>JASTWL010000337.1:0-206925 GCA_035220575.1 Temnothorax rugatulus
TATTAAAAAGTAAAAAGGCGTTTCCATAGATATCTTCGTTTCGCTCCTTCCGCCCACTCCTCCAGCACCGGCTGGACAGCTTAGGCGACCCTCGTCCCAAACGGGGGGTCTGTCAACCACCCTTTCCATCGGTCGACGAGGGTCGCCCGGGCTTCGGCCTTTGATATTTTACGTATCTTAATATTTAATATTTATTACACGAATAATCTTGTACATATATATGGGCATTCTCGCTAAAACTTTCATGTTTTGACCCTGACCTACTCCAATAATTTTGGCAATTTTTTCCGAGAAATGTTCTGAAAAAGAGAAGACCGTATTTGTTTGTTTGGGCCTACGATCAATATATCCGACAGTGTAATTTTTGTAAAAATTTAATCGATAGAGTATCATTCAAGGAAGGTTGGTATTGAATTTGGCGATGATCGGTAAAGGGGTTCTTTTTTAAAAAAATTTTTTAATTTTTTTAGAAATGTCCGTGGTTGCTCTAACTTCCGCAAATATTGAGATATCGGGCTAAATTTTTTTTTAATCGATAGAGTATCATTTAAGGAAAGTTAGTATTGAATTTGGCCATGATCGGTAAAGGGGTTTTTTTAAAAAAATTTTTTTGAATTTTTTTAGAAATGTTCGTGGTTGCTATAACTTTTGCAAATTTTGAAATATTGGGCTATTTCTAATTTTATTATATTCTTTAGTCTTTTCTACCCCTATTTCATATATAATTCTTTAGTCTTTTTTATTTCATATATAATTCTTTAAGATTTGATCGATCAGTTCTTGAGTTTATGACGACGACGATGTCCGCTCGGTCTCGCCGGCCGAGAAGGAGCGCGCCGTCATTTTTATCTCAAAGGGCCAACGTTCCCGAAGGGCTCTATTAATTCACAGCCGATGGTAGCTCGACCGAATCCTTTTCACAAAACGTAATATGGGCGCCAGGTGCGATTCCTCGCACCACGATACACGAAATCCTGATTCGTTATCACCTCAGGCGTGAGTCCGATATAGGAGGAGAGGGAGCGTAGCGCAATTAGTACACCATAAATATAACAGAAGAATGTTTAATAGGATGTAGAATAACACAGCGTATAATGGCGGCGCAGTAGCTCCCGCCGCGATCACGATTTCGGATCGAAGAGCTCTAGGAGCTTCCTCTCTTAATTTCTGCTATACAACGAGTCCCACCCCGCGTGTCTCGGTACTGACACACATTTAGATTACGACAAATCCCTCCCTGAATCGCGCGGTACCGACAACTATTAATTACCCCTCGACGCAACAGACTTACGATTCACGCACACATAACTCGAATTAATTTCCCCTCGACGCAACAGACTTACGAACGCACACATAACCCGAAGTATTTTTCACAACTCGACGAAAGTTAGCCGCGAACAACTCACGAAACGGCAACGACGCCGAATGGGAACGGCTCGCAACACGATTACAATTCGCGATACATTACGCTTTCAACACTTAGCGCGATCTCGCAGTCCCGAAATGGCCGCGGATCTTTCGGATTCCGCGAGTCCCGTTGACCGCGGATCTTGGATTCCGCGAGCCCTGAAATGACCCCGCGATTTACGCCTCGCGAGGTCCGCAACACACAAAACGCGACGGTGTCCCGCACGCCACGACGCGATCACGCGGATCCCCTACGGCCCCGCGATGATACGGTGTCCGGCTCGTACAGAAAACACCTCGCCCAAAACCGCTCAATCACGCGAAGCGCATTTCGCCGTTCCCATACTCCGAGTCTGCACGATACGGCCCTTGACGGGTCCCAACGATACGACAATTAACTCACAAAGCGATAATTAACCCGACGACACGACCATTAAATGCGTTGACTGCCGGCGGCCGCGCACCCGAACTCCCGAGATGGGCGAAGACGCACTTTTCCGGCCGAGTCCTCCCGCGGTATTCCTTTCGGGATTATTAAGCGATCACATGCTTCCGCGGTACAACGCGACCCCCGGGAGGACCTCGATATGGCTACGATCTTACTTGCGGTGCTTGCGCAGTGGCCTTACAATTAAATCCGCTCCGGCAACAGGTAGTCTCGTCAGGGGGTTGGATGGCACCTCTCTATACGACGGCCCGCACGACAGTGACGGACTTCTGGTTCGGGGGGATCACGCTGGGCCTGCGGTGGCGCCCCTGCGCGCCGGTACCGCACGCCCTGTCTTTCTTGGCGAGTGCTGCGCCCTACTCGACGCTGCGCCTACTACGGCGCCCTCGCGCCTGCCTCCACCCGCTTGCGGTAGTGCCCAAAATGGCGCCGGGTCCGGCGGTCCAGGCCGCGACTCCGGGATCGGTTGCTCGACGGCCGGGCTGGCCAGGCCCTGGCTCGTCGACCGGCGGCACACTCCGGGGGTGGATGACCCTTCGACGGGGACCTTCGGCGGGGCGTCCCCCTCTCCGGCTCCTCCGTGTGCGGGTCGTCACTCCGTGTGGCGGGCCAGCGTCCTCCCTGGCAGGCGTTACGCGGCACCGGCTATGGGCCCCAGCGCGATCCGTCCGTCGGCCGTCCGTCCTCATTACGCTCCCAGCCAGTCGCTCCCTGACTCCCTCGGTGCGACTTTACGTCGGTACAATAATCCCTTCGGCCATCTGCTCCGCACCTGTAAGTCTCGCAATTTCGTTAACCTAGTCCTAACGCTCGCGCTCCGCCCGCCCCGGCGGAGGCACCACCCCTGACGTCTCCCTCGGCCGAGCTACCATCCGGACCGGGGACGCGACAATGTCACGTCACAAGTTAAAGGCATTTAAAATTTTGAAAAATTTAATATAAAAACAGGATTTTTTTTTACCGATTATCGCCAAGTTCAATACCAACCTTTTTTTAATGATACACTGTATAAAATTACATGTATAACTAATACATGTAACTTTTTAAGCAAAAATCGGTAACTCTTTCACCGATCCTCGCCAAATTAAATACATTTCTTAGATGATACTTTATCCATCAAATAACTTACACATTTTTTAAGCAGAAGTCGTTACACATTTATTAACCCTTATGGCAATACCCGGAATGTGCGACCATATAACCATATATGCACAGGTGGGTACCCACGGTACCCGGGTATTGACAAAAGGGTTAAGCAGAAATCGGTAACCCTTTCACCTCGCAAAATTTAAAACAACCTTTTAATAATACTTTTAATAATACTTTATATAAAATTACATGTACATCTTAGACACTTTTTAAGCAGAAATCGGTAATCCCTTCACCGATCCTCGCCAAATTAAATAACAGTTTTCCTTTAATGATACTCTGTTTGAGATCGTGCGAATTAGTTTGAGAGAAGGTTCGAGAGGAATTTCGCGTTAACGAAGTCCTATCATTTCCAGTTATGGCATGGAGTTTTCGAGCATATCATTCCAGAACATTCGCTGACATTTCGGCGAATGTTAAAGTCGAGCCGATCGGGCGCAAAACAAGCCGCTCACAAAAGAAAGATCCATGCCATAAACAAACATGTAACGTTCCCTTGGGATCGATAATTGAAAACAGTGACGTCCGTGCGATGACGTAGGGCTCCGATGGCCAATCGCCCTCTCGAATTAGTGGCAACGAGCCGGGAGGGAGGATCGCCTCGAAGATAATAAAAGGACCGCCGCGGCGCCGCGGGATCGATTTCGTTCGCAGATCACTCGCTGTAGTAGTTACACCGCCTTTTGTACAACCGCTTTGCACACCGATTGCTTTTCGTACACCGCTATTTCGCTTCGATACGCGTTTTGCCATCCCGTGCTTTCGCTATCGCTTGCCTTCAAACTCTGTGCGCGTTCACGGCACTCTGCCTGAAAAGAAACTCTGTAAATACTGTACATAGACATTTTGAATACATCTTGCTTTATTTCATTTTCGTTCCTGCTTTTTTTGTGGTCGTCCTCTACCTCGCGCTTCCTCGCGCTACCGCGCGCTCTCGAACATTTCTGGTCTTTCGAGCCGGATCCTTACCGGCAACCGCGAATTCGGGAGTGCTTCCGCTGAAAACGACCGCAATCATGAGCATGGACCGGAGCGCCTTGCTGAACAGCCAGTACGACATCTTCGGCCGTATCTCCCGTTCAATGGACAACCTCCGGAAGATGGGCGTCGGCAACATCACCCTCGACGCTGTGCACACTCGCATCCGACTTCTCGACGATCTGTGGGCAAAATTTGAGTCTCAGCATGATCTAATCCTGGCGTGTTTCAAGGAACATTACGCCGAGAGTGAGTACGCAAAGAACGATCTAATAGACACCGCCGAAATTACTTACGTGCATCAGTGCAGCCTGCTTACCGCTCACGCAAGCACCTTGAAAGCCGCGCTACCTAAGGAGCCCGTGTTGCCAGAGCGTAGTGGCGAACACGCTCCCAAAACGTCCTTGCCGCGTATCAAGCTACCTCACTTTTCGGGCGCGTACGAGGAATGGCCGTCATTTCGGGATCTCTTCCAGTCGGTCATCGGTGAGAATTCGTCGATCTCGAACACCGAGCGGTTCCATTACCTTCGATCGTGTCTGCAAGGGCCCGCTGAAAAATTGATACGCTCATTAACGGTGACCGGAGAGAACTACGACCGCGCGTGGGCAATCTTAAGCAAGCAAAAAAGAGTTGATACGCTCCAACTTCGCTACGTTTACCGCCGTAGCGAAAATGAAGGGCGATACCGCGGAAGAGCTGAGCCGAATCCACAACGCCGTCACAACCGCCGTCAATGCGCAGGAAAGCATCGGGAGGCCCATAAAGTCCCACGGAATGGACCTCTTCAACCACCTGGTTGTCGAACTTTTCGATCCGCGAACGCGACTTGAGTGGGAATCGTCCACTTGCGACTCCGTCGATCCGCCGGAGCACAACACTCTCACTGACTTTATTTCAAAGCGCATCCTCACGCTGAACGCCGCGAAACCGAAAACCGCCGCGAAACCCGCTGATTCCGCTCGGTCCGCGAAAACTCACGTCGCGAAGCCCGGCCAAAAGAACGGCTTCGATTCTCAGTGCGCGCTGTGTAGGGACGGCATTCGCTAATGACGTGCAGCGAGTTCAAAGCGAAGTCCGCTGCGGACCGAAGACAGTCGTGGAATCAGCCGGTTGTGCTATAATTGCCTGGGCAATCACTCCGTCGCGAAGTGCCAATCGGCCAAAAACTGCTTCACGTGCAAGGCTCGTCACCACACGATGCTTCACGACGCGTACGTTCCCGCGACAACGTCCGCAGAGGTCAGCGCGCTATCCGCCGTGCGTACCGTTGACGACCGCAAGGCGATCCTGCTCGCCACCGCGCGAGTGACCATCGCGACCGCCACGGAAATCCTCATTCCGCTCGAGTCCTCATCGACCAGGGATCCGAGGTCTCGATTATCGCCGAATCGCTCGTGCAGCGCTTGCATCTGCAACGCTCTCGTTCCGCTGTGTCGATCTTCGGCATCGGCGGCTCGAAATCCGGGTCAACCCGCGGGAAGGTGACGGTAAACCTCACGTCCAAAACGACCGGAGCCACGATCACCGCCGTCGCGTTCGTGTTGCCCCGTCTCTCGCTGTATCAAGGCTCGACGACACCGAGCACCTCAATGTGGCACCACATCAAGGGGCTGCCGCTAGCCGATGCGCAGTTTTCGGCTAGCGATCCGGTCGAGCTACTCCTTGGAGCGGAAGTTTGCTCCACCATCCTCGAAAACGGCCTTCGCAAGGGCGGGTCGAATGCTCCGATCGCGCAGAAAACATCCTTCGGATGGATCCTCTCCGGAGGCTGCGGTGCCTCAGCTTCCAAGCGACGGCCGACCACGAGTTAGCGAATCTCGTGCGCCGCTTCTGGGAGCAGGAAGCAGAACCCTTCCGCTCCCGCCGCTCTCACACCCGAAGAACAGCAGTGCGAGGACTTCTTCGTGCGCACCCACTCCCGCACGGAAACGGGAAGATACGTGGTCCGACTTCCGTTTTCTAAGGAGCCAACGGCGCTCTCTGAAACCCGCCGACTGGCCGAACGTCTGCTGATCGCCATGGAGCGGAAATGCCAGAGGGACTCCCGATTCGGCGAGCTCTACCGCACGTTCCTGCGAGAATACGAAGACCTAAAACACATGCAGTTAGCGACTGTTTCTCCATTTGACGACAACGAATACGGGTGCTACCTACCGCATCACGGAGTGCTCCGAGAATCAAGCACCTCCACCAAACTCCGAGTGGTGTGCAACGGATCGCAACAAACGACGTCCGGCGAGTCGCTGAACAGCCATCTCCTCGTGGGCGCCAATCTGCTGCCCGCTTTAGCCGACGTCCTGATGCGCTGGCGCTGGCACCGCTACGCTTTCGTCACCGACATCGAAAAGATGTACCGGCAGATCCTCATTCATCCGGATGATCGGAGGTATCAATGCATCCTCTGGCGCCTCGCCGTCTCCGCTCTCGTGTGCGTATTCTTGCTCCTGACGGTGACTTACGGTCTCGCGTGCTCGCCCTTCTTGGCCATCCGGACGTTGAGGCAACTGGCCAACGACGAACGGGCGCGATATCCTCAGGGTGCGATCGCCTTGGAGGAGGACACTTACGTGGACGACGTCGTCTCGGGCGCGAACACTTTGTCCGCCGCGATCGTAAAACAAACCGAGCTCCGCGGATTGTGCACGGCGGGCGGGTTCCCGCTTCGAAAGTGGGCCGCGAACAACGAGAAAGTGCTAACGGGAATACTTCCTGTTGTACCGTAAACGGGGAGTGTTCCGGCAAAGGATTCGAGGATACTGGGTCGGAGAATAAGTCGTCACAATGTGTACAGAAAATGGAGCCAAATATATTTCCCGTTGATATATTACAACAGTTCCTTTTTATTCAAATTCCGATACTCGCGAACTCCTTTATGTTTCTCGACGTACGTTACGGTTTCATCGTTAGCTGACGACTGCCCTGACTTGCGGGCGATCACAATTGTTTCGCTCTGTTGTTTCGCGGTACGCGCGTGGTCATTCGACTGCCCGCCGTTCCTAGGAAGGGCGGGCTTTTTATCGCGCTCGGTATTGCTGATCTAGCAGTCAGCACTTTTGACACCTCGGTCAACGGTCTATGGCAGGTGATGTCCGGGATGACCATATTTGGTCATTCCCGAAACTCGTGCAGGTCTTCGCGTCAGCGGTCGTCGTCGCTAGGGTCGGATTTCATGTCGGAGGCACTTGGTTTTGCCAAGTGCCATTAATAATTATTAACTACGTTGTGCGCTCACAACACTCCCAAGCACCGACTCCTCCACGAACCGCACTCGTGGGAAAACGAGAGCTTTTCCACTCTCGGGCTGCTGTGGCACCCACACGAAGACACTTTCGCGTTCGCGATTCATCCGCGCACTGTCACGGAGTTTACCAAGCGACGCGTCCTCGCAGAAACCGCGCGGCTGTTCGATCCGTTGGGATGGCTGGCTCCCGTGGTGATTCGCGCGAAAATTCTGATCCAGTCTGCGTGGCTCCAGAAACTGGATTGGGACGAACCGCTTCCCGTTGTCGACGCGCAAAGATGGAAGACCTTCCTCGAGGAACTGCCGCTCCTCGCCCGTCTGCGCGTGAACCGCTGGCTTGGCAGCGGGGACGAGGACACTCAATTGGAGCTGCACGGCTTCGCCGACGCGTCCGAGCGCGGGTACGCCGCGGCCGTGTACCTCCGCATCTGCAAGAGCGGCACCGTGGCACTTCATTTGCTGGCCGCGAAGAGCAAAGTTGCACCGGTCAGGCAGGTGACGTTGCCTCGCCTTGAACTCGATGCCGCCGCCTTGCTCACCTCACTCACGTGTCACACGCGTTCAACTTTACGTCTGTTCACAGCACCCTCTTTTCTTTGGTCAGACTCCCAGCTAACACTAAACTGGATAAGAGGACACGCCTCCCACTGGAAGACCTACGTGGCGAACCGCGTGGCCTATATTCAGGAGAAGCTACCCGACGCGCAATGGCGACATGTCCCCGGGCGGGACAACCAGCCGACTCTGCGCTTCCAGAGGGATCGCTCCTGGAGAACTGCTGGACCACCCCTTGTGGTGGACTGGACCCGCCTGGCTCTGCAAGGACAAATCCCAATGGCCGAACGAGGACCGTGAGATGTCCGACAGCGAGCTGCCCGAGCTGAGAAGCTGCCGCACACGTCGCCACCGAGAAATCGAGGAGGAACCCCGAGATGCTTCTCCGGTTTTCCTCCCTGCATCGACTTCTACGGGTCACTGCTTGGGGCCTTCGTTGGCGATACACCACTCACCGCAGCACCGAACGCACCCTGCACGCGGACGAGACCGACGAGGCACTGCGACTCTAGCTTCGCGTGGTGCAAGCCCTGCACTTCGCCGACGAGATCAAGTCACTTGCCGCAAACCGCACTGTGTCACATCGAATTCGCTGGCGAGCCTGAGTCCATTTTTGGATGATCACGGCGTCCTGAGAGTCGGCGGACGCCTCAAGCACGCTATGCTCTCCTATGACGAGCGACATCCCATGATCGCACCGCCTTCTTCCGTGGCTCACTCGATTAATCACCGAGTCTTGCCACCGTCGGACGCTGCACGGAGGAGTGCAGCTCACCCTCGGCTTCACTTCTGGATCCCGCGAGGCCGCTCCGTAGTTAAACAGCAGCTGCATCGCTGTGTGACGTGCACCCGCTGGCGAGCGACGACACCTCAACCTCTGATGGGCAATCTTCCGAGGGGACGAGTCACTCCAGCACGCCCGTTCCTCCGGACCGGCCTGGATTACGTCGGTCCGATCTTCATCCGCACGAGCAAGGGCCGCGGACACCGAGCGCACAAGGCTTTCATCGCCGTGTACGTGTGTCTCTGCACCAAGGCCGTGCATCTTGACGTCGTGTCGGACTACACGACGGACGCCTTCCTCGCCGCTTTCCGCCGCTTCATTTCCCGCCGAGGCCTCTGCGAGGGAACTATACTCGGACTGCGGCACCAATTTCGTGGGGGCAGATCGAGTCCTGAGAGAGCTCTTCCGAGCTTCGTCTGCCGACGGACGTCGACTTGCTCACGCCGCTGCCGCGGAGGGCATCAAATGGCGCTTTAATCCGCCGGCTGCACCGCACTTCGGAGGCCTGTGGGAGGCCGCCGTGAAGTCGACAAAAAATCATCTCCGTCGAGTCATCGGAGAGACCACCCTCACATACGAGGAGATGAGCACTCTCCTCATCAGGTCGAAGCCTGCCTGAATTCAAGGCCGCTGCGGGCTTTGTCCGACGATCCAGACGACATTTCCGCGCTCACGCCAGGACACTTCCTGATCGGAGCTCCTCTCCTTGCCGTTCCCGAGCCGTCCCTGACCGACACCGCCGACAGCTCACTTTCCCGGTGGCAACACCTCCAAAAATGCGCGATCACTTTTGGTCACGGTGGTCGCGCGAGTATATCCACGGGATGATCGCCCGCCCGAAGTGGCTCAAAACCAAGGATGCGCCTGCCGTCGGATCGCTGTGCTTGATTCGGGCTGAGAGCACACCGCCGAGCCGATGGCCTCTTGCCCGCATCACCCGCCTACACCCAGGAGACGACGGCATCGTGCGAGTGGCGACGAATCGAACCTCAACGTCAGAGCTGGTTCGACCGCTATGCAACTCGTGCTGCTTCCCGGGATCACGGACCAGCCATCGCCGGAAGACGCGTGAGATCTTCGACACTCGCCGTCGCGTTATTGTATTGTCGGCCTTCTGCCACTTAAATTCACTTCGCGTTATTGTTTCGTCGGCCGTCCGTCTATACTTGTCGTTCACGGCACTAATTATTTCCGTAGGCCTTCGGTTCACTTCGGCCTTACGCTTCACTTACACGGTAATCTCGCATCACATCAACTCACCTTTCACTCACTTTCCACTCACTTCACATATTTTGCGAATCGCGTATACATGTTTCTCGATCGCGATCTCCGTGTGCACTGATACTGCGCAGCCGCACATCCCCCAACATGGCCGACCATGCTCGCGCCGGTATTGTCGTAATCGAGAATCGATCGAAAATCGATTCTTCCGGCCGCGACCATCGAGCGCACCGTCGCGTTTTGTCATGCCTGACAAGGCGGGCGGGATGTTTGAGATCGTGCGAATTAGTTTGAGAGAAGGTTCGAGAGGAATTTCGCGTTAACGAAGTCCTATCATTTTCCAGTTATGGCATGGAGTTTTCGAGCATATCATTCCAGAACAGTAGGTATATCAGGGAGTTCTAAATCACTTTGTGGTGGGGGGATGACGTCATCGGTTGGAGGAGATGACGGTGTTTGCATCATTAATTAAATTAGGTTATAAAATAATTATATTAATTAAATTAGGTTACAAAAAAATTATATTAATTTATAGGTAATAAAATAATTAAATTAATTGAGTTAGGTTATGATTAATCATAACCTAATTTAATTTCAAACAAAATAACATAGTTGCAGGTATCATGTATAAGCATGTATCGCGCAACGTACGTGTCAGGACATCCGTCCCCGTAGCTGCTCAGGTGGGAAGGGAAGGGAGGGTGTAAAGATAGAAACAGTTAGGCTCGTACCGAGACGTGACCCAACCCTTTTTGCATCAAAGACGAACATTTCTTTGCTTGGAAGCACATCTGACCAGATAAGAGCCATACTGCATCAAAGACGAACATTTCCCCGTTTTTGTATGGAAGCACGTTCGGCCAGATAAGAGTCATACAAATGTTATAGAATTGAGCACCGATGACAGATTGCTATAATTTATGATCTACAATTGTCTCATCCTTTGACGAGCTATGTGTCGGGACATGGTTTATGTTTCCATTCGGACGAAAATTTTTTATTAATAGCAAATAGCTTATTTGCATATTGAGACCCAAAGGGTCTAAGAAATGTCACGTCTCTGTTACGCAGAAGTAGAAGAGGAATAAATGATTAAGAAAAGGGAAAAAGTGAAGAAGTGGTGGAAGAAAAGTATAAAACGATGGAAAAGAGTGTTAAAAATCATGGTATTCTCAAGCAAGCAAGCGAGCGAGCAGGATCTTTAAAAATATGGAGCACGAGTTGGAGCAACTGAATGCGATAGAAGAATTTGCCGCGTGGGAAGAATACATTGCGCAGAAAAAATTCAGTGTGTGGGAGCAGCGATGCTGTCAGTTCATCAAGGTAAATATACAAATTAATATTAAAAAATAATGGAGTGTGATGTGATATAATTTTGCAACATAATTTTGTGACATTATAATTTTGTGTCAAGGATTTCCACAGTATGGAGGCAGTGGAAGGTTTCGGTCTGAGGCTCACGTGGAAGGATCTCTACACGCTGGCCGACTCAAATTGGCTGAACGACGAAGTGATTAATTTTTATATGAATCTGCTGATCGCCAGAAGCACATCTTCGAACAAGTATCCAAAAGTACACGCGATGAATACATTCTTTTATCCGAAACTTCTGTCGAGCGGCCACTCATCTCTGAAGCGATGGACCAAGAAAGTTGACATATTCGCACAGGATGTTATTATAATACCGATCCATCTAAGTGTTCACTGGTGTATATCGATAATAGATTTCCGCGATAAATCGATTGTGTATTATGATAGTATGGGCAGCGATAATCCAAAATGTCTAGCGGCGTTAAAACAATATTTACAAGATGAGAGTCTGGACAAGAAAAAACATTTTTACGATATGAGTGATTGGAAATTTCAATCCGCCAAGAACATTCCGCAACAGATGAATGGTAGTGATTGTGGTGTATTCTCTTGCATGTTCGCCGAATACATCTGTGCAAACAGGGAGATAACGTTCACGCAGGACGACATACCGTACTTTAGAGAAAAAATGCTTAGGGAAATAATAAATGGTAAACTTTTGTGAAAATTATATAATGAATAAATATTTGAAATATAAAATACAAAATGTGTGATTAATATTCCTTCCATTAGTATTATACATACATACATACATACATACATACATACATACATACATACATACATACATACGTACATACTTATATACATACATACATATATTATATTGTATACATAGTTAAGTATATCTGCGCAAACAAAAATTATATAATAGTAGTGTTTCACGTGGTGGTAAAAAAAAAAGCAGGGTCGAACAAATTCTATGCAATCGGAGACGATCCACCAGCTTCTTCTTTTTCGGGGAGAGAAATCCTGCATTGGATACTCCCCCCCCCCCCCCCACCCCCCGGGGTGGGCGGTTATGTCGAACTCCTACCGACTAAAACCCCACGATTCACCAGCCTTCTGAAATTGTAGAAAAATATAATAGATTAATGGTTTAGTAAATATAATAATAATAATAATTAATTTTAAAAAGTAATACTTACGTTGATATTTCATGAGGCTTCACATTTCCATGCAACATATATCTTATTTCGTGCAAATAGGACATATATTGCGTGGAAATATCGTATACAGCGGCTGTCTGCAATTTCCGCAGGAACGATGGCGAATTGCGTCGTACGGTTTGCTTCTATGTTTTCGAACGACATATACAGGGTTAGATTCAGCGTCCGCGTATGCAATCATGCATGAAGCACAATCTTTGTGTCCTGAACCTGAACCGTCTGTATAATATACATAAATGGCGCAACACTTTGTGCGCCCACTCAGCGCCAAAATTTCGGGGCGATATATGGTTCTAACAGTGATTTCATTGCAATTATCGTCACTTTCATAATTGCTGTCATCCGACAGCGCATGTTCTTCTTCTTCTTCTTGTTCATCTTCTTCACCTTCTTCTTCTTCTTCTTCTTCTTCTTCTACTTCTTCTTCTTCTTCTTCTCCATTCCACATCGCGTGATATTCTTCTACATCATCAAGAATATCATCCATTTTGATGTAATCCGTGCGAAATAAACTTGATAAAACAAATAAGAGACACGGCGGTAGTGTTTCACGTCAAGTACGCGCAGCATGAGACTCTTTTACGCACGAATGCACGAGTGCAAGTACCAGAGATTTTGAAATTTGCTTCACCTGATGCGTAGTATACTATGATTGGTGGGGGTATCTCTCAACATGATGGTGAAAAACAGGGATGAAAAAATTCTTTGTTTTTTTCCTTGGAGGCACATCAGGCTAGATACGAGCCATACAAATGTTATAGAATTGAGCACCGATGGCAGGTTGCTATAATTTATGACCATAATTGTCTCACCCTTTGACGAGCTATGTGTCAGGACATGGTTTATGTTTCCATTCGGACGAAAATTTTTTATTAATAAGCAAATAGCTTATTTGCTTATTGAGACCCAAAGGGTCTAAGAAATGTCACGTCTCTGTGACGTAGAGGTAGAAGAGGAAGAAATGATTAAGAAAAGAGAAAAAGCGATAGAAGAAAAGTATAAAACGATGGAAAAGAGTGTTAAAAATCATAGTATTCTCGAGCAAGCAAGCGAGCAGTCTTTAGAAGCAATCTTTGGATCGAAGGAAACGAGAATATGGAGCAAGAGTTGTTGGAGCGATCCGATCGATTGAATTCGATCGAAGAATTTAATGTATGGGAACAGCAATGTAATCAATATATCGAAGTGTTGGAAGAACAAAGCCGAAGTAAACGGCCTCGTTTATCAATCGGCAACCAACAGTTATTGGTGGCTCAAATCGCGCGAATCGAAAGTATAAAAGATTCGGTACGTCAACGTTTCGTGCATGTGGGTGCCGGATACAGTGCGAGTGAGACAGGACTCAGATGGCGTGAGATAGATACGGCTTCCGAAAGTCGCATATTGACTGGTGCGGTAATCAATACCGATCACATCGAACCACGAAAATTTCTCGAGGATGCGAGAGACATTGTATTCAATCATGTGCGGAACGTCATACAACAACATGGCAGTGTAAAAATAAACACAATGTTCAACGGCGAGTTTGTGGCGGGCGATAAACGTGCAAACAAAAGTGTCAATACGAAAAACTGTGAACTCCTTCGCGAGTCCGATTTGGAAGAGTGGTATGAGTTGCGCGTTATCGAGCCCACTTTAGCATTGCTGGAGGAATTCCAGGAACGCGATAGCGGGTGGGCGTTATCACGTATACTCAATTTAACGGTGAACATAAACAAGTACAATCCATTGCACGCGGGGTGTTACATCGATTTACCGCGAGAAATTAAATTAAAGAGAACAGTGATTAACGTGGAATCAACAGACAATGCGTGTTTCGCGTGGTCAGTGGTGGCTGCTCTACATCCAGTCAAGATTAATACAAATAGAAATCTTCGTACCCTCCCTATAAAACAGTATTAAATTTACAAGGCATCGAATTCCCAATGTCGTTGCGTCAAATTAAAAAATTTGAAGATCTCAACGGCATTTCAATCAACGTATATGCCATCCAGAAACAAAACAATGATGAACATACAATCCTTTCCAATACGGCTTACCGACCAGAAGAGAGAAAAGCATGTCAATTTGTTGTACGTGGAAGATCTGCGAGATGCTAACGTTGGACATTTCGCCTGGATCAAGAATCTATCGCGTCTCATTAGCACACAATTGAGCAAGCACCATGGCCGGAAATACTTCTGCGATCGGTGAGTATATTTCCATTCTATGATATTTTCATATTTTTTCATGAAAAATAATAAATTATTCCTTTTTCACAGATGCTTACATTATTTTATTTCGAGCGAAAAATTGGAAGCCCACACCGTCGACTGCCAGGAGATGAACAACTGTGCCATCCGACTACCATGTGATAACGACAAGCGGCTGCAATTTAATAACTACGGTAGGAAAGAACGAGTCCCATACATCATATACGCCGACTTAGAGTGCGTCCTGAAAAAGACGAACACGGATCCAGAAACGTCCGGCATATACCAACACCATGAGGTATTTAGCGTCGGGTATTACGTACGGTGCTCGTACGACGACTCGTTATCCGCGTATCAATTTCGTCGCGATAAAGATTGCATCACGTGGTTTGCCGAGGAACTAAGACGTTTAGCACACGACGTAAAGACTATCTTGTCCGCTAATGTACCCATGGCGGATTTCACGCGAGACGAGTGGAAAAAATTTAACAGCGCGACGCAATGTCACGTGTGCGAGAACCGTTCGCGCCAGATGACAAGCGGGTACGCGATCACTGTCATTTAACTGGTAGGTACCGAGGTCCCGCACATTCGACATGCAATCTGAATTATAAAGATTCACACTTCATCCCAGTAATATTCCACAATCTATCGGGCTATGACGCGCATTTTATTATCATGGAGATAGCTACCGCGTTCGAAGGCGCGATCGATGTACTGCCGATAACAAAAGAAAAGTACATCTCATTTACCAAACACGTAAAAGATACAGCAGAAAAAAAAGATTCGCGAAGCGATGTAAATTAAGATTCATCGACTCATACAAATTTCTGACTAGCAGCCTCGATAAATTGGCATCCTTCCTCGATAAGGATAAGTTGAAAATTATACGTTCCAAATTTTCCGCGTTATCCAACGACGATTTCGAATTATTGACACGAAAAGGTGTCTTTCCGTATGAGTACATCGACTGCGTCGAAAAGCTGGAGGATACGTGTTTACCACCGCGCGATTCATTTTACAGTTCCTTGACCGGTGACACCGTATCCGAGAGCGATTACGCGCACGCCGCGAACGTATGGCAGCGATTCTTCCGTTCGAAACCTGGGCGAATACAGTGATCTATACCTGAAAACCGATGTCTTGCTGTTGGCCGACGTGTTTGAAAATTTTCGCGATAGCTGCGTCGCGAGTTACGGACTCGATCCAGCGCATTATTACACTCTACCGGGTTTCACGTGGGACGCTATGTTAAAACATACGCGCATAAATTTCGAACTGTTCACAGACATTGATATGGTAATGTTTATCGAACGCGGTATTCGCGGCGGCCTCAGTCAATGTTCCGGTAGATACGCGCAAGCCAATAACAAGTACATGCAATCTCACGATCCGTCGAAACCGTCGTCGTATCTGATGTATTTCGATGTAAACAACTTGTACGGCTGGGCGATGTGTCAACCACTGCCCTACGCAGATTTTCGATGGGTCGAAGACGTTTCGAATTTCGACTTTAGCGCGATCGCTTCAGATTCGCCCACGGGTTATATTCTCGAGGTCGATCTAGAGTATCCGCAGAATAAACACGACGAGCACGCTGATCTACCGTTCTGTCCGACGAACGATAAACCGCCCGGCAAGCGAGAGAACAAACTTCTCGCAACTTTATACAATAAGAAGCGTTATGTCATTCATTATTGCAACCTGCAGCAGTGCACGCACCACGGCCTTCGCGTCACAAAGATACATCGCGTATTGCAATTCGCTCAATCTGCGTGGCTCCGCGCTTACATCGAACTCAATACAAAATTTAGAACACTAGCCAAAAATGAGTTCGAGAAAAATTTATATAAATTAATGAATAACGCGGTTTTCGGGAAAACGATGGAAAATGTACGCAATCACGTCGATGTAAAATTACTGACGAAGTGGGACGGACGATACGGCGCGGAGGCAATGATCGCGCGACCGAATTTCCACAGCAGGAGCGTGTTTTCGGAAAATCTAGTAGCAATAGAAATGCGAAAACTCGAGGTGAAATTCAACAAACCAATCTACGTGGGTATGTGCATCCTCGATATATCCAAGACATGTTTGTATAAATTTCATCACGAGTACATGTTACCACTGTATCGCGACAAGTGTAAAGTTATGTACACCGATACGGACAGCCTTATATACCACATCGAGTGCGACGACGTGTACGATGAAACGCGACATCGACAGATTCGACACAAGCGATTATCCGGTAGATAACGCGTACGGTATACAGCTTGCGAACAAGAAGGTGCCGGGCTTAATGAAAGACGAAAACAATGGCGCGATAATGACCGAATTCGTTGGACTCAGAGCGAAGATGTACGCGTTGAAGGTGGATGGTAAAAAAGACACTAAAAAAGCAAAAGGCGTCAAGAGTAACGTTGTAGCGCGTACAATAACGTTCAACGATTACACGCGGTGTCTGAAGGACGAGATTGAAATGACGCGACAGCAGTTCTGTATAAGATCGAAATTGCATGAAGTGTGCACCATCCGTGAGATGAAAATCGCTCTGAGTCCGTACGACGATAAGCGATACATTATACCCGATTCGACCGATACGTTACCGTGGGGGCATTATCAAATACCCCCTTCGAAAACGTAGTGTATTGTATGTATAAAATGTAATAGTATAACGTAATGTATAATAGTATAATGTAATGTAGTAGTATAACGTAACGTAACGTAATGTAACGTAACGTAACATAATGTAATAATGTAATGTAATGTAATGTAATGTAATGTAATGTAATGTATGTATGTATGTATGTATGTGTATATAGGTATGTATGTATGTAGGTATGTATATATGTATGTACATATGTATGGTAAAGTAACGTAATGTAATATAAGGTAAGGTATATTATATTGTTGGAAGGGATATTAATAAAGATATTGTACATAAATATCTAAGATAAAGATGTATTTAATATTTTTACATAGTTTATTTTTTCATATGTTTTAAAAATATGATCTGCATGATTTAAATAACATTGTCCTTGTGTATCCATGAGTTGTGCGATCCATCGAATCCCAACCATTTCACGTAGACCTCATCACCCCTCCTGCGCAGTACTTTCTCCACGAGATACGTGTCCGGGTAAGCCGCACGATGTAACTCGTGCTCGTAGAACGCTCCAGCGATAGATTTTCCGCGATAGTCCTCCAGCAGATAGGTTGCGGGATTAGTGTGTTGCACTTTAACGATCTTAAACACCTCGGTGCTCCAATTTGGCGTGTAACCCTTCTCGAAGACTGTCTTATGCTTGCTAACGCGTACCCGATCGCCTACTTTGAACTTTGTCAAACCTGCGATCTTGATCGCGCTGTACACCGTGGTTAAGAGTCTTTTAGCGATTGCAGGAGTAACGTCGACGGGCCGCATGCCGATCGTTCGATGCTTGCGCGCGTTGTACCCCGCGACGAGACGCGGTAGCTCGTCGATCCACTTGTAAGTTCCGTTGAACGTAAACATCTTCCACATGTTATTCTTTAACGTGCGATTGAATCGCTCGACGACCGACGCCTTCAACACCGAATATGTGGAATAATGATTGATGTTGTGTTTCCTCAGGAGACGTTGCACGTCGGTGTTGTAAAATTCCTTCCCCATATCGGTTTGTAAGTTTTTCGGACATCTCCCGCTCTCTCGAATTATTTTGGCCATAACTTCAGCCGTCTCGCTTCCACCTTTACTCTTGAGCGGTACAGCCCACGCATACTTGCTCAGCACATCTATGACGGTGAGTATATAATGGTAACCTTTGTTGAAACGTGAGTACGGACGCATCTCGACAATGTCAGCCTGCCACAGGTCGACGTATCCCCGAACTATGACGTGTCTTCGTGGAAAATTTCTTCTCGCCGGAGCATGCAGTTCTTCAACGAGTCGTTGCTTCTCGATATTTTTACGTCCATCGGATGTCATGTTTTTAGTGGCGCGTAATAATATGCACAAAGAAATTATATTATGATTTATATCTCAAACTTTTTTTTAACCATTCAATAGCCGTTTATTTCCGTTCATCGTCCTTCAGTAGTCGTTCTTTGTCTGCTGGCCGTTCTTTGTCCACTAGCCGTTTATAGCCCTTCGCTAGCCGTTCATAGCCATTCGCCAGCTGATCATAGCTGTTTCTGACTCGTTCGTTAGCCGCTTGATAGCTATTCCTGAGCCGTTCCTGAACCGTTCGTCGTTGCCGTTCATCGTCATCCGTTAATCGTTTATAGCCGTTCCATTTGTTGCTATCCATTGTTCTTTTCTGACTCGGCGGTCAAATGTCGAAGCTCGTGTATCGCAATCCGTAACGCATGCAGATCCTTCTCGAACGCAGCCAACTTCTCGTCTGACTTTTTCTGTCGATTGCTCAACATTTTAAAGCACTGATCCACGTATAGTTTGTTAACCGCGTCATCATCAGCTTCCGGATGCGCCACGCGTCGAATCTTACGCGACTTTGCGTCAAAGTTGGCGGCCACCATACAAAGAGCGTTATCCCGCACGTAATTTCTGACTAACCCACTGCATTGATAGTTCGGTTGCGTCTCGCCTCGTCCGAGCGATGTGCCAAACTTGTTGATCGGCATTTCAATGCTGATTGAATGGTTCGCCGACGCATGGTTTAATTTATAATAAGCCCAGCCTCGCGAAGTTCCTCGATGATCGACAGGATCTCGTTGTCGTGACCGTTGTGACCCGCATGGCGCGAAGCGTCGAGCAATCGGAGATGATCCACCAGCTCGTTGGGGTCGTCCCAGTGCACGTAGTCGATCTTATTGTCGGTTAGCGTCATCGCGCGAGGCATGCATAATCCCTTTCCAGATTTTTTCTTCTTCCTGGATGGAGCAGCGGGAGGGAACAACGATGCGATTATATTCATATACTTGCTTCCCTTGTTGCTCAGTACTCGCTCGCGAGGATCGTGCTTGAATTTATGAGCACTCGTTGTCGACAGTATGTTCTTGTACTTTTGCATGTCGTCCTCCGTGTAGATCTCGTCATCGGGCAGTCTATAGAAGATCAACTCATAAATACCAGGTGTGCCAGCGTATCGTATGTCACCGATATAAATGTTATCCGCGTTGTCCACGTCAAAACGTTTGTTGCCGAGCATCATTCCGTCCTTGCCGAAATAAACGCCGTATACTGTGTCTATCGATGGAAAGGAGCTCAAAAATTCCATTATGTACTTTTGGCCCAGTGGACCCAAGCGTTCTTGCAACGTTTGTAGAAACGTTTCTCGGCCCTCCGCAGTCTCCAACTGCTTTCGTACGGTCGTCACGATCGAGTCATCCGTGGTTTCGAAAACATCCGCGCTTGCGAGTGATTCGGGAATTTTTTGCACGGTTCCCACCGTCGCGAGTGGTGTGGAGGTTATCGGTAGTACTTTCGATCGATTAGATTTATGCGGTGTCGATGAGAGATCCAACCAGGAGTTTGATCGCTTCCTCTTTTTCGACGTCGCATCCTCCCTATCCTCCTCCGCCTCCTCCTCCTCCTCCACCTCCTTCTCCTCCTTCTCGCGCAGCTGAAATGGTAACGTTTTGATCCCCACGTCAGCGACGCTCTCAAGCTCTTCTTTCTTCACCGAGATCGAGTTGTCTGCGATCTTTTGCAGCGACACGATGAGAGGTTTAAAGTGTGTGTCCAACTCAATGTCCTTCACGATCTTACCGGTCTTCAAAGCACGAAGTTTCTTACGAATCGAATCACTCGTTTTCGCAATCTCCTTCGCGATCTTCTCGCGCTTGCGAATATTCTCACCCCCGTCGATCGTGGCCATCGCAGAAAAAAAAGCAGCGGTATTAATCACACGTTTTAACCCGACGAGGTATCGGCGACGACTGATCGCTTTTGCGGTATCGCGAACACGTTAAATCCTTTTCTGTATCGGCCGTTCGAAAGCGCGCTGTCCTTGTCTATCACTACGAATCCGTACTTGCGTTGCCAACAATCGTGGCACAACGCACAAAATTCATCGTACGACATGTCGGTATTCACGTGATCGTTGTACACGTGTTTCAAATTGGTACCATCCTGTTTGAACAGGATCAGTAGGTTCGCATTGTCACGTATCAGATGTTTAGGTATTCTCGCGTACGTCTGACAGAGATAGAAGCAGTCGACGCTCGAGTGTCTGCCCATTGAGAAGTACTCTCTCACAGCATCTTGCTTATCACACGCCACGTCATCGAAGACGAAGATTGAGTTTGGACGCGCATCACTCGGTGGAATGACGTCACTGTTGTTGGAAAACGTAAAGTAGCCGATTTCGTCGATCGATGTTAATACACTCTCCAAGTATCGATATTTCGGCTGCTGCAGAGATTTCGAGTACATGTACACGTTCTCGAAACATACACCGTGCGGACTTTCCAGCAAGCTTATCAGAACGTTGGTTTTACCGCAATTCGAGGGGCCACAAATGATCGCGCGTATAGTAGTCGGTAGCATCACCCCATGCCTGCGCTTCTCCGCGTTGCCCGCCATCGACCGTAATCTGTTGTCGCAATTCGACACGCGAATCGTCAACGGTTGTCGCACGAATCTCATTTTTTCAGACTGTCGACTGGAGCTTCCGACCGGACGCCTATTTATAGGTGCGCGGAACCGGGAATCGCTCAGTAACAAAGATGTTCGTCCTGCTGTCGAGACCTTCCGATATCCGCGATTTGAGCGTCGAACAGCTACAATTTGTGCCGAAACCTGTTCTGCTGCGAATGTGCGGTGATTACATCCACTACGTGTGGGACAAGCTTCCGGAATATATAAAGACAGATTCAGAGGTTCAGACATATCGTCGCTGTTACGAGCATTACAATCAACCGTGGCAGCGAACGCACATCGACGGTTCCGCACCATTGATAAAGGATTGCGGCGAATGTCGCAAACGAAAATAGGCAAAGGCTTGTTAAATCGCGTGATAAACGCACTTCCGATTGAATTGCATATTCCCGGCTATCAATTTTGCGGTCCAGGAACTCGTTTACAAGAACGATTGGCGAGAGGCGATCAAGGTATTAATCCATTGGACGCGGCGTGTCGCGAGCACGACATAGCTTATTCGCGAAGCCGCGATCTCACCGGGAGACACACGGCGGATGAGATACTCGCTGCAGAAGCGCGAAAACGCATTACCGCAAGAGATTCGACTCTCGGCGAGAGAGCTGCCGCTACAGCCGTCTGGGCGACCATGAAGGCTAAGACGAAACTCGGAATGGGCTTGAAAACGAAGAAAATGAAAACGAAGACGAAGAAGAAGAAGAGAGCGGATCTGAAAAAACGGATACTTCCGGCGGCGAAACACGGTGGTATCTTGCCGATTCTACCGTTGATGGGAGTTCTCGGTTCGTTGGTCGGCGGAGCGGCAGGAGTCGCGAAGGCCGTGAATGATAACAAAGTCGCGCGGCGTCAGCTGGAAGAACTGAAACGTCACAATCGCGCCATGGAAGGTCACGGACTTTATCTCGCTCCATACAAACGCGGGCGTGGAGTCTCGAGTAAAAAAAAAAAATGTCAAGGAAACGTTCAAAATTCTGAAAGGTGTAACTACCAACGTACAACTGCAACAACTTGCAAAGCGTATGCACATTCCATATTTTAGAGGTATTTTTATGCGTACTACCTTACCAACGGATGGAGTGCGTCGAAACGAGAGTGGCATCGTGAATTTGGATAACGCTGAGGGACCGGGCACTCACTGGGTGGCATACGCGAAGAGGGGAGATCGAGCCATATATTTCGACAGTTATGGTAATCTTCGACCGCCGAGAGAATTGGTGCTGTATCTAAAGAACAACGTGACGCAAATCGAATACAATCGCACACCTTATCAACGATACGATCAGAGCAATTGCGGACAACTGTGTCTGCGCTTTCTACAGACGGTTGACGATCAATTTAAAGCCTGGCGTTGCATTGTTTGAACTCAGTATTCATTCAAACATGTCACTGACATTTACGCTCACCGGCAAGAGTAGCATCCTCGCGGTAAGCTACTTTCCCATCGTGGATTTGAGCGACGGCGATTACGAGCTCGGTCTGACAGATTTCGAAACCTATTACACGATACCGAATGTAAATTCTTCGAACAATAAATTCTACTTTGACGACAAGGAGATTACTGTTCCCGAAGGGTCATACGAACTGCGTGACATACACACGTATTTGAAACAATCAATTTTACAATTGGAACAATCCAATAATATTGCGAGAAAGAAACATGTCGGCGAAGATGAAGAGTATCCGTTGATCATTCGAGCCAACAACAATACGATGAAGAGCGAGATCAAATGTGCTTATCGGGTAAATTTCATCAAACCGAACAACATTGGATCGCTGCTGGGATTTTCAGCGAATCGCGTGCTGGAGCCGCGACAATGGTACGAATCGGACGTACCGATAAATATCATCAGTGTAAACATTATTCGCATAGAGTGTAACGTGACCGCGGGCGCGTACAGCAACGACAAGTACGTGCACACGATACATGAGTTTTCGCCGAGTGTGCCACCAGGATATAAGATATCGGAAACGCCGGCGCAGATCATTTACCTTCCGATCACCGTACGGAGCATTACTGACCTAACGATTCGCGTCGTCGATCAGGACGGTCGATTGATTGATTTTCGCGGAGAAGAGATCACCGTTAGACTGCATGTGCGAAGACGACGACTGTGGTAAAACGTGAGATGCTCATACTGAACGAAGAAGTGGAGAAGGTGCGACAGACGAGAAACAAAATTAGAGAGACAATCCGATCGCCAAGAAAGAAGAAACTCACTGCGTCGAACACTGAATTTTTGAGATCATTGGGTTTCGTCGTGCGAAATGGTCAACACCTTAGACATTGGAGGTGAACCGATCTTTGACGATAGCATCGTCAAGATTGAGACTCACACGTACAATCCGTACGCCAACACGACGTTTGAATACAACGATGAGATAAGAATACCCATACAACAGCAAGATTTATACACGTTGCCAAGCGAAAGCTTTCTCTACGTCGAAGGAAGATTGATAATAAATAGAAGGAATGACAACGAGTCTCAGGCAACGCTTGTAAATAATTGTGTATCTTTCATGTTCGATGAGATTCGATTTGAGCTCAACGGTGTGGAGATTGATCGCAACAGAAACGTTGGAATAACCAGTACCATCAAGAACTACGTATCGCTATCGTATAACGATGCTCAACTCATGCGGAATGCTGGATGGGACGTTACATCGAGCATACTGGAAGGATACTTCAACTTTTTAGTACCGCTCAAGATGTGGCTGGGCTTTTGCGAGGATTACAAATACGTGATTGTTAACGGTCGTCAAGAAATAGTTTTGAAACGTGCGAGTAGCGATAACAATTGCATTATAGGAGATCCGGCGACGGAGCCGAAAATCGAACTGTTTAAAATACAGTGGCGAATGCCTCATGTTACGTTAAACGAGCTAAATAAACTGTCCTTGTTACGGACCTTGGGAAGCGGGCGATATCTTAGTGTCAGTTTTCGTTCGTGGGATCTGTACGAGTACCCCCTGTTGCAGAGCACAACCAAGCATTCGTGGGCTATCAAGACTGCGACTCAGCTAGAGAAGCCGCGATACGTTATTTTTGCGCTGCAGACCGGTCGCAAGAATATCATGTCTCAAAATGCTAGCATATTCGATCACTGTAATTTGACCAATATCAAGCTTTATCTAAATTCCGAATGTTATCCGTATGATGACTTGAACCTAGATCTTACTAAAAATCGATACGGCCTTCTTTTTGATATGTACGCGCGTTTTCGTAAAACTTATTACGGACGCGATAGCAGTGATACGCTTTGCAGCGTGTATACATTCCTGACGGAAGGACCTTTCGTTGTCATCGATTGCTCGCGACAAAACGAGTCTGTCAAGAGCGCCACCGTGGATGTGCGAATAGAATTTGACTGTAAAGAAAATGTACCTGCAAATACTACCGCCTATTGTCTCATCTTGCATGATCGCGTAATCGAATACTGCCCGTTGTCTAATGTAGTGCGCAAACTCGTGTAAATCACCATGTTGACAAATATTCCGATATAAGAGAAGCAGATATAGCGTGATACGGCATAGTACGGATCGTTTCTTCGTTGCATCATGATCGGGCCAACGTTTGTCGATCTGCAAGGATTCATCGTCGGGATGAAATTTGTCGTAAAGGAAGCAGCGGTGCTGAGAAACGGGACCGTTCTGGCGCATTACATCTTTACGCGCCCCATGCCGTGGAGTCTTCTCACAAAATCCGACAAGTCATGTGCTTCCTGGCTGATTGCAAATCACCATGGATTACCGTGGGATGAGGGAGACGTGCCATACGGTATGGTAAAACGCCTAATTACGTCAGCCGTGCTTGGTACAGAAGAGGATGACGAAATGCCGACTCTCGTGTACGTCAAGGGATGCCAGAAACAAGAATGGCTGGTGGATCTGCTTGAGAATTATGCGAAAGAAAATCTGATCATCGAGACTCTGGATGCGGATTACGAAGATATCAAATCTTTAAATAATCTAGATGTTACTAACACTATGCGATGTGGAAAACATGTTAAGAATTGCGCATTACAAAATGTATTAAAATTATTTAACTGGTGGTCGCGACGCCAGAAGAATTGGGATATTTAAAAATAAATTATATATATAATTTTTACAATGCTTTATTTTCTTTTCCCCATTCCCATTAGTTTTTAGTGGTTTCCCTCTCCAAATTTCCCCCACCACATCATAATTTTGAAGGTAGGGCGTTGCTGCGTATACTTGGTTCATTTTCCACTTCTTAGTCATTGGTATGATTTTTTATAACTTCTACGTAAGCAGCGCTGACATTGGTGTTTGAAAATGTTGAAGGAAGGGGAATTATTCCTTCCCTTCCCTTATAATTTTTCATCTGCGCGCGCCATCCAATTTTTCTAGAACGTTGCAAACGGAGTTTACGTTTTAACTAGTGTTACGAAGACAAAATCAATCAAGTCTCATCGTTCGAAGCGACAACTTCAACAGTGAAAAAAGTATACCTCTTACGGAGAAATAAGAACAATGGCTGGTCACAGTGAAGACGTAAATAATTCTGAGAAGTGGCTGTTCACTCGCGATATTCCCGATAAGGGACTTCGCGGCTTCGAGGGAAGCAGCACAAGTATGAATTATTACGTACCATATCCTCGTGAAAAATCGGAACCTCGTTATACGCCTAAGCCTCGTAAAGTTTCATCGGACGAGCGCAAAACGTAAGTATTACTTTGGATAAATTTTTTAAAATTTATTTTTCTAATTTTATTAATTTATCCACTTAATTTTTTTACAGTTTCAATAAATCGGAACCTCGTTATACGCCTCGTATCTTGGGCAGACGATTTGCCCTGACAGTCACGGCTTACAAGTATTTGGATATCGGAATCAATGTGGGATCCACATCCTTTGTGGAATTGATTCTTGGCGACAATCGGGGAAATCAGATCGTGCTTCCTCATGCAACGTGGACAACGATCATCGAAAGACGCATGGATATCGAACAACTCATGCAGTCGACTGTCGGTTCATCGCTGTCTATTGAAGATCTAATTATAGAAATTGTTAAAATGCGTGACGCTAATATTGTAAAACTTACGTTGCGCGATACATGCTTATACATGATACCTGCAACTATGTTATTTTTGTTTGAAATCGAACAATGTGTCGAACATGTATATTTCAATTTATGTCAAAATATACAGCATGTTAGTAATAAGTATAAACATTTTGTAACAATCTTGCGACAAAATCGTATCATGGATAAATGTCAGGCGAGAAAAGTATTGAGTGAGGTGTCCGATGGAAGTTCGCTCATAGATTGCGAACTATTAGCTTTCGCCTTAGATAACATTGTATATGAAGCAAAATTGTAAATAATGAATAAAAATTGAATATTAACATAAATAGTGGTAAAATTATTTTTCAATCTATTTCTTCCGTTTTCATCCAACATTAGCCTCCTCTATGTTTAAATTATATCTACATATATGTTGCGATAATGTTCTTTTAATTATATAAACAATTTATTATAAATTTGAAGAATTAATAAAATTATTAAAAATATTGATAAAAACTTTTATCTAAAATAGAATAATCTCATCACGGCATGTACGAACTTGTTCGTTCCTGTCTTCCACTCTCATTTCCCCACTACGGGGACTCTATAGTTTGTCACGTAAAATATGGTTTTTGTCAACATTTTTTTTTGGAATGCAAACCTAGAAAAAAAAGGTTTTCGACGTCATCTCTTCCTGCGTTCAACTCTATAGTTTAAGTCACGTAAATTTTTTATTAAATTATTATAATTAAATTAGGTTATAAATAATTATATTAATTAAATTAGGTTACAAAAAATTATATTAATTTATAGGTAATAAATAATTAAATTAATTAAATTAGGTTATGATTAATCATAACCTAACTCAATTAATTTAATTATTTATTACCTATAAATTAATATAATTTTTTTGTAACCTAATTTAATTAATATAATTATTTTATAACCTAATTTAATTAATGATGCAAACACCGTCATCTCCTCCACACCGATGACGTCATCCCCCCACCACAAAGTGATTTAGAACTCCCCTGATATACCTACTCAGAACATTCGCTGACATTTCGGCGAATGTTAAAGTCGAGCCGATCGGGCGCAAAACAAGCAGCTCACAAAAGAAAGATCCATGCCATAAACAAACATGTAACGTTCCCTTGGGATCGATAATTGAAAACAGTGACATCCGCGCGATGACGTAGGGCTCCGATGGCCAATCGCCCTGTCGAAATTAGTGGCAACGAGCCGGGAGGGAGGTTTGCCTCGGAGATAATAAAAGGACCGCCGCGGCGCCGCGGGATCGATTTCGTTCGCAGATCACTCGCTGTAGTAG
The DNA here is from genome assembly GCA_035220575.1 of Temnothorax rugatulus. NCBI lineage: Eukaryota > Metazoa > Arthropoda > Insecta > Hymenoptera > Formicidae > Temnothorax > Temnothorax rugatulus. Next base: position 27,473 of record JASTWL010000337.1, read on the forward strand.
TTACACCGCCTTTTGTACAACCGCTTTGCACACCGATTGCTTTTCGTACACCGCTATTTCGCTTCGATACGCGTTTTGCCATCCCGTGCTTTCGCTATCGCTTGCCTTCAAACTCTGTGCGCGTTCACGGCACTCTGCCTGAAAAGAAACTCTGTAAATACTGTACATAGACATTTTGAATACATCTTGCTTTATTTCATTTTCGTTCCTGCTTTTTTTGTAGTCGTCCTCTACCTCGCGCTTCCTCGCGCTACCGCGCGCTCTCGAACATACTCTATCCATCAAATAACTTAGGATACATTGAGGCGAATCGGATTAATATAAGTTTTACGACAATTTTCGTTAGTGTTTTATTTTAAACGAGCTATTTTATCGTGCTAATTAGTAATCCGATTTGCCTCGGTCTACCCTATACATTTTTTAGGCAGAAATTGGTAATCTTTTCACTAATCTTTGCTAAATTTTTTTTATTATTTTACTTGTTTTCTACATCTGCAACTAATATGTACATTGTGAGACAGACAAAAAGATATTTTTTTTCGGAATATATCGAACACTATACCTTCATGAAATAGAAATAGCTATAAAACGTAGTACAGGCTTTGTATAGAAAAATCGTAATGGACTAAATAAAATTTAATACCGAAAAATGTGTTTTTCTAATGCGTAACAATATAATATCAAGATATATAGCATTAATCTTATTTTAAAAAAAAACTTGCTCCAACAGGTCGAAAAAATTTCGTTATTTTCAATATAATTTTTTTAAATTTTGTTTTTAATCTAAATTGACAAACTGTACGAAAAATGATTTTTTTCTCACAACTACTGTTCAGAAATTACAAATAATATACACCTATATACATCATGTAATTCATACTGAACAAATTTCACTTCAATCATTTTTCGATAGAATTGGATATTTTCAACATCATGTACAGTTACCGAAAAATGCAATTTTTACAAAAACTAGTTAGATATGATGAGACTTTGCACGCCTTTTAGAGAGGGATGATGATTACACTGTCGGATATATTGATCGTAGGCCTAAACAAACAAAATACGTGTCTTCTCCTTTTCAGAACATTTCTCGGAAAGAACTTGTCAAAATTATTGGAGCAGGTCATGGTCAAAACATGAAAATTTCAGCGAGAATACTCATATATGTGTACAGGAATATTCCTATAATAAATTGTAAATATAAATAATAAATATAAAATATATAGGGTACGTGGAGGGCTAGCTGGAGTAGCAGCCTCAATCGCATCAGCTGACAATGGGTTAGAGCGAGAAAGAGAGAATGATATTCTCTCGCTCGCTCGGCGCGCCGAACTTTGCCACGGCCGCAGCTAGTGTTGTCCGACTCGGTAGTATGCGATAGTGTGTGAAAGAATAAAAGTAATATTTTTGTATAAATATTACTTTTATTTTACAATCGTTGCAAATACAATATACGCGCGTCTAAATATGTGCCAAATATTTATTTCGCGTAGAAAATAATACATTATCTATGTATAGGTATAAAATAGTTGAAAAATTAATAAAGAACAAGAAAAAAAAAGAAAATGAACAGCGTAGATTGCGATCCCGCGTTCCCAATATTACTTATTCTCACTTTCACTGAATGTCCCATATAGTATGACGTATCTCTCTATATGTCTTATAACAACACTCGTACACTACCGATCGCTCCATATTTGAAGCATAAAAAAAATTCTTTAATAAAACGCGAATTTTTTAAACTATTTTATACGTTTACATAGATATGTGTTATTTTCTATGTGAAATAAATATTTAGCACATATGTAGACACGCGTATAATGTATTTGCAACGATTGTGAAATAAAAGTATAATTTATACAAAAATATTACTTTTATTTTTCAATTACACGCTACCGCATGCCACTGATCCTATATTTACAAACACTGCGGCCGCGGCCAAGGCCAAGTTCAACGTGCCGAGCGAGCGATCGAGCGAGAGAGAATATTATTCTCTCCTCGCTCTAATTCAGCTGATACGATCGACACGAATAGATTTATTTTCGAGTAGATTCATGCAAATGCAAGAAAATAAAAATCAGTGATTAGTCCATGATATATTTTCTCCTTGTAACTATCTTTACTCGTAAACTGTAACAAAAGTGATATATATATATATATATATATATATATATATATATATATATATATACAGGGTGATCCGAAACTATCGTTTGTCCTTAAAATGTCGTATTCCTGACTTAATTTTGAGACGATTTTTCCTTTACCAAAACTTTGTCCGAAGCTTAGTTTTTGAGTTATTACAAGAAATAGTCAGCGAATCACGGAACGAGTACGGAAGGTAGGCAGGGGCGGCGCGACTCACCGTCCGACGCGGGTGATTATGTGGGGTGCTCGCTGCGATCGGTGCTCGGTGCTTGCTACAAGCGATGGATGTACGCGACACACACACACACACACACACACACACACACACAATTACTCACTCATACTACGTTTACGCGAGCGTTACTTCTGTAGTAACTTACGATAATTCCTTCGCGTAAACGGGATTTTGTAGTAACTTACGATAATTTACTCCGCGTAAACGAGTGAATTATCGTAAGTTACTACAAAAGTAACGCTCGCGTAAACGTAGTATCATTCATTCTTACCTTGCAGAGATTCGATGTCTTCATACTGCTGATGAATATTTGCTTCATGACCGTTGATATCAATGAGACGTTCCCATGTGCGAGAGACACACCGAGTAATAAGCGAGAAGTTTTTTCTTTGACAAATTGTATCACGTATCGACACGTTCACGGATTTACTCACGCACTTGACCGATAAGATTAATAAACAAATCTACCGGTTTATCACTGTTAATTACTACCGATTAATTGTTCGATGACTGAGAATTACTCGAAGAAAGAAACACATTACGCACAATCACATGACAGTAAAAGGAAAACTTCTTACTTGATTACATTACAGTAATTAAGTAGAAGTTTTCCTTTTTTTGTTAATTGTATCACGTAATCAACACTTTTACGAATTTACTCGCGCACTCGATCAAGAACAATTGTAACGGTTAATGCAATTAATTACTACCGATTAATTAATTATTAAAATCACTTTATGAAAGAAACGTGATAAATACTTAACTGCACAGCGCACGTTACGCCTATTACACGATGCTCGATGCGGATACTTCCGACGACAACAAGCAGTCAACAGGTCATGTTGGTACTAGCGCTGCCGAACGTAAACATGTGACATTATGGAGGATTCACACTGCGTTCGATTGCATCTCCATTAAGCCCCTTGCACAATAGGCGATAGCGATAGCGATAGCGACAGCGACAAAGGTGCCGACAAAGCTGTAGCTACAGCTGTCGCTATCGCTATCGCTATCGCCTATTGTGCAAGGAGCTTTACGCGTGATTGGCGCGAGACACGTGTTTTGTGTTTGACTGAAACCACCGCGGTACTTACAAAAACGTGTAGCTAATGCTGCGATTACAAGATGTTCCACGTAGAAATGCGTTGGTCGCTCTGAAAAGAGCGGATTATCTTTGGTCGCTCTGAGAAAAGCGGATTGGTTTGAAGTCGAAAAAATTTTATAACAGATGCTCAAAATGACCACCATCCATTCTAACGCAAGCTCTCAGGCGTTTTAATAAATTTCTTTCGACGTTCTCCATCATTTCTTCGTCGATGGCCCAAATAGCATGTCGCAATCTTGTATCTAAATCGTCGACATCCTGGGGAAGCGTTTTATAAACTTTTTCCTTACAATATCCCCATAAAAAAAAAAATCTAAAGGATTGAGATCCGGAGATCTTGCGGGCCAACGTATCGGACCGTACCGATCCATCCGATCGCAGCGAGCACCCCACATAATCACCCGCGTCGGACGGTGAGTCGCGCCGCCCCTGCCTACCTTCCGTACTCGTTCCGTGATTCGCTGACTATTTCTTGTAATAACTCAAAAACTAAGCTTCGGACAAAGTTTTGGTAAAGGAAAAATCGTCTCAAAATTAAGTCAGGAATACGACATTTTAAGGACAAACGATAGTTTCGGATCACCCTGTATATAAGATATATAAGAAAGAGTGACCGGTAAAAATCGCCCCTTTTGCGGCCCTCGATTTCGGGATCGAATCATATGCAAATCAGTTCCTTATGGTAAGATATTAATAGAAAAAAAGTTTCAACTTGAGGTGACATTTAGTTTTGGAAATATGAGAGGTCAAAGTTCTAAAAAAACTAACTTAAGATAAGGAATAGGACCATTATACGAGCAATTAATCGATGTTATGACAATTTTAACTTGTATCTAGATTTATTAAATTTGACGTTTCGTACCGTACTAGGACTTCTTCAGAAATAATATAAACAATTCAGGGTCAAACAATTAATTCACGCATGTAGACGTGCCGCAATCACATAGTCAAATCTTAAAATTATAGAACGTTTTCTTCTTAGTCGATCAAGCTCCAATTAATTTTCGGTCTTAATGGATATATCGTCGTCCCGTGGCGACCCATGCAAGTCCACAGTTTTGATAGGTGCCATACATTTCTGGACCATCTTAGTGGCAACTGGATAAATGTATTTAAATGAGATGATGTAATATAGAATTCAAAACCAAAACTTACATAAGAGTTCAGAGATGACGGGAACCATGATAAACAATATTTCTATGGTATCGGTGTAACACGTCCGATCTGTGCGAAGACTCATCGTTAACTGAGAGGGGAATGTACTTGACACGAGGACAAGGATTGTTTGCAATTTTATCTAACCGTGGAAAGTTCGCTTAAGACATCAAAATAAACTTCGTCCAATAATTCGGTGTCTTTGTTGGAGTTAATCCCATTTTTTTGCTCTTTGATATGTATCATTTCAGAGATCATCCGTTTGTGATAATTCGGTTCATGATCTAAGATACATGTATTATCCCAGTCAAAGGTGTGATTAAAATTTACGATATGATTCGTTACCACCGAATGCTTGGATTCATCAAGTCTGATGTTGTACTTATGTTCTCTAATTCTAGTCTGAAGTTTTCTTTTCGTCTGGCCCACATACGAAGCATCGCAATTATTACAATCAATCCTGTATATTATGTTATCATTCATGACTTGTCTTTTTGGACCCTAATAATGTTACATAGTTTATTCAAGATCCGGTATCCCATGGTTATGCTTGATTTGTCAACTTTCGAAGCAATTAATTCCGAAATAGATTTAATGTAAGGAAGAACAATGAAATTCTTTTTTTGTTGTGTTTCTGTTACTTCTGTGTTATCGTTTAATGGTTGGTTGACAAGTTTTTTTATTCTCAGATTGATATGTGTGAAAATTATATCCATAGGATAACCGTTCTCAAGCAAATACTTAATAATAAACATTAAGTTTTTTTCAAAAAATTCCGGATGGGATAACCTGATTGCTCTGTCTACTAAACTATATATGGTCCCAAGTTTATGTTGTATGGGATGGCTGGAGTAGAACGACAAAAATCTTCCCGAAAATGTTTTTTTATGAAACCAATCAGTAACAATCATGTTATCCCTTACAATTAATTTAACGTCCAAGAAACTAATACTTCTATTTTCTTCGTATTCAATAGTGAATTTGATTCTATCATGGTAGTTATTGAATCTATTAAATATGTCAAGAACATTTCCCTCCGCACCGCCATTATAATGTCGTCGACATAACGGCGATAAAAGGATGGTCGGATGCCCATGCCAATGAGCTCAAGACGTTCAGGATCTCTTCCTCCAGATCCTCCATAACAATGTCAGCCGATGAAGGTGACAGAGGAGAGCCCATTGGAGACCCGAAAGTTTGTTTATAAATTTTGTTATTGAATACAAAAAATGTGGATGACAAAACAAATTCCATGGCTTTAACAAATTCCCTCAGCGGTAATCCCGTTTTTTGTTTTATAAATCTCCATCTTCTCGTTATGCCTTCAATCACTAATTCCGTGGGAACATTCGTTGTTCACGAATAATAACATAATATACAGGATTGATTGTAATAATTGCGATGCTTCGTATGTGGGCCAGACGAAAAGAAAACTTCAGACTAGAATTAGAGAACATAAGTACAACATCAGACTTGATGAATCCAAGCATTCGGTGGTAACGAATCATATCGTAAATTTTAATCACACCTTTGACTGGGATAATACATGTATCTTAGATCATGAACCGAATTATCACAAACGGATGATCTCTGAAATGATACATATCAAAGAGCAAAAAAATGGGATTAACTCCAACAAAGACACCGAATTATTGGACGAAGTTTATTTTGATGTCTTAAGCGAACTTTCCACGGTTAGATAAAATTGCAAACAATCCTTGTCCTCGTGTCAAGTACATTCCCCTCTCAGTTAACGATGAGTCTTCGCACAGATCGGACGTGTTACACCGATACCATAGAAATATTGTTTATCATGGTTCCCGTCATCTCTGAACTCTTATGTAAGTTTTGGTTTTGAATTCTATATTACATCATCTCATTTAAATACATTTATCCAGTTGCCACTAAGATGGTCCAGAAATGTATGGCACCTATCAAAACTGTGGACTTGCATGGGTCGCCACGGGACGACGATATATCCATTAAGACCGAAAATTAATTGGAGCTTGATCGACTAAGAAGAAAACGTTCTATAATTTTAAGATTTGACTATGTGATTGCGGCACGTCTACATGCGTGAATTAATTGTTTGACCCTGAATTGTTTATATTATTTCTGAAGAAGTCCTAGTACGGTACGAAACGTCAAATTTAATAAATCTAGATACAAGTTAAAATTGTCATAACATCGATTAATTGCTCGTATAATGGTCCTATTCCTTATCTTAGCCTTTGCTTCAAACGAGCGGTAAATAATAATTTTAAAACTAACTTATTTCGGAATATGGTGTTTCTGAATTATGTTATACAGACCAATACTAACAAGTATCGTAAAGTGGTTTGGTCACTAATTATGAATCTCAGAGTTTTGGTGCTTTTGCCCTAGAAAAAAATCAGTAGAAACATCTGGTGACCGTAAAATAAAGTGAAAAAGTATTTACTCATTTCATCCGATTGCAATGTGTTTCGTGTCATCTAATCCGCATTTGTAATTACAAATAGTGGTCCCCATTTGATATTCTCCGTTTGGCTCCTTCCCCCTCCCTCACATGGGGAAAGAGGGGGGGGGAGGGGGATAATGAATCGGTACAATTATATATCAGTTTCGAAAATATTCAGGACCTTTCTGAAACATTTCTTTCCAATGCTTATATGGATACTTATATCTCAAGATATTAGGCAGAATCAAGTTAAATGGAACGCCCGTATATATACTATAGTATAACTTTGAACTCTCATATCTCTAAAACTAAATGTCACCTCAAGTTGAAACTTTTTTTCTATTAATATCTTATCATAAGGAGTTGATTTGCGTATGAATCGATCCCGAAATCGAGGGCCGCAAAAGGGGCGAAAAACCCGTCCTTCTTACGGTCACTCCTTTTACATTCAGAAAAAATTATGTATATATATATATATATATATATATATATATATGTATATAATTTTTTCTGAATGTAAAAATTTCTTATGTATTCTTTATTCTCTTACAATGAAACGAAATAGTATTTTAATATAAGAACTGATATAAATAATAAAGAATAAGAAGAAGTGAAAAGATAATGTACTACATAATTTGCTTTTCGTAATAATAAAAAATCGAAAGAGTATATATAATTTGATTTAAAAATAATACAAACGAATATATCCCTAACAATATATTACATAATAAAATTAAAAGTGGTAATATAAGGTACAAAGCCTTTTTTTTCTCGCAAACGTGTCGAATATGTTTGCCTCTAATAACGCAAATCTGTTTACGAGCGACAAATTTTCGTTACGTAAAAAGTATTTCTTGTGTATGTGATGTGTATGTGAATCACTAATCAGGAAGAAAGTGAAACATCCATCGTGTTTGTAATTTTCTATAAATAAAACATTTCCGCGTCTACAAGATATTTATTTGTTTTCAACCGACTGGGTATGCCGGTAGGCCTCGCTTCGTCGTTTCAGTTTCGAGTTTCGAGACGCTGCTTGTTTCCAAACACGTGGCGAAGGTAGCGCACACATGGAACGAGCCGTGTACATGAGCGCTTCGAGCGCACACGTACATGGCTCCTTCTCCATGTGTCCACTAGTCGAGCTCAGTTGTGCAGCGACCAGCAGCGACGGAGGTTCGCGCCTCGCGCCTCGTAGGATTCGCGATCATGTCGCGCCGACCATATACTCGGAAAGGTAAGCGTATGTAAAATATAAGTCCGTATTTCCTATATAAAATGTAAGATATACATATATACATACATTTACATAATATATAAAAGTAATTATTTTCTTTTTTTTATAGCAAGAAGCAGCGAAGGTGCTGACGGTATCATCGCCGTCGCCGTCAATATCAGTAAACGTGCCGACGGCGATGGCGACGATGCCATCGGCAACAACATCGGCAGGAATGCCGTCAGGGTCAGCATCGGCAAGAATGGCGACAGCGATGGCGATGATGCCGTCAGCGTCAACGTCGGCGACAACATCGACCGGGCTGCCGATAGCGACGGCGATGATCCCGCCAGCGTCAACATCGATAGGGATGCCGACAGCGACGGTGATTCCGTCGACGTCAACCTCGGCGGGAATGCTATCGACGTCAACGATCGCATTACGCAAGGTAAGAGCCTGTTCACACGAGGCGTTTTTGCCGCGCGAATGTCGCACGATTGCCGCCACGCGTCAATGTTCGCATTGAGGCTTGAGTTGTACATTGTTGCGAAGCGAAGTGCAAGAACGCGCGCATACCCGCGTACGCGGAACGGCGTACGCGCGACGGCGAGTGTTCTATGAATCTAAATGCCGTAAACCGTATCGTAGACACGCGTCCGCTTCGCATACGTGCGTATGCACGCGTTGTCGCACCTCGCCTCGCAATACCGCGATTCGTGCAAACGTCGGCAGCAATCGCGCGCCCGTTTGCCCGTTCATCCGGTCGCCTGTCTTTCCGTTTATTCGCCGAGTTATCCGCGCGCCCGTTTGCGCGTTCGATCGCCCGTTCATCTGGTCGCCTGTCTTTCCGTTTATTCGCCGAGTTATCCGCGCGCCCGTTTGCCCGTTCGATCGCCCGTTTATCCTGTCACTTATTTGCATGTTCGTCCATTTGTTCTTAGATTTGTTCACGGGTTCGTTCCTTTTGCTCACACATAGCCTTATACATATAAATATAAAATATACGCACATGTACGCATGCACGTACGCGTACATTTGTATTTATATTGTTACACTCGTCGCCGGTCTGCCGCACTTCCACACTCACTCACTCGCGCGACGCGTATTCCGACTCTCTCGCAAGAAAGAAAGGCTCGATTACAAAGGAAAGGAACTCGTTTATTGCACGTTCTCGTTAATACAAGGAGCCCGGGTTGACACGTCCGAACGCAACGGTAACCCAGAGCGAAATCTGACAGACGTAATTATAAACAACGCAGCCGTCGCTAAGGACGATTCGCGACTTCTCGCTACGGGGCGACCCGCATGAGCGCACGGCACGGGCGTACAGCACGGGCGTAACACTACCCCCCCCCCCCTCTTCCAAGATTGTCGCCCCGACAATCCGGGAGGGTAGTTTCTTGCGGTACAGCTTTATCATGAGCCCCAGGGCACCGAAAAGTTAACTTCTCCTCCTCGGGCTGTTGCCCCAAGTTACCGGACCCTGTCCCTCTTGGTCCCCGGTAGCTGCACACCAGACTCCGTCCGAACCTCTTCTGGGGAGAGCTGGCCAGACTCCCCCCTCTCCGACGGCCTCAGGACGACTCTGTAAGCTCCGCTTCCCCAGTGTAGACTCCCTCCGCTGCCGGCCTCCCGCGTCGTCGTCCCGCTAAATCTTCGGACAAGGGGGGGGGGGGGAAATCTGTGTGGACCCAACGCCTTATAGGCTTCCCGAGTCCCTGCCTCAGCATTTACTCAATGACCCACGGGAAAACCACAACTCCAAAACCCGTGGGCGAGGCAGTCTTCTTTTCAATGTGGAACTCTCCCCCGAAGAAGTCTTCGGCCGTTGTTCTGCCATGGTACCCCACGCTTCGACGTGAACCGCTGACTTCTCGGACTCCGTTCCACTATGAAAATAAACAAACCGCACAGAAACAAAGAATACAAGAACACTTGAATAAAATAAAATTATAACACTTCACATTGTTCCACAACTCTTTATTATACACATCACAGATTCCAAATAACAATGCAAATTTCCTTCCGTTCTTTGTCACCCTCTACCTCCCCCTTCTCAATATCCGCGCCCCCCTTTTGTCCTTCTCTCGCAGTGCTTTTAATAAATTCTTTCGCGAGCGAACCCCTCACCCTGAATTATTTTTAGTGCCTTTGTTCTCTCGACAGCCTGACACAAAGTAGTAATCCCTTCCATTTGTAACGTCCGTCTGATAAAATGATCAGTGACGGCCGTTACGAACTGTGAGCACGCGATCTTTTCGCGAATTTCGTGGGGGCACTCAGGATACGCGAGGCGCGACAATCTTTCGATATCAGAGCCGAGAGCGGCCAGAACTTCCTCGAATCTTTGTCTGCGGTTCGTGAGGGCAGAATAATAGTTTTGCGTTAAACGCCCCTCGCCGAAACGCAACTCGAGCTTCGATTTTAGTTCCGAAAAATTAAGACACTCGATGTCCTGTATTGTTTCAAGAATCGTGCGCGCCTTCCCTCTCAGGCTCGAAGCCAGCGCGGTTTTCGTCGCGTCGTCCCAGAAATTCGCTCGCGCAATCAAGTCAAATTGCGAAAAATATTCTTGAAGCGGGACCGTCCCGTCGTAAATATCGGGCTTTAATTTGTAACCGAGCCCGACGCTTGTTCCTGTGGCGGCGTCTCCCGCAGTTCGATTCGCGTCATTGGCCACGTATGTGTTCCCCGCTCTCGAATTACCGACATAATTGCACGCGGCACTCGCGATCGTGTTTCTCTCGATCGGGCGTGCATCATTACCACTCGCGTCGTCCGCGACCGCGTTTCTTTCAATCGGGCGTACGCCTCTCTCACTCGCGCCGCCCGCGCTCGCACTTCTTTCAGTCGGGCGTGCACCTCCCTCATTCGTGTCACCCGCGATCGCGCTTCTTTCGGTCGAGCGTGTACCTCCCTCACTCGCGTCGCCCGTGATCGCGCTTCCTTCGGTCGAGCGTACGCCTCTCTCTCTCGCACCGCTCGCGTTCGCGCCCCCCTCGCGCACAACCCGCGTCCCTTCGGCGTTCGCGCTTCGCGTCCCCATGTCCCCGAACGCTCTAACTAAGGAAGGACTTAGCTGGGAATTGTTGGCGTTCGTCCCTCGGAGTCGACGGAGCTCCTCCTCCTGTCGGCGGATCGTTGCCGCATACTCCTCGTCCCTTCGGGCCTGCTCCACTCGCAGGAGTCGGACTTCCTGAATCACGGCCTGGAGCGTCTCGGTGAGCGTTGCGATCGCTGGCGCTTCGGTGACTTCCTGATGAGGCGTCTCCAGCCGGAGCCCTTTCCTTGTGGCCATATTTCTGGCTGTTGCTCGTACTGTCCCGCTCGTCCTATCCCGGACGAGCCCCCAAAATGTTACACTCGTCGCGCGTCTGCCGCACTTCCACACTCACTCACTCGCGCGACGCGTAAAATTATACACTTTACAGCACTCCCCGGAAAATTCTACCCCTGTTTCATATATAATTCTTTGAGATTCGGTCGATTATTTCCCGAATTCGGTCGATTATTTCCCAAAAAATTAGAAAAATTAGAAAAATCGGTTTCCAGAAAATCGGTAGCAAAAGACTATACACTTTATGGCACTCCCCGGGAAGTTCTACCCTATTTCATGTACCCCTGGTAAAAATTCGGTCCACTAACGAATGAGTAGTTCGCGGTCAGACAGACAGACAGACAGACAGACAGACAGACAGACGTCCGGTACTTATATATATAGATGAATATTCTTTTTCTTCTCTCTCTCTGTTTTTTCCTCGCGATTTGTCTTTGATCGATGACATATAATATGTGAAGGCAGCAATTTATCCTTTCCTTGCGATTTGTCTTTGATCGATGACATATAATATGTGAAGGCAGCAATTTATCCTACATATAACATATTTCATTTGAAACTGATCGACCGTGAGCGATTAATGACGTCACTTTGGCAAATCGAACAATTACACGATTCGGAAAATTCTACCCCTGTTTCATATATAATTCTTTTATATTCGGTCAATTATTTCCCGAAAAATTGGAAAAATTAGAAAAACCGGTTTCCAGAAAATCGAAAATTTCGGTATCGGCTTCCAAAAAGATCGGTAACGAAAAATTATACACTTTACAGCACTCCCCGGAAAATTCTACCCCTGTTTCATACATAATTCTTTGAGATTCGGTCGATTATTTCCCGAAAAATTATAAAAATTAAAAAAATCGGTTTCCAAAAAATCGGTAACAAAAAACTATACACTTTATGGCACTCCCCGGGAAATTCTACCCCTGTTTTATATACAATTCTTTGAAATTTGGTCGATTATTTCTCGAATTCGGTCGATTATTTCCCGAAAAATTAGAAAAAGTAAAAAAATCGGTTTCCAGAAAATCGGTAGCAAAAAACTATACACTTTATAGCACTCCCCGGGAAATTCTACCCCTATTTCATGTACCCTTGATAAAAATTCAGTCCACTAACGAATGAGTAGTTCGCGGTCAGACAGACAGACAGACAGACGTCCGGTAACAATAAATTATACACTTTACAGCACTCCCCGGAAAATTCTACCCCTGTTTCATATATAATTCTTTGAGATTCGGTCGATTATTTCCCGAAAAATTAGAAAAATTAAAAAAATCGGTTTCCAGAAAATCGGTAGCGAAAAACTATACACCCTATAACACTCCCCGGGAAATTCTACCCCTATTTCATATACGTTTGGTAAAAATTCGGTCCATTAGTTTCCGAGATCATCGAACACAAACAATCAAACCGACAAACTCTGTCTCTTTATAATAATAGTATAGATTATATTATAAACTTATATCAAAAGTCTTTAGCGATAAATATAATTGATTGAATGACAAAATCTTGTAAAATTCGAAATGTCTTGAAATATAATTTATAAAGAAATGCATACAAAATATATTTTAGCACGTACATTTTGCAAGATGTTTTTTCGAGATTTCCGAGATAAACATTTTTTTAAATTAAATTTTGTGACGTAAAACACTTATGATATTTAAAATAAGTATTATATATGATTATTTTAGAGATTTGTAACAATGATAGTTCTGAAAGAGATTGTAAAAATGTTATTTTTAAGTTTCTTACTGTAAACTTTGACAATTGCTTCACCCATGATCGACAAAGGTATTTTCTAGGTACACCTTTTGTTGTAGTATAGTTATTTATGTTTTCACGAAAAATTTGAAAACATCGGTTTTTTACTTTACTATTTCGTATCGGATTTCGTATTTGATTAAATGTGATATCGTGATGCTTACTCAATCCTGCGTACGATTGATCGTTATTGGATATTTCAACGGTATTTGCTTTAAAGAATAGGTTTTTTTTAAATGAAAATATTAAGTGCAACACTGACATTGATTAAAAATTAATTATACGCTGAAAATTATTTGAAAATATGCGTTGCTTATGTAAGACTTCAATTTTAATGACACTTTCTTACTCTTTTTTTTGAATGTCATAGTTTTAACAATATTCCAATAAGATATTGAATGTAAATCTCCAGTATAAGTATGCAATAAAATGTATAATTTTGATAGTTTTCAATGAATAAAATAAAAACAAGAAAAAAGTATATGAGTCTATGTGTGATGACAGTTTCTATCATTTCCATATGTTAGTGCATAGCACAGAAAATAACTCTTTTGACACGGAAAAGCAGTAGGAAGGAAGGATAACAAGTTAATTTTACTTTTTTTTGTATCATAGGACTATTACTCCATACGATCGGATTATGGCGCGACGTTATTCGACGTTTTTCGTATATAGACTTGTGTGAGCGAAAAAGTCAGAGAGAGAGAGAGAGAGAGAGAGAGAGAGAGAGAGAGAATAATGAATGGGTGCGTGCATGTAAATTACATATACATATGGAAGAGAAAGAAAGATTTGCGTACATACAGCTGTCACCTGATAACACTATTTGCTTGAACAAAAATACTGCAGTGTATGCAAAATGATACACAAGGGAAGTAGCGACAACATTTACGAACAATTTCGTGTAAATAAAACTAAGATTGAATGCCTAGAAAAAAAGATTTTCACTAAGGCAGCTTTATGCAAAGGCACATGCAGGTTGACAGAATGAGAGATATCTATCCTTGTCTAACGAGTCATCTGTACGATATGTCTGTTCTTGTCAGCGATTGCAGCGCCATCTCTTACAAGATCCGGAAACTACAGTTACCCTCAATACAGCTCATTCTGTCAATCTGCATGTGCCTTTGCATTAATAAAGCTGCCTTAGAAGAAATCTTTTTTTCTAGGCATTCAATCTTAGTTTTATTTACACGAAATAAAAATAGCGACAACATTTACGAAATTGTTCGTAAATGTTGTCGCTACTTCCCTTGTGAATCATTTTGTACATATAAACTGCAGTATTTTTGTTTAAGCAAATATTGTCGTTAGGTGACAGCTGTATGTGCCTAAATTTTTAATTTCTTTTCGTTTCTGATATGAAATCGTGTATCGGGAAATAGATTTTTGTGCGTACTTTAATTCTAGACCAAGAACTTGCAATTCTGTAAAGCCAATTCAAAGAATTCTTTTAATCTGCAAATGTCGGTAACTACTGGCACTATAGGATCCCCTTAAAGGGTTAAAAAATTTTTTTTAGTTTTTGTGGTACATTTTCAATTTATTTTACAGATACATATGAAAAAGGTCTGGAACGGCTAAAAATGTTGGAAGAAAAGATATATGCATGCACAACCGACAATGAAAGTTCTGCAGAAAAAATTATGAGAGATGAAATTGGAATATTTAAAGCAAGTGCGAGAAATGGCAATCAATCCGTTACAGAAATATTGCGTAGTGGTTTCTGTAATTTGGCCAATAATGTAAAGACCGTGCCTGACATACAAGAACATAGTAAGCATTTTATTTTCTAATATATCTTTGGTATCTTATTTTAGTATGAGATTTCTATTTTGTTATGTCATTACATGAAATATATTGCTTGCATTATAATTTTTTTCTATGTGTTTACATATATTTCAGCACTTCTTGGGACGCCTACTACATCAGAAAGCGAAGAAGAAAATTCGACGTCTGAAGAGTCGAATCAAAAATGCGAAAATATGTATAGACATAATAAAAGAAAAAATATATATTCTGATGAAGATTCTGATTCAGATGAATCAGCAGAAAACTCGACAGTGAAGGTACAGAAACTCTTACACAAAAATCACAGCTCCGAAGAGAAAAATGAACGCACAGTTTCTGCAGATAGACACGACAAAGTTGTGCGACCAAATAAAGAGCCACCTCGAAGAGACGAATCACCAGTTACTGAAACTGATGAAACTCAACGTTTGTCGGAAAAGAATAGTAAGTACATCAAATTCAATTCGTTTTTTCAAATTTTTAGAATATTTGACTAAAATAATAATTTAAAAAATTATAAATAAATAAATAAAAAAGTAAATAATTAAATTAAATAAATAAATAAGTTAAATAAATAAATAAATAACGAAATAAATAAATTAGTAAATAATGTAAATAAATAAATAAGTAAATATAAGTACATAAATAAGTTAATTAATTATTAATAATAAATTTGATTTAAAATAATTAATTTAAGAACTCTTTTCAGTTTCTTTACAATCTTTCGCGTTAGCTTCTCATCGAAGTTTGTCAAAACAACTAGCCGATCTTCGTGGAGAAGTGATTTTGGTTTAACAAATGATAGGAAACTTAATACGACAAAAGAATCCAACCGAGGACCAGTTAGATCTAGAGAAAGACAATGAGATTCAGCTACCAGTACAGTCGTACGAAGAGTTTCTGGAATTTGATTTAAAATTGAAAAATGATGAGTATTGTGAGAAGGCTTTGAACGAGCGATGCGCTCCCGCCCTTCCAGAGGGCAGCTCCCGTTTGGTGGCGTGGCGCGAAGCGCCACGCGTGCGTGCGTGTTTCATGGGTGCTCACTAGAGCCTCGATCACTGTCGTGTTCAGACGTGTTCAGACGTTCGTTACGGTTTACGTTACAGAGTGTGATATACATATATATAATAAATAGAGTATTCAGAGTGTATAAAGAACTTGAAATAGTTTATCTCCTGCCCATCTCGTCACATCCAGAAGCGTTCCGAGCGATATTTCCAATAGGTTATGGGCCCAGGGCACGAGTCCCTGCGCAAGGAACGAGACACGTGCGTGATAAGTGTGTGAGACGCCGGCGAAGGGCAGAGAAAAGAGTGATAGAAAGATCTAGAAGATTAGAGGGTAAGTAAATAATATTCCTCGTTGCTGACGAGCAAAACGAGAGAATTCTCAGCTAATAAGAACGTTCGTTCGATAAATGCTGTTAGAAGGAGATAGATGTTTTTGCCTTCTTCTTGAGAGATAGAGATAGAGGTAATAGTGATAACAAGAGAATTAGAGAATAGATGTATAAAGAGAGAATGATGAAATAGAAAGAGGATATGTACAATAGAAAGAGATAGAGAGATGTCGCTTGGTAACAGGCCGGCGACGTGCGCGTGCAAGTCCGATCGTGAACGGCGTCATTTTTTTTTTGGCGCGCGGAAGTCCGATCGTGAAAGGCGAGAGTCATTGTTTTTGGCGCGCGGAACTTGTTGCTGGGCGCGCACGAACACATAATCGATTTCGACTGACAATATAGCATCGATGCGATATTACGATACACGAGTAGATGTATGTGTATGAGTTTATATTTTGTTTGAAATCGTTATGTATCGGGTCGGTAATCGAGCATGACTTGCTGTGCGGTGTAGCTTGATTACTGTTCTGGGAGGCCGCGTAAATTTGTATGGGCCCCGTGCGCGTGCGTGATCAACCCGAGCTCCCATAGATCTTTTCAGCAGTGCTGGGGATCGCAACGAACAGTGGTGTGCGCGTACGGATAACCCTGCAGAGGCGTGTGGTTTTCTCGCTTTGGGGTTATTGTGAATTGCAGTGCGTTCTATATAGCCTCACAAGCATCGAATTTTTATCGCTTAAAGAGATTTGGTGATAGAAATTGTAAATTATTATCTGTCAATATGAATGTTGGTTTATCTTGCCAAAAGAGGAATGCTAATGTTCAATTGACATTTGAATCCCGATCTAGATGGAAAAAGAGACAGAGAATCTTCAGATGGAAAAAAAGACAGAGAATCTTTCGATGGAGGAAGAGAGTCAAGACGCATTAGTAGACTATGAATGCGAAGACAGTGTTGTCACAGTAATAGAGAGAGAAAAAGATAGAGGTAAGAGAGTATTTTTTTTAAATAAAGTAATCTAGAAGGATAATATACATGTGCATTCAGAGAAAATAAAAATAGTAATTTAAAAACTTTGTATAGAAGAAAAAGAGAAAAAGGAGGAGACTAGAGGAAAAGGTGCAATACCGAAACGCAAAGAGACACCGAAAATTAGAGAAGACATAACTTTAACTAGAGCATGGGTAGAGGATCGCCCTATACTACCGATAGGAAGCCGAATGTTATATGAGAAGCAGGAACAACTGGTAGCGAAAATGGATGCGGTATCTAATAAATTAGAGGCGTCGTTGAAAACGTTGGAAAAAGTTATGACCAAAGCCACTTCGATGATGGAGAATATGGTAGAAGTCTCCCTTGTGAATCTCGAAAAGGAGAGAGTAAAACTTAGACGTTTAGAGGTAAACAATAAAAATACGCAAAGTTCAGTAGAGAATGGTATACAAACGGTTAAAGAATTAGAAGTAGAGTCTAAAAAGAGAAAGTTAGATGAAACAACAGTCTGTTCAGCCGGAAAAGATAGAAGTTTAGAGACAATTAAAAGCGCTATAGAGGTGGAACTAAACAGTCAAAGGTTGCATATTAGAAGAGAATATAAGCTGACGCAAAAATCCAACTTTGATCTTTGGATGGATTATTTAAAATCTGAATTGATGAATAACGATTTGTTAGATGTAATAGATTCGAATATTGAAAGTCCTGAAAATCTTTCCGAATTAAAAGTTGCTAAGAGAAAAAGTCTAGTTAGAGATAGAATAATCAATCATTTAGATAAAAATTATCATAAAAGGATTCTACATGAAAAAGATCCGACAGAAATTTTAAAGAAACTAAGAGGATATAAAAAGAGTGAAATAAATGTTACTCATGCATCGGTACGATCTAGACTTTATCAAATTAGAATGAGAAAAGATGAAAAAGTAAGTGATTTTTGCGAACGCTTCGATTCAATAATTAGAGAATATGAATCATGCAAAGATGCGGTACCTCTCGCAGAACAAGAGATTAGATCTGCATTTTATCAGGCTGTGTCAATTAATGTACCAGAGCTGAGGAATGTAGATTTAATTAGAAGACAAACTAATCTTAAAGAAATAAACATAGATGAAATAAAGTCTTTTATGATGCAGTTAGAGGCAGAGACTAAGAGCGAAACTAGAGAAAAACCAGAGAAACCCGAAATTAGAGTACAGAGGGCTGCCGCAGAAGATGATATTAGACAGGTGAAGTGCTACAGATGCAACCGAATGGGCCATATGGCAAAGGACTGCCCATTAGCGGAATCAGGGGCCTGGTTCTGTTATTACTGCCAAGAGGTACGAGGTCACAAGGGTGATAGTTGTCCGAATGCCGGAGCCCAGGCGAACAGATTTAGAGGAAAAAGGAATTTAGATAAAACCGTTAGTAAGAATATAAAGAGAAAGGATAAATGCGAGCAAAAAGACCCTAAAAGAGTAAATAACAAAGGGAAAATAACTAAGATACAAAAAGTCAAGAAACCTACACCAACGAAAACAGCAAAAGAAGGAAAATCAAAAGAAGGTAAATTATGTATGGCTAAATTAATAGAAGATAGAGATAGTTCAAAAGAGTTAGTCATTGCAGATTCGGATGCAACGGATCATATTGTGAATAAGAATATAATTCTGTTAAATTTTGAAAAATGTAGAGATAGAGTTATTAAATGTGCGAATAAAAATGAGCTTGCAGACATTTCAATAGATGGTAAAGGAGATCTTTTGTTGATAACAAATGAAAAAGAAAAGAGAGTCATTAAATTAACAAATGTAATTGCAACGAAAGAAGTCTCTGAAAATCTATTATCTCTAAGAAAGTTGGCTGATGCGGGGTTCAGTATTTATTTAGATAATAAATTGTTAAAAGTTTACAATAAACTGACAAATAAAATAGTTTTTGAAGGAATTTATGAGAAATCAAATCGGATTATACAATTTGAGGTTAAAAATAATAATATAGAGGACAATGACTATGTAGAATGTGCTGTGTATAGATGTAGAGCAGAAATTGTTCCACATGGTGAGCTTCCTGAATAATCGCAAGCAAACATTCAGAATAATGAATTATCCATTTCGGAGGGAGAGTTAGATGAGAGGGATAATGTTGGCTCTGCGATTGGGAGGGAGAATGAAGGAGAGCTCACAAATGTGAACGATAATACAGAACACAACAATACTGAACTTGAACAAGCCATTAAGTTAGAGGATATACAGACAATAGAGAATATAGAGGAAATGTACGAAAGCTCAGTAATTGAAAAATTAGAGAAATTAGAGAAAATAAATGAGGCGATGTTATGGCATGTTAGATTAGGTCACGAATCGTTAAACTATCTAAGACAATTACAAAAAGTAGAAAAGAGATTAGAGAAAGTTAAGTTAGATAACTCCATATTAGAGTGTGAAGTTTGTATAATGGCAAAGATGGCAAAACTGCCGTTTAAAGAAAGTAGAAATAGAGCTCAGAGACCACTACAGGTAAGACATACGGACATCATGGGTCCAATAAAACCTACATCCTATCCAGGACAAAAGAGGTTTATAATCACATTTATAGACGACTATTCTAGATTAGCGAAAGCCTACTCTTTGAAGACGAAAGATGAATCGGGAGAGGCTCTAGAGAAATATCTAATATCCGCCAGAAATCTACTAGGAAAAGAAGAAAAGCTGTGCTACGTGAAGTCAGACCAAGGCAAGGAATTCACGGGAGGTACATTTAGAGAGGTGTTGAAAAGAGAAAAGATAGAAGCCATATATGCACCACCGTACACTCCGGAACACAATGGAGTTGCAGAAAGGTTCAACAGAACGTTGCAAGAGAAAGTAAGAACATATATGTTCGACTCGGGATTACCAAAGAGTATGTGGGAGTTGGCAGTTGACGCTGCTGTGCATGCGTACAACAGATCTCCACATAAAACTATAGAGTACGAGATTCCGTTGAAGAAGTTTTCATCAGAAACGAGTTGTCATTTTGAGCAAATAAAGAGATTCGGTTGCATTGGATATGCAAGAGTACCAAAGCCTATGTCGAAGTTCGACAAGAGAGCTATTAGAGGTGTGTTGGTGGGATACACTGACACTGGATATATACTCTGGCATCCAAGCACAAGAAAATTTATAGAGTCCCGACACATCCGATTCAATGAAAAGGTAACATATAAAGATGTTGTGGCAACTCCGTTAGCCACCAGCCTTTAGAGTAACCGCCGACGAAACGTTATATTTGAAATGCGCGCGGAGCAATTTCAAGTCGACAAACGCGGAGAGATTCAAGTCGTCAATCGCGGAGAGATTCAAGTCATCAGTTGTTGATTCTCGCCGCCGAATTTTTCGGGTATAAAAGAAGAGCCCGACGCAAAGAAGATTCGGTGTGTTGCGAGCAATCAAGCGTAGTAGATGAGCCAGCCTCACCACGCCTCGCTCCAACGACATCCAAAACCCTTCCTGGCTTGCCGAGGAAGTGGTAGTTGCGCAAGCGACAAAGCGACGCAGGACGCAACCGCTTCCTTTACGGCAATACTCTGTGAAGAGCAGGAAGGTTGTCCTGAGAGACTGTCCTGTAAGCAGCTCCCGGACGACTCCCGGTGCTAGACACACGGAGACAGACCTATTCCCGAATCCACCGAGAAAGGTCATCGTGATCGATCCACCCTCTGGTGCAAGTCACCGAAAAGACAGCTCTCGTAGCTCTAAAGCAAGATCACTTCCTCTTCTTGATGATTCACTAACCTCCGGTGCCCAGACACCGACGTCCAAAGCATCCTCAACTCCTAAGCCAAAGGCAGAGGTTTTTCCAAAGAAATTCAAGATTCTACGCCTTTCCTCTCCACCTCCGCTTTCACCTCCAGAAACTTCGACAAGGCCTGAGACGGAAAAGATCTTGGAAGAATTCCAGGTTCAACGCCTCCTCTCTCCTCTTCCGTCCTCTCCACAAAGATCCATCGATAGAAAGAGCACCGACAGAGCCACACAAACCGAGGATTATAAAGGACCGGAGGTGTCACATCGAAGCACAGCAACGCAAACGAAGTCACGAGGGAGAAGACGTGGAAGAAACTTACAAATTAAAGAGAATTATGTTTGTTCAAGTTGCCATAAATGTACGCATTGCAGAAAACGTTAAAAAATATTAAAATGTTTAAATAAATAAATGAGTTGGTTTTCTTAGCGATTCCCGTAGAAAAATAGGAAAGCTCTAGTCTAACCTGCAAACTGTAAATAAAGATTATTTCCTAAAATGTATATAAAAAAAATGAACGCGTGGTCGCCACGCGCGTTAGAAGTGAAACTTCTGAAGGCAAGAGCTTTGCCATAACTTTTTGTGTCGCAAAATTCGTATCGCAAAATTCATGTCGCAAAATTCTTGACGCTTTTTTGTGTCGCAAAATCGAACTTACTACCGTGCCAAAAGAAGAAAAGAAAACATATAGACGCTCAGTGTTAATAACAACTGTTGTGTTGAAACCAGAGTTGCAAAAGTGGTAATTAAAATATTTATTTAAAAAAAATTACACAGTAAGATTATTTTGATTAACTACTGAACAGATGGATACTACTGAGTAGTATCCATCTGTTCAGTAATTAATCAAAATAATCTTACTGTGTAATTTTTTTTAAATAAATATTTTAAATAACAGGTGGATACTACTGAACAGATGGATACTACTGAGTAGTATCCATCTGTTCAGTAGTATCCACCTGTTCCGTAGTATCTATCTGTTCGTAATCTAGAAATGATACAATTGGTTTATGGTAGCTGAAATGCGATATATAGACTGCCGATCGTAACTGATCCAAATATCGATAAAACACTGCGTCGATTGTTGTTCCGAATTTCGTGGTGGATATTGCTGGGTCATTGTTTATTTTTAAATTCAGTTTCAACTCTAAAAATTTCACCAGGGGCTGTGCTTCCCTGGAGGCAAAATTAACATTAAAATCGTCACTCAAAATCATCGGTATTTTGTCGTAGTTCTTCCCAAGTAAAGCCGTACCCTCGACAGTGTAGAGAATCAGAACTTCATGAAGAAATTCGATAATTCTTGGAATTGCCTGATTAGGTGAAATGTATATGGCTATAGTGACAATGCTTTGACCATTCTCCAAAACACAACGAGCAGCACACATTTCACCAATTTCTGTAACATTCACAGATAATGCACTGCTCTGGCGTAAATTAATATCCATATTAGCATTAACGATATTTGTGGTATCATTAGACCTGTGATAGATTGCAACGCCACCGTTTCTCACGTGAGCACGCCTAAATTGAACCACACAATCGAAGTTAGGTATATCTAATTTTTCCTCATTCTTTAAACAAGTCTCAGAAAGAAGTAGAATTTTAGAATTCCTGACGACTCCATCATTGAGATCTGCTGAATGAGCTCTCAGACTCTGACAGTTGAACGAAAATATTGATAGTCCCTTTTTAGAAGTGATGAAATCTATCAAGATGTTGTCGATTGTTGTTAATTTATTAACACAGAGCCTACGGAACTCATTTTGCAGGGCGTCCATCGATGTTGCCGTCCTTCGTCCGTGATAAAATGTTGAATTATTATCCGCTGTAACAATGTAGAGTCCGGTAATGCTTGTAACTCGCGATAATGCCACATAAATGAGCTGCTGTGAGTGACTCTTGCTACTATTCGTAGACAATCTCGTTAAAGGTACCTCCCTGCGACTTGTGAATTGTAATTGCACAAGCAGATATTAAGGGAAAATGATTCCTTTTAGCAACAATGGTTTTATTGTTATTCAGGGCGATACTTGACGTTCGTCGTGCTATGGGTACTGCTCTTCGACTAATATTATTGGCTTGCATATACGCACTGACTTTCCTCCTCGTTCTCTCACCAACTTTAGCTGAATCTGTAAACTCCAACCATATACGCGTGACCTCCCCAGCATCATCATGTTCGATATGAACCAATTTCCCTAAAGCACCGTTGGCTAATCCTATCTGACACATCAATGTTGGTTGTAATCATATATGACTATGTGCAAAACAAATGTGATTTCGTACGGCAAACCTCCAGTGTCAATAACTGACTTTTTGTGAAGCTTTCGGCGTACAAAAGCTTCTTGTTCTGCACTGTGACAACCAGTATACATGTCTTTTGCTACAGAGACAACTTTCTCTTCAACTGAATTGAGAATCGATTGATTGTATTCATTCACTGAATTATTTGACAAAAAAAGACGTATTCCATGCGGACAGAGTCGATTGGCTTCTTCTTTGGTAAAAAACCGTGATTCCAGTAATCTCAACTCATCTTCCTCCAACTGTATACCATTTCCAATCTTCGTTAATATCGATGAAAATACTGTGTTAGATTGTCTCATGACTTCATCAAGCTCGAAGAACTGAAGCCCACGCCATAAAGTAGGACCTGCAATTTGTTGTCTGATCTGCTTATAAATTGGTGTTGCTCGGACTGGTGGTAACTGCCGCAAATCACCGATTAAAATGATGTCCATGCCGCCAAAATTAGTGTCAAAATTGCCAGTAATTTGTTTCAATCTTGCGTCAATGTGAGACAATAATTCTGCACTGATCATACTAATCTCATCAATTATTATTACCTGAACAAATTTAAAGAGAGCCCGATATTGCTGCACCACTTCAATAGACAATGGAAGTAATTTTGAAAGCGTTATTTTTAGAGCAGTGTGAACCGTTGTACCATCGATTGCCACTGCAGCTTTGCCAGTTGATGCACAAGTAATATAAGCATTACAATATCAGTATTCACGTAGCGATTGTAAATTTCCATCAAGAGTCGAATTACGAACGTTTTCCCACACCCTGCTGGACCAGTCAAGAATATTTGGAATGGCACTCGATGTTGAGAAAGAAGATTGTGAATAACATGCATTAAGAGTGCTCTTTGTTTTTCATTTGCCATCCGCATCAATTCGCAAAATCTTTTGTTAGACATCAAATTCTCGCGTTTCTTAGCAATGGCACCGAGCTTATTAAGTGTCGCAAGTCTGAGTTCTTGATTCATATCTGAATTTTCGTTGTTATATAATTACTGAAACGGATCAGGCTCTGCGTGTCTACCGACCAGGTCCTGTACTCCACCGTCGTCTTCCAAGGCTTCATTTTCACGGCACAACTCCCTGCAAATCTCAATTGTCTTCTGAAGATCTAAATCTGACTCGAATTCCTTCCTTCGTTGTAGAATTAATTCTTCATGTTCGTCGTAGAGTCCAATCCATTTCATCTCATCGAGAATTTCTGTATCTTCATTGCGAAAAGGTAAATAGAGAGTTACCATTTCTCGTTTGTACTCATTCAGATCTGAAGTCATGTCATAGTTCCGATAACGTATTATACGTGGATCTTTTCGTTTGACATACATATTATTTGAGTTGCGCGTGTAACAAGAGACAAACTGTGCAAGAGTTACATCTTCCAGATCTTCTGGTCTCTTTTGATATTTATCAAACCAGTTTTCCTTCCAGATATCTGTTGAGTCGTCATCAATTTCCATCTTCTCCAACTCTTTTAGAGTTTTCTTGATCCTGTGTCGTTCAACAGGCCAAACTGTTGGGATGTAGACGATAACAGAAGAACTCTTCGACATAGGCTCACGCAGTAAATACCAAGCCGCTTCCTGACTTGTTATCTCAACTGTGTTGAGCATATCGACACTCATTTTTCTTGTAATCTCGACAATATCAAATTCTGGATGTTCATCCATAATTTGTATAATCTGTCGTTGCAAATTACTTATTCCTCTATTTGTTTTATTTATATATTCCACGACGTAGGCAGCACAAGAATATTCGTCTAGAATGAATTGAATGTCAGTATTTGATTGTAAGATGTTGAAAATAAAAGGATTGAACGCATTATGCCATTTCTCAGAAGGTTCGCGTTTCAAAAACTCTCTTGGTCGCGTAATTCCAGCTCGAAGTATATCTATGTAATGTTGATCTGAAACTATTTGATTGTCTCTGTAAAATGCGTCCATATCTGAATAATCACGATTCTCTAAGTTTACTCTGATGCTTGTATAACGTGCAGCATATTTCGCAAATCCAGGATCCGTCTTCGCCATAGGTGTCAGAATTGTCGTAGACTGACATGGCATAAACGGAGCTTTAAATCGACACTTTTGTGCCCTATTTGCAACAATTTTCTTATAACAGGTGAAAGTGTGTTTGTGCGTTTGAAGCTTGATATTTCCTGAGGATTCTTTAGTTGAAATGGAAATAATTTTATTAATCAACGTAATCGCATCCTGTTTGTTAGCGCCAAGTGCATCGGATGGAGCATTGTCAAGCCACAACAGAATATGTGCATGAGGACTGCCGCGATGTTGGAACTCAATGCGCTTGAAATAATGAACCACATGATGTTCTCCAAACGGATTATATTTCTTTGATTGTAGGATGATCATTAAAACATTCATTAATTTGTTAAAATAGATTGCACAAGTAACTGCATCCTCATTTACTAGTGTACTCTTCTCAATATAATGTAGCTGAGATACTACCTTCTCGGAAATCTCAGCCCCGTCATTTTTCAATCTGTATAACGTTTGCAGTTAGGGGACCCAACCGATTTCATTTGCACTCAATGTTAAGAACATCGTAGGTTTTCCTAATTGTCTTATCATGGCGAATAAGTCTCGTTTGCGTTCTGCCCAATACCAACTTGAATTTGGAATACATTTCAGGAAAGCTAAGTTACTATCAATACACTGATTGATATATTCCTCTGATTCAATTTGCTGTCCGGTTATCTTTGAATCGTTGCCGACGTGTTTAAAGGCAACGATAAGAGAATCACGGACTCTCAATCTCATTATCTTCATTGCCATGTACAGAAGATGGTGTGGCGTCACTCCACGACGATCGGCCCGTCTCAATTCGCTCGTAGCCATCATGAATGGCGTCACATGTACATTTTCTTTAAACACTCTAAATTGACCAAGATAGATACTTGGAAAAGAGAGCTCCTCAGCATGTTCGTCGAAAAGTATACTGCGTGGCACGTTTATTTCGCCTGGTGCAATCCGGAGATATTTATCGTCATTCCATAGCAGGGTCTGTTGTTGTGCAGTAAGACTATCCTCGATGGATATGTCTTCACTTATTTCATCCCTAGATATTTCATTCAAGTTGTTGTTGTTGAAGAAAGACTCATCAATTGTGATATTGTAAAATGCATAAAGAGGAGTTGAAATCAAATACTGCAACCAAGTTTTGATATTTCGTTTGTTAACCATGCCACTCAAATAACTTGATTTGTATTTTTTTCCTCTTAATATGAACATTGATGCAATGGTCATCATCAATATTTCTCGGCAATTGATGAACCATAGTATTCACACAGACAGGAACATTGATAATCTGCCCAAGAATCCCATACTGGCCGTGTACATGTCGCAGTCTCCTTATTTGCATAAATGGTATACTCGGAGAAATAAGTCTCTCTGTAACTAAATCCAATGGAGGTAGATGTGATGGTATTTCTGGATACCTGAATCCATTGTATTTAGATAAGTTGGGAATATGATTGCGACTCAGGGATTGCATACAACATTTACAGGCCACTATATTATTAATATTTACGTATGGCTCCACGGTTCGCAGTAACTGTTCATATTTTTGATCTGGGGATTGTAAGTCGTTTTTGAACCACAGACGGTCACAAATTGCACACACTGAACCAAAAGGATTATCAAAAAAATTTATCTTGAATTTTCGATGAATACTTTGATGAGCATTAAAATCTGTATATGGCACGCTACTTGTGTCAGCTGAACTATTTTGAGCAGTTGATGGTTCAGGAAAATCTTCGATATTATTATTGTTCGATTGCAACTGATCTTCTAATAATCCAGTAATGTTTGATTTTAATGCCTTTTGCCTCGCTCTATATTCTCTACACCGCTGTTGATTACTCTTAGCCGTTTTTTTCGGTGGTTTTTTGGCACGTTGTCTCTCGCGATGTGCTTTCACGCGTTCTGCAACTGTTTTTGCCATAACTTTGTTCTGAAATTAATACAAAAACAAAATGCAAAAAATGCAAAAAGAAGTTTCGATAATTATTTTGTAAATCTAAAAATCCAGGCTAAGTAGTAGTAGCTTTATTTCTCCTTAACAAAATTATTATTATATCACGAAATTGCGTTATCCTAACCCAAGTGATACGTAGTTACCAATTTTTAAATAATTAGTAATTTACTTTTACCTAAATATTATTAATTTTTACGTCATTAGTAATTTGTTGTAAATAATTATTAATTTGCTAATTTAATAAAAATTCATGTAAATATGTAGTATAGGTAATGGCACTCTCTCCGATTCTTTTAAAATTTTCAAATTGTGTGTATTTTGGTTAAAAAAGATTCTCAGAAGGAAAATTGTCGCTCATGTTCCGTTTGTTTATAAGTAATAACTAAAATATTACGATGTCGGTAAGTAAAGAAATAAAAAATAATTTATGGATATATATTTCACTTCTTAATATTAGAACATTTGTTATTTACAACTTCATTCAGTTATATATTTTATATTAAAATTATAATTTTCATTAAAGCAAAGAATCACAGAAAGCATAAACACAGAGTAATCTCTGCTTTAACCAAGAGCACAAACTGTTGTCTTTAATTGTGATCCTTTAAATTTCTATCCCAAAACATTTTTGGAATAAATTTAGGCCATGCATTCACATTATCAATTACATCTTGAACTGCAAGCAAGGACTATTATTAATTTGTTCTACTGAATATAATATATTAATCAGATACTATATTGAAGTTATAAAAGTAGAATAGAACATGAGCGACAATTTTCCTTCTCAGAATCTTATTTACAACACAAAATACACAAAATTTGAAAAATTCTAAAGGAATCGGAGAGGATGCCGTTATACTATATATACTATGTTTGCACGAGCGTTACTTCTGTATTAACTTACGATAATTCCTCGCATAAACGGAGTTTTGTAGTAACTTACGATAAATTCACTCCGTGTAAATGAGTAGTAATAGAACGATCTAAACCGCTTGATAATTATACTCACCGCTACGCTGCTACATTCTCGACCCAGCGACGGTCGCGTTGTAGTCAAAATAATAATAAATCTTCTGTGCCTTAAAGTAACACGACACGTATATGTATACTCGTAGGCAACACAACACAGCACTATCAGTCACTATCTGTGCGAACAGTTACTGGTTCTACCCGGGAAAAAAAGATTATATATAATTATATATAATTATATATAAAACAATATATTTATATGTATATATAGATGAATATTCTTTTTCTTCTCTTTCTCTGTATTTTTCTTGCGATTTGTCTTTGACCGATGACATATAATATGTGAAGGCAGCAATTTATCCTACATATAACATATTTCATTTAAAACTGATCGACCGCGAGCGATTAATGACGTCATTTCGGCAAATCGAACAATTACACGATTCGGAAAATTCTACCCCTGTTTCATATATAATTCTTTGAGATTCGGTTAATTATTATTTTCCGAGAAATTGGAAAAATTAGAAAAACCGTTTTCCAGAAAATCGAAAATTTCGGTATCGGCTTCCAAAAAGATCGGTAACAAAAAATTATACACTTTACAGCACTCCCCGGAAAATTCTACCCCTGTTTCATATATAATTCTTTGAGATTCGGTCGATTATTTACCGAAAAATTAGAAAAATTAAAAAAATCGGTTTCCAGAAAATCGGTAGCGAAAACCTATACACTTTATGACACTCCCCGGGAAATTCTACCCCTATTTCATGTACCCTTGATAAAAATTTAGTCCACTAACGAATGAGTAGTTCGCGGTCAGACAGACAGACAGACGTCCGGTAACAAAAAATTATATACTTTACAGCACTCCCCGGAAAATTCTATCCCTGTTTCATGTATAATTCTTTGAGATTCGGTCGATTATTTCCCGAAAAATTAGAAAAATTAAAAAAATCGGTTTCCAGAAAATCGGTAACAAAAAACTATACACTTTATGGCACTTCCCGGGAAATTCTACCCCTGTTTCATATACAATTCTTTGAAATTTGGTCGATTATTTCCCGAATTTGCTCGATTATTTCCCGAAAAATTAGAAAAATTAAAAAAATCGGTTTCCAGAAAATCGGCGAAAAACTATACACTTTATGGCACTCCCCGGGAAATTCTACCCCTATTTCATGCACCCTTGGTAAAAATTCGGTCCACTAACAAATGAGTAGTTCGCGGACAGACGGACGGATGGACAGACAAACAGTCGGGTTTTATATTATAGTATGATAGTTACTAATCTTAGTTAATAATTACTTTTTTCCACCAATCCGCATATAAAAAATCTGATGTCTAATTATATAACTTTTAAACATGCTTATTGCCTTAAAATAAAAATCATGAACATGTATATTTGTTTTTTTTTTTACTCAAAAGATTTTTTTACTCAAACTTATTCCATAAAAAAATATATTAAGTGACTTCGAGAGGAGACTCTGCGACTAAAAAAAATTGAAATTTAAGCGATATCTCAAAAATAAATAAAAATAAACGAAGTGATCTTCTTATTTAAACACGAATCTACCTGACCTCACTTGCGCGTTGCAAATCAAATGATTTCTAAATCACGAATGATTACTAAAAATAAAATATCTATAGGGAAATATCCGCCCCCTTTCACGTGGAATCTATATAGAAGGGTTATTACGAACGATGACGAGGTCACTACGAAATAAATCTTACTGTTTTACGGTACAATGTGATAATAATTAATAATAAATTTGATTGGATGCATTTGTGCACATTGATGTATCTAAAAGAATTCGCTGTAGACTTCATTTTTGTTTTTTTTTTTGTCCTTTTGCAACAAATTCTGTAACCATGCTTTTATACCGTTTTTTTTTTGTTGACGGGGGAGAAATCACTGGATACCCCCTCCTCCGGGGAGAGAAGGGCGGTTATGCGGGAGTTGCACCCGCTAAAACTCCCCCGGGGGTCCCTACTGACGCTGTGTTGAGGAGGCCCCGGGACAAACAAGATCTCAACCTTGGGCCTCCCCGCGTCCTGCCCTTTCGGCAAACTCTAAGCTAAAAGCCAGTCTGTGACGAGTGGACGACCCCACGTCCATTCGCCACCCCCCCTCCCAAGGTGCCACCGTGGTAATCCCCGACCACCCTCCCGCCCCTGGGGCGGGGAGGGGAAGGGAGGGACCGCTGCCTAGGCATTGGCCCCCCCCTCCCCTCCCCGCGCCTTCTCATAGAAGGCAGGCGATGCCAGGACTCCAGGGCAAGCCCCAGAGCCCCACCACCGCCCGTACCTCCGCGGCGCGGGAGGAGCGCTTGTGACAGGGACCCCGTAGGGACCCCACCCGAGCCCCCCCCCCCCCCCCCGCGCCGCCCCAACAGCTCGGTGGAGCCGAGCTCCAGAGAGGAGAGGAGGAGGAGCCCTCGCTTGCGCGAGGACCCTCGTCCCCCCTCGTAAACTCCTCCTTCATCGACACTCGCCCTCTCTGTAGCCGTCACGGGGGACGGGGAGGAACGCCCTCGTCGGAGGACACCGCCCCCGCCCCCGCCTCGTTGTCTTCATCCTATTGTCTTCTCCTCCTCTTTCTCAAGAGGTGAGGACCTCCGTTGTCTCGACGTCTGCGACGTAGTCTGCGACGTAATCGCACTATCAGCGGCATGTCTTCGTCGCTGTCGCTTTCTTCCTCTTCTCGGAGAGGAGGAATTATCCCCCCCCCCCCTTATTCTCTCATCCGCCTCCTTCCGCGACATAACACTGCCGCAGAAGGAGACGAATGCTTGCCACTTTTCCTCGCCCCCCGGCCCCACCGCGGCTGCGATGATGGCCGAGGGGGAGAGGTCCTGTCCCACCGCCTCCCGAAGGGCACGGCGCAGCTCCTCCCACGCCGGACAGTACTGCAGCGTGTGCTGCGCCGTGTCCGCCCCCTCCGGGCAGTGGTGGCACCCCGTGGTGCGCTCCTTGCCGATGCGGCACAGGTACTCACCAAAGCAACCATGCCCGGTGAGCACCTGCGCCGCCCGGAAACTTATTCCGCGTCCCCGGCGGCCCGCCCAGTCGCGCAGGACGGGCCGCACAGCCTCTCGGACCCTCTCTCCGCCGGGGACCCTGGGATCGTCCAGGTATTCTTCCCACCGGCGGAGGAGATCCTCCTGGGCTTGTAGCCTCAGCGCGACCCTCGCTCGCTTGGGAAGTTTGGTGGTCCCTTGTGCCTCCTTCATAGCCTTCGTCCGCCGATATACCTCGGCCTGAGACTCAGCCAGCAGGACCACCGGTGGAATTCCCGCGAGGGTCGTTGCCGCGGTATGGGAAACGGTCCTATACGTGCGGGCGACTCTGCTAGCGATTATTCGCCGCGTCGCGTGCAGCTCCCTCCTGAGGCGGCTGTTGGTCGCCGCCTCTGCCGCCCACACCGGTGTCACGTCTTGCGACACTGTCACCAGCAGGTTTTCGCCGCATAAAATTTTTCTTTTCCTTTGCCTTGCTGCACAGCACGTGAACAACATTAAAATATAATATCAGATTCTAACCTTGAAACCGACTCCGAAAACGAAATCGGCTTCATCGGCGTCATCCTCGACAGCGATGGACAGCAGGGGCGAAAGACAGCAGCCCGGCACACCGGCGCTGAAAACCAAGGCTGAGGTGAAAATGAGGAGCTCGACGCCCATTCCAGAGGGTGTCGAAAAGGGTAAGGAGGTCGGCTCGAGTGACGAGACCGAGCTTGATGTCACTCTTCCATCTTACGACGAGGGGGAAGAGATGCCAGCTGAGATGGAGGCGAGTCAGCGGCATGACGCATGAGGGAGGCTGCGACGAGGCGAGTCGCACATCTCTTCATATAAGATAATCCTTTAAAAGTATATATATATTCGTAGAGTATAAGGTTTGAATATATTAATCTCAATAATCCCTTCCAAACGGGTATATTCTAATAAATATATATAGTAGACGTAAAAGCGTACCAATAATATAGTCACGTAGAGACACGGGAACGTGCGTCAGATAATAATATTAAATATTTCATGAGAATGGCGTGACAAGCCATATAAATTTTATTTTTATTTTCCGTGCCGGAAATTAATTCTTTTATTTTGTGAATAGTTACTTTTCCGGTGCATAAAGGGTTAAATTCAGTAAATGTGATAAATTCATATTGTGATTAAAATTCTGAGGAATAGATATGTGCCTTTATGCATCGATATAGAGTCATTCATGGTATGATGAATCGGTAGATGTGACGACAGTCACTGTCAGTTACGATTCTGACCATTCTTCTAATATTTTATAAATTCTTTTAGTTTCATTTAACCCTAGAAAGCACAACCGGGGTAGATTTCGACCCCAGGCGAACTTTGAATTACGCTCCTGAGCTAGCGAGTGACATTATCGAGTCAGGACCTGAACCATAATTCATTTCAACTCTAAAAGTAGGGCTACGTCGGCGGTCGGGCGCAGCGTTAGTTGTTCGCTGGTAGTGAGGCAGTACCGTCGCAAAGCGAGCGTGGGGTCGATATTGACCCCAGTTGTGCGTTGCCGTTTGTGTTTCGTCTGTAAGCTAATTTTATATTTTTTGCTAGAATCTATATATTTCATGTATTATTACGTAATCTGAGCATAAATAGTCATAAACATGATTAAAGACAAAATATCACACAACTTAGTCGGTAAAAATCCCGTTGCCTATAGAAGATTGACATTTCAGATGTATTGCGAAATGTGCCACCGAGCCGCCTGCGAAGATCACAGAGTTCGTTTTTTCATATTTTTTACTATTTTGTATCAAATAAAAATAAAATAATACTTAAAATACAATTTTTTATGGTTTTTTCATCGACTTTTTCCATATTTAAACTTTGCGAATTTCTTCATTTTTATAGTCCCAAATAAATATACTTTTTGATCAGAGCATAGCGATGACAATTTTTTTCCAATAGTCTAATGTGTCCTCTTTAAAACCCCATTTGAATTTTGAAAATCGTTTGATTACAAAAAAAGATACAAATTTTTGTTTAAAAAAAGAGGTTTTTGCTGATTTTCTGCACTTTTCGGTCTTTAAATGGATTTTTCACTAACTAAACTTGAGTAAAATTAAATTTACCGCATACCATTCTCTTCTTTATTAAAAAACGAAGAAATTCATGTACTCTTAAGGCCCTTTATCTCTGTAGGACCGGTTTTACGATCAAAAAAAGCGTGGGGTCGATATTTACCCCAGTTATGCGTTAGAAGGTAAAAAAAATGGCTTGTGCTTTCTAGGGTTAATATCGAGTTGATAAATATATTCGTGTTGTTAGAAGCCTGAAAAGGGCGTACATTTATTCGATTGTGTGAAAATCAGCGATTCTCTATAATTATTTAGATTTAGGCCTAGATGGGCAAATCGTGTGCAAATAGAGCGAGAGTAATTTGTTTTGTGATTTTTGCATTATTTAAACTTTTTTATGAAAAACATAAATAATCACATATTTGATATTTCAACGTTAGATTCATGTTTCTAGTGGCTCATAGAGAGCGAATATATAATTTTTATAACGATTATAGCGTTATTTCGATTAGCGACCATTTTGTGTCAATTTATTAATTAAAGTGTTTTTTGCGAATCCAAAGTGTGGGTTATGTTAATTAGCGTTAATATAAATGTGCTACGTCGAGAAAACTTGAAATTTATCAATATTTAGAGATTTTGCAAAAATTGTTAATTAACAATTTTTGTGAAGATTTAACGACGGATTAATGTTCAGTGGGGTCACAGAAGCCCAAATATATAATTTTTATTCAATTTAGATGCTTTTTTCAACTTTATGCAAATTTCAATGAATTTGTTAATTAATGATAAATTTAATGTTTTGACGATAGATTCGAGTTCAGTGGAGCCTAAGGAGCTCAGATATATAATTTTTATTGCATTTTTCCAAAGATTTACAAAATTGTTTATTTATAACATTTTCTTAACAAACGCGATAGATTCGTGTTCCTGAGGTCCTAGCGAGTCCTCCTATATAATTTTTTCGTTGAATAATCGTTTATTTGCGAAACTCATGTTTTTCAGAGGAAATCTGGAAAAAAGAGAGTTAAAAGTGAGGAATGAGAGAGAGAGAGAGAGTTACCTTATTTTATCGATTTATTTCATTTATACTTACCGTATTACGTAACGGATGAGTCCTGGAGATCCTGGATGCGTACCTGAAAATAAAAAGAGTGAATTAGTATGATTAATTGTTAAATGCAATCGTATATGTGATATTAGTTAATTATATTTGTAATGAGCAGGGAAACCGCGAATTATTGTAAAAGAGTGATAACTGTGTAAATTGAATATTGCATATAGCGAACAGGTATGCGTGCAACATTGTAAAAGGGGATTCATCACGTTTATATTTTATTCACTTAATATTTTCTATCGGGAAAATAACGTGAACTTTCTAACATGTCGTTGCAAGTCTCGAAGGCTAATTTAGAGTCGGCAAGTTTCAAAGGGTCGGCATTTTGATAGATGTTTCGTGACGCAGAAAAATACGTTAAAAGCTTTAGAGAAGGACAGCTACATGTTGGGAAGTGGGTGGTGCTGGGTGTGCCAGCCCGTGATTGGTGGATCGAGTCCGAGTGGGGTCTAACTGCCAGAGAGGGTATATAAGCCAGCGCCAGAGACCAAGCGAGGTCTTTTCCGACGGACTAGTCAGAGAGTACGTTCTTTTAGCGACAGTTTGTGTTTCGAGATATACCGAGTGCGGACTTAGAATATTTTCGACGATCCGTGTGTGGACTTAGAATATTTTCTCGAGATCGACTAACGGAAGATAAGCCGATTGTACTTCGCGTACATTGCAAATACTTGCAAAAATCTTTTCGTTGCGATTATTCAACGCGTGCTGTGCGTGATATCGGAAATTACCCGGCCAACGCCGTTAACCATCCGAATTCACATTATTCGCCTTTCTGTACTTGTGCAAGAGTACAATAAATATATTTTATTGTTATTGTTAAATCAATACAATTCTCAAAGTTCATTTACCAATCCTTTCCTTCACTTCGAATTATCGTTTCGTGTAACTTTATCGAGTGCGCGGCATTGTATAAAGACTCTGTCGAGATTACGCAGCGAGGTGAGCAGCGAACGATTACAGGACAGGAAGGAAGGAAGCCACGTCTCGGAAGATGCACGCTGGCCATTAACGTTCTGTATTCATGCGTTAAATACAGTGTGCAGTGGCGACCAATTTATATATCGAAAAGTGAGTACTTATAATTTCTGAGACCAAATGTTCAGTCACAACCTAACCATTAGAAACTGTCACAGCACACGCATAACGTAAAACAGCTGTTGAGTTAAAGCGCGTTCGTAAAACAGACGATGAATTAACCAGGCCTTAAGCCGCCGCCTAGTAACAAGGCCTACCTTCATGAATGACATGAATAAACCCTAGAATTTTAGACAAATGATTATCGAACCGTTAAATTCTTCCAAATTACCCTTGCAATCGATTGTTTATTACTATTTATTGCTAATATTTCCATCACAAAATTTTTCATGTAATATAAATCCATTCTGATCTACGGATCTAACGGAAAGTAAAGTATGCCCGACATAGACGCGTTAATAAAGTTAAATTTAAAAAAAATCGATTAAATAAAAATAAACTAACTATACAGACATAATCCTTCGCGCCTAAGAAACATTATTACAATAAAATAATAATTATTCTACATACCTTCACTATGCATAATTGTTATAAACAATTAAAAGTTTATTATCGGACCAAACTAATATGACTATTGAAGACACCATGAAAAGTTAAACAACTTTCGTAAATAAATTATTTTCCTATCTCTCAAAAGAAGCTAATTAACAATAAAATTTATTATAAAATTAGTTATAAAAATAATTAATAAACCCACTATAATTACTCAGCAGAGCATGTCAATTAATCCTACAAAAAACTCTCACTTCATATCTCTTCTCAAATCCGAGATATAAATATAAATTACGGAAATCCATAAAACATAAAAATTTTAAACACCCTAAAATGTAGTCCTTAATTGTCTGAATACAACAAAGGAAACCCCATCTCTCTATCTCTTACCGTTTCCGAGTTATGAATTATTAAAGTTTTATGTCCGCCATTTTAGACTTTTTACCATTTGAACTTAGGAAGACCGAATCACTTTTATATTAATATTCTTGGTCCTTTATACATTTTGACTATAATGAATTTTATTTTAGAACGAAAATTTTGCCATTTAATTATTATGTTGAAAATGGAATCTTTCATGTCCTTAAACATCAATAGCGTTAATCCCAGCTTTCTATCTAAATTAATTAGAATATGTCTTTTAGACTCTTGAAAATGTCAATCAATTAATAGATGGCAATAAGAGTCAGGCGCGGTACGTAGTGCGCAAGTACAGAAATTAATAGTTACATAGTAACAAATTAAAATGTATATATATATATACATATATTCCCAACTAATAGACTGCGCGCCGATTATTTGTCGGACTTGAAACACAGCTATCGTTGGAAATTTTAATACCCTTCCCTCCCCGGAATTAAATATACGCGATTTAATTCTTAAAAAACTGTAAAGAATTTATTGCGAAAAATATTACCTCAGCCAGGATTCGAACCTGGAACCTCCCTCATTCCGTGAAGGGCGTCGTACCAATTCGACTACCGAGGCATGTGGTAATATTTATCGTAATAACCGGTTAATAATAGTTAACGCATGTTTCAGCCTGCGTAAATTCAAATATGTCTTTTAGACTCTTGAAAATGTCAATCAATTAATAGATGGCAATAAGAGTCAGGCGCGGTACGTAGTGCGCAAGTACAAGTCTTGTTTCCCTTGACGTGATTTCACTTTTTACTAACGTCCCTACTGATCTAGCGATAGACAGTATTTGCAACAGATGGGAACATATCTCAAAAAATTGCGATATTCCCAAGGATGAATTCGTTCTCGCGGTACGACTTATTCTAGATTCTACGTTTTTCAGATTTCACAATAATATTTATAAACAGAATTTTGGTTCTCCCATGGGCTCTCCTTTGTCTCCCGATCTTGCCGACTTAGTTTTACAGGATATTGAGACGAGGGCTATTAGAATTCTTTGTTTCTCCCTACCGTTCTTTTATAGATACGTGGATGACATCGCGATGGCCATTCCTTCCGATATGGCTGATTTTACTTTACAAACTTTCAATTCTTTCCATCCACGTTTGCAGTTTACTATAGAGGTCGGTAACAGCAAACTCAATTTTTTAGATACCACCATTATCAACAACAATGGTCTTATCGAATTTGATTGGTATCATAAGCCCACCTTTTCGGGGCGTTATTTGAACTTTAATTCTTGTCACCCCTCGTCTCAAAAGCGTGGTACCATTATGGGACTTATCGACCGAGCCTTTTTGCTTTCTCATCCAAGGTTTCACGAAAAAAATCTGAGATTTGTGGTTGGCATCCTTTTGAACAATGATTATCCTCTTGACCTCATTTTCAACACAATTCATGAACGTCTAAAAAGTCTTTTTTTCAAACAAACAAAAAAACAAATTTCGAATGATACTTTAGACGACGCCGCTTTTAAAAAATGGTTTACCATTCCTTATTTTCCGTCACTTTCTATCAAATTTAAAAATATTTTTAGGCAATCAGACACTCATTTATCATACTACAGTATTAATAAATTGAACAAATTTATCAAAGTTCAGAAGGATGCCCTTCCGCGTTTCTCAACGAGTAATGTGGTCTACAGGATTTGTTGCCGGGATTGTGACGCAACATATGTGGGACAAACTGGTAGACAATTAAAAACCAGAATTTCCGAACATCGACTCCACATCAATAGAAATAGTTCCTCCCACTCTGTGATTACTGATCATAGAACTCAAAATAATCACGACTTTAATTGGGATAACGTTGAGATCTTGGATCACGAAAGATTTTATCATAAGCGACTCGTTTCGGAGGTTCTATACATTAGCCAACAACGCCTCGGCTTAAACCTCCAATCGGATACCGATTTTCTTCACCACGCTTACTTGCCTATCGTAAGCAATATTTAGCTTTCGGTTTCCTTCCTTGGCCGTATACATTGTTTACGATAACGGCTCCGATCTACATACATTGCGACCTTCTTTTCATTTCGACTCTAACGTTACGTTGACTGCAATGTTCTTACTTTATCTCCGAGATGTGCTACTCTCCGGTTTTACATTGTATTGCTGCGACTTTTTTATTTTGTACTTGTCTCGACTACTGCGGAGCTTAAGGTGAGCTTTCTCCTTTTTCCTTTCTGTAACGATAAACTTATAGTTTTTTCGATTTTAGTGGAATGTCCACCGCAACTGGATTTATTTGCTTTGTTGCCATGACATCTCTCCAGGAAGGGAGTTTGCTGCTTTGATCTCCGCAGGAATAGTTTTATTTTATTAATAAACGCTGAAGATGGCTCAAATGAGGAGCCGAAACGTTCGTTATATGTAAATACATGCCTAAACTTTATTGCGCTCCACGTTCCGCGCTGACTCGCATCGCCGTTTTTAATGTTGACAGAAATTAATAGTTACATAGTAACAAATTAAAATGTATATATATATATATATATACATATATTCCCAGCTAATAGACTGCGCGCCGATTATTTGTCGGACTTGAAACACAGCTATCGTTGGAAATTTTAATACCCTTCCCTCCCCGGAATTAAATATACGCGATTATAATTTAATATATCTTATTGCCATCTATTAATTGATTGACATTTTCAAGAGTCTAAAAGACATATTTGAATTTACGCAGGCTGAAACATGCGTTAACTATTATTAACCGGTTATTGCGATAAATATTACCACATGCCTCGGTAGTCGAATTGGTACGACGCCCTTCACGGAATGAGGGAGGTTCCAGGTTCGAATCCTGGCTGAGGTAATATTTTTCGCAATAAATTCTTTACAGTTTTTTAAGAATTAAATCGCGTATATTTAATTCCGGGGAGGGAAGGGTATTAAAATTTCCAACGATAGCTGTGTTTCAAGTCCGACAAATAATCGGCGCGCAGTCTATTAGTTGGGAATATATGTATATATATATATATATATATATATATATACATTTTAATTTGTTACTATGTAACTATTAATTTCTGTACTTGCGCACTACGTACCGCGCCTGACTCTTATTGCCATCTATTAATTGATTGATAAATTAATTAGATTAATAAACGAAATTGAAATTTTAAATGTTCATGAATCTGAGAGAGACAGACTTATGCGACGCACGTTAAAACAAGGATAGCTTAATACATTAACTCTATGCATTAAATTAGCATACGGAGAGCCTTATGTGAATTATAACAAGTAAGACGAAGACAGACTTATGTCATATACAATGAATGAGACGAGGATAGCCATATGGACGTAATTAAAATTAAAATAAATACGAAAATGAACTGATGAAAATCAAATGATTGTAGGAACGGACTCTCTTACATTTAAAGAACCCCATCATATTAAAATAACAATTACTCTATTAACATTATTCACGAACAATTGTTATAAACAATTATAAGTAAATTATTAACCATGTCAACAAATATTTTTAACCGGTACCCCGGGTCGTGTATAACAACTTTTATATAGCTTAAATTTGCGTTACTCCATTAATTACCGAGCAATAAATAAAAGAAATAGATTTAGGCGGAAAGCGCCAAATCTGGCAACACACTGGAAGCCTTAGAGAAAAATCATTTTAATCACCCTATATAAAAACCTCGTTCAGGTAAATGCAAATTCTGCTTGCACACATACGTATTCTGCATCTGTTCACCTGCAAAAATTTATAATAACTTTTATTTTTGCAATTGTTCATTTACTAAATATTTATAACAATAAAATAAAGTGTCATATAAAGAAAATATTTTTATTGTAGAATCAAAGCCACATAATTAAAAAGAGCCTAATAATATTAACGTATGAATTAAAGGGTGTCAAATTGTTTAATGAATAAATTGTTACTAACAAATAAACATATTAACAATAAAATTTTATAACCCTATGTTATAGTCCAATGAAAGTCTTACAAAACCCTTGCTATACCTCCTTATCATATTCCCAACCGTTTACGAATTATAAAAATAACAAAGATATTATTTTACAAATATTTTAATTTCCCTGATTGGCTATACTAATGAAAACCCTATTCAATCCTACTTGCATGAAATATTATTAATATAATATTAGAATCGTTATTACTGCCCCTAACAACATGCTTATTATTACCATTATTATTATTTACTATTTACAATTTACATATACTAAAACTAATACTAGAATCGATCGTCAAGTGCCGAAGCGTTACTTACGAATCTGAGAAAGATAAATTGTACCGCTCGTTATGTAGAAGCACGAATCTGAGCGAGATGCGGATAGCACATAAGCCTATAGGAGAGAGAGAGAAAGACATATACGCCATATTGCCTGTAAGACAAGGAGAGCAATACTTTTCACGCTTTAGACATACTATTAATGATTTTAATTGTATAATTGAACTATTTTACTTTATGTAAAGTATGTCTAAGGTGAATATAATAATAATTATATCAATATTTTCACATTTCAGAATTGAATTATTAAAGATTCCTACCATTGTGTTTTATAATACTATTTCATGATATAATTACATAATTAAAAGAGTATCACTCTCGTTATAAATCATTATTAGAATAAAGAAATAAGGGTCAGATGAATCACAATATGAC
Organism: Temnothorax rugatulus; assembly: GCA_035220575.1. Classification (NCBI taxonomy): domain Eukaryota; kingdom Metazoa; phylum Arthropoda; class Insecta; order Hymenoptera; family Formicidae; genus Temnothorax; species Temnothorax rugatulus. Next base: position 68,804 of record JASTWL010000337.1, read on the forward strand.
TCATGCGAGTGTAATCTAGTTCGAGCATAGAATGTAACCATATATGGGCATGTCAAGGCGAAGCGAGCTGCATGACCATATAAGGAGAGAAAGTTAGAACGTAGTTTGATGACTCATCATAGTGCGAGTCTAGTCCTAGCCTAGCTAGCGAGCCCCATTACCATATAAGGCAAAGAATTCAGAGACACTGCCCTATGACTCATTGCGATTTACCCCCACTACTATTTCCAGAAATGTATAAAAGCGTAAAATTTTCACCTCTCATCGGAGAGTGTGGAACCGATCAAGAAAGAACACATATCTCACTGTTCCACCCCTTCCAATAGAACACTTGTATCGAAACTCTGAAATAAAGCTATGCTCAAGAGCAAAGAGTTAAAGCCATCATTGAATATCCTGATCAACTCCGAGGAGCCACAGCCCACGAGAATACAGCTAATTATCCTGGGATTTCACTCCCTTAACCAGCGAAGAAAGGACCCATCAACGAAGGACGTTCCGCCGGATCGAGCAACCGTATCACCCGGACGTCACAAGTTGAAATTTTTGGTGGCAGCGGTGGGATTGCCAAAAAGGTGATCTCAGTGGGGAAGCTGAAAGGATTGGACATCTGGAAAGCATCCCTTGGGACCATACTTCAATCTCTGGAAGCCGAATAAGCCAGTAGCGGAAGAAGAAGCCGATTGCTGTATTCATTCATCGTATCCTGTCCCTACTCAACGGGAAGAGGATCTTCCGGAGAGCAACTGCGGGGATAAAGCTGCGAACGTGTGAACAAGGCTTAATGGAGTCACGCATAATCATCATCATTATTTTCATTATCATACAATACATGTAAGTGCGAATTATTACCGTGAACTTCGGTACACTCTTTGTTAGTAAATAAAATAATAATAAGAAATAACAACAATGGCCTTAAACAACGAAATAAATGATTTAGCTGGACAAATAGGCGGGTTAAATATCAACGCTAACAATGACAACCGTAGAGCTAATGCACCACCGTACATAAGTTTGCGAGATGCAGCCGGGACAATTCTCCCTTTTGATGGAATGAATATGCTTGTTTTACAATTCGCGAATAATTGCATGCACGCTAGAAATATGATATCTCCTACCGCGGAATATGGACTTGTTCAAATGATTAAAAACAAATTAGTCGGTCCTGCATTGAGGGTGGCATTAAGTGGAGAATATAATGATATAGAATCTCTATTGGCAGTCTTAAAAACTAGATTTGCTCCAATTTATTCTTCGTCACAATTGCACGGGGAACTTGCAAAGGTAACTCAACATCCCGAAGAATCAGTGGTGGATTACAGCAGCCGAGTATCAATGATCCTGCAACAGTTAAAATCATGTTATCAAACTAAAAATCCGAATCAGGCAATACAATTTTTAAATTCTGCTGAAAGTAATGCCGTAAGAAACTTTTTAACCGGTTTAAAATCTGACATTTTTACAAGAATTTATCCACGCGATCCACTCACTTTAAATACTGCGATAGAATCTGCAATAAGAGCTGAAACAGAGTATCAGGAACACGCGCAACATATGAGAATAACGGAGGGACTCATGCAATCAATTCGATGCAATAATTGTCTTGGATATGGTCACGATACTTATTCGTGTAGCGCTATTAACCATCTCGCGCAAATATCTCATGTACAATGGCAACCGAAGGTCTGTTCATACTGTAAGAATTCTGGACACGTACGCGCTGAATGCAGAGCCTTACAGCCGCGAGTTTTGAACCGAAATCCTTTGTTAAACAATGTCAGGAATCCTTTATTAAATCCTCCTACGCGAAACATGAATTTTAATAACATCAAAAGTCGTTTTAATCGCCCCAATCTAGCCACTCCGCGAAATACCGGATTATTCTATCGTTATTGTAAGATTCCTGGCCACAGTCTTGAGCAATGTCGAAAGAAACAATATAATAATAATTTGCGGAATCAAGGAAATCAATATTTTAACAGAGATAACAGAGCTGCTGAAAATGCACGACGCGATAGAGCCCAAGAGAATTCGGGAAACCGAGACAGGGCCCAGCGAGCAGGCGCAGCGCTGAACGAACGCTCGCGAGTGCGCCTGATCAATCCAGAAGTATCCCAAGAGGAAACGCAAGTGTAAAACCTGTAATAAAATCGGAAAACCGCCTTCTGTTATTTTACCAAGCAAAAATCTCCTCGACGGACGTGCAAATTTCATGATAGATACGGGATCTGACATAAACTTGATAAAGAAGAATTCACTCCATGAGGATGTGCCCATCGATAAGAAAATAGTATTCGAACTGAGCGGAATAACTAAGGGACGAACGCGCACGTTAGGCGTAGCTAAAATACGCATTCTCGGTGTCGACGCATGGTTTCATGTAGTTCCTAATGATTTTCCAATAAAGCCAGACGGAATACTAGGCACGGAGTTCTTCAAAAATCAAAAGGCAACTATAGACTACCCGAGGGCTTGTCTGGTGGTAGATGGAGCACCGTACTATTTTCATAACGACGAGATCGTTACTATTCCCGCTAGAACACGAAAACAAATATTTGTCCGTATAGCAAATCCTGAAATAAAATACGGATACATTCCAAAACTGGAAGCCGGACCGCAGGTGTACTTAGGGAACGCCGTTGTCTCGAATCGTGATGGGGTAGCACATCTATATGTTATTAACTCATCGGACGAAGACATAGAACTAGCGGTACCGACTGTAAAGTTTACATCCATTTGAGGAGTTAAATGACAAAGAAACGGATGAAAATAATGCAGACGAGCCAGTAAATAATGATAAAACGCGAGTCGAGAAAATATTAGAATTGCTGCGTCTTGATCATTTAAATGAGGAAGAAAAAACTAGTGTCACTAGGCTATATATAGTGACAAATTGTGCGGAAAGATTTCAATTGCCAGGAGAGCCGCTAGGTGCAACTAACGTATTGTTACGCCCGTGCTGTACATCCGTGCCGTGCGCTCATGCGGGTCGCCCCGTAGCAAGAGTTGCGAATCGTCGAAGTTGCGAATCGTCCTTAGCGACGGCTGTCTTGTTTACAATTGTGTCGGTCAGATTACGCTCTGGGATTCCGTCACGTTCGGACGTGTTTTCTCGGGCTCTCTGTATTAACGAATTGCAATAAATAAGTTCCTTTTCCTATAACTAACGAGCCTTACTTTCTTGCGAGTGAGTCGGAATACGCGTCGCGCGTGTGAGTGAGTGACAAAGTGCGGCGAACGCGCGACGAGCGCAACATTTTTGGGGGCTCGTCCGGGATCGGACGAGCAAGATAGAACGAGCAACAGCCAGGAATATCTCTATGGCTACGAGGAAAAGGCTCCGGCTGGAGACGCCTCACCAGGATGTCAGCGAAACGCCAGCGATCACGACGCTCACCGAGACGCTCCTGGCCGTCATTAAGGAAGTCCGACTCCTACGTGTGGAGCAGGCCCGAAGGGACGAGGAGTACGCGGCGACGATCCGCTGGCAGGAGGAGGAGCTCCGTCGACTCCGAGGGACAAACTCCAACGTCAATCCCCAGCTAAGTCTTGCCATAGTTAGAGCGTCCGGGGACATAGGGACGCGAAACGCGAACGCCGGAGGGACGCGGGTCGCGCGGGGGGGGGGGGGGGCGAACGCATGCAGTGCGTGTGGAGGCGTCGTGCGCCCGATCGAAAGAAACGCGGGCGCGGACGACGCGAGTGAGAGAGGCGTACGCTCGATCGAGAGAAACGCGGTCGCGGACGACGCGAGTGAGAGAGGTGCACGCCCGACTGAAAGAAGTACGATCGCGGGCGGCGCGAGTGAGAGAGGCGTACGCTCGATCGAAAGAAACGCGGTCGCGGACGACGCGAGTGATAACGGGGCACGCCCGATCGAGAGAAATACGACCGCGAGTGCCGCGTGTGATTATGTCGGGAATTCGAGAGCGGGGAGTACGTACGTGGCCAATGTAGCGAATCGAACTGCGGGAGACGCCGCCACAGGAACAGGCGTCGGGCTCGGTTACAAATTAAAGCCCGATACTTACGACGGAACGGTCCCGCTTCAAGAATATTTTTCACAATTTAACTTGATTGCGCGAGCGAATTTCTGGGACGACGCGACGAAAACCGTCGCGCTGGCTTCGAGCTTGAGAGGGAAGGCGCGCACGATTCTTGAAACGATACAGGACATTGAGTGTCTTATTTTTTCGGAACTAAAATCGAAGCTCGAATTGCGTTTCGGCGAGGGGCGTTTAACGCAAAACTATTATTCTGCCCTTACAAACCGCAGACAAAGATTCGGGGAAGATCTGGCCGCTCTCGGCTCTGATATCGAAAGATTGTCGCGCCTCGCATATCCTGAGTGCCCCCACAAAATTCGCGAAAAGATCGCGTGCTCACAATTTGTGACGGCCGTCGCGGACCACTTTATCCGGCGGATGTTACAAATGGAGGGAATAACTTCTTTGTATCAGGCGGTTGAGAGAGCTAAGGCTTTAAAAATTATTCAGGGGGAGGGTTTCATCCGTGAAAAATTTATTAAAAATACCGCAAAGGAAGGGCAGAAGGGAGGCGCGAATAACGAGAAGGAGGAGGAAGAGGGCGATAAAGAACGAAAACAGGAGGGGAAGAAGGATCGGAAAGGATATTTTCAGAAAGGAAACGGGCGAGGCAGCAAATTTGGCGCCACCCGCGGGGAATGCTGGACATGTGGGAAGACTGGACACTTTCGGTCCGAGTGTCCCGAGCAAGGGGGAAACATGAACTAGTCAAACTTTGCGGGGTGGGTTTGGCAAGGGTTATTAATACCCCGTTAATTGATAAAGAAAATGTTTCGAATGTGAATAATAAAGTCGTTTTGAATAAAAATAGGATTAAACCTTATTTCAATCATTTTTGTTATGAGGGGAAAGTTGACGGGAAAGAATGTTGTTTCAAGGTTGACACGGGCTCTGACGTTTCCATATTAAGTAGTAAATTTGTAAAAACAGGAAAGGAAAAGTCTTACATAGAGAATTTAAATCTGAGATATCCTACGGGGGAAAAAGTTGCAATCAAGTTTAAAATTGAAGCCAAGGTTGAAATAGGCAGTCATACGGTTGTATTTCCTTTTCTTGTGGTTGATATAAGTGATGACTGTCTTTTGGGAGTAAATTTCTTGAAAATGATAAATTTAGAAGAAATTTTCGATTCCGTTTTCGGGTCTGCGAATTCAGAAATACGAGTAGCGCGTATTGAGAACGATCTAGACAGAGTCCCGGTTTCCTTGAGAGCACTCTTTAGAAATGATTCTCAAGATCTTGACTTTTCTCAAAAAGAACTTTTTGCTCAATTCCTTGAGAAATTTTGAGATGTGTTTTCCGAGAATATTGTTGCGGGAAATTGCGATGTCGTAGAACATGTCATAAATATGCAAGACTCTCTCCCCAAAAAGCAGGTACCCCGACGGATTCCTTTTCGGTTGAGAGGGGAGGTGGATAAGATTATCGAGGAAATGAAGGCATGCGGAGTAATCGAGGAATCAAATAGTCCCTGGGTTTCCCCCGTGGTACTAAGACACAAAAAGGATGGAACAATAAGATTTTGTGTGGACTATCGAGTTGTAAACGCATTGACGGAGAAAGATTCATATCCCCTTCCCAGAATTGACGTAATATTTGATCATCTAGCAGGTAACGTTTGGTTTTGCACTTTAGATTTGAAAAGTGGTTATTGGCAGATTAAAATTCGCCCTGAAGATAGAGAGAAAACGGCTTTCTCTTTCGGCAGAGGACTTTGGCAATTCACAGTGATGCCTTTTGGTTTATGTAACGCTCCCGCGACTTTTGAATGTCTCATGGAAAAAGTTTTGCAAGGATTATTATTTGAAATTTGCTTAGTTTACTTAGATGATGTGATAATTTTCGGTAGGACTTTTGAGGAGATGCTAAGAAATTTAGAGAAAGTGTTCCTACGCTTGCAAAAAGTAAATCTAAAGGTCAATCCTAAGAAATGTGTTTTGTTTAAGAAAGAAGTGAAGTACCTGGGGCATATAATTTCGGCAAAGGGAGTTGCCACAGATCCTGAGAAAGTCGCTGCCGTCGTGAAATGGCCGGTTCCTCACACAAAAACTTTATTACGCAGTTTTCTCGGGTTTTGCTCGTACTATCGCAAATTTATTAGAGGATTTTCTTCGATTGCTAAGCCCCTTTACGAATTAACGGGGAACCAAATAAAATTTATCTGGAACGAAGTTCTTCAGAACTCTTTTGATGAATTAAAGCGAGTACTGTCCTCTCCCCCAGTGCTTTCTTTTCCGAGGGGGGAGGGCGAGTTTATCCTTGATACTAATGCCTCTAATATTGGAATTGGCGCAGTTTTATCTCAGAAGCAGGACGGGGAGGAGAGGGTTATCGCGTATTTTAGTCGCGTGCTGAACAAAGCTGAACGGAATTATTGTATAACCCGACGAGAACTTTTAGCGATTGTAGATTCTGTTAAGTTTTTTCGCCATTATCTTTTGGGTTGTGAATTTTTGATCCGTACGGATCATATGTCTTTGCGTTGGCTTATGTCTTTCAGAGATTTGGATGGACAGCTGGCACGGTGGCTGGAAAGGCTTCAACAATATCGTTTTATAATTACCTACAGGAAAGGACTTTCTCATGGGAACGCCGACGGATTGTCAAGGCGTACATGTGAGTCGTCTGGCTGTGAATATTGTGCCAGAGTGGAGAGGAAAAATTCCGTGGCAAAGGGGAGTGATGTCGCTCGGATTGTTTTAGCAGCAGAAGACCTCTCAGAATGGCGTAACGAACAAAGGGCGGATCCAAGCATTTTGATTATACTCCGTGGAAAGGAGACTGGTGTTCGCCCATTACGCACTGAGTTGGCTGCAGAAGATATCTCTGCTCGGATTTACTGGTCATATTGGGATGCCCTAATACTGAAGGAGGGTATACTTTATAAAAGATGGGAAGCTCCAAACCTAAAGACTAGTTTTCTCCAGCTCATCGTCCCACGGAAATTTGTTAAAGGAATTCTAGAAGAATTACATGACTCTCCAGCTGGGGGACATTTTGGTGTGAATAAAACTTTAGAGAAGATTCGAAAACGGTATTTCTGGGCAACTTGTAAGCAAGACGTGGAAGATTGGTGTAGGACGTGTAAGGTCTGTATTGCTAGAAAGGGCCCTTCAGGAAAGGGGAAATCTCCCCTGCAAATTTATAATGTTGGAGCGCCTCTGGAGAGGGTTCAGGTGGACATCCTCGGTCCTCTTCCTACGACAAAATCTGGTAATGAGTTTCTTCTTGTTCTAGTGGACTGTTTTACAAAGTGGGTGGAAGCTTTCCCTTTAAAGAACATGAGAGCGAGGACGGTTGCAGAGGTCTTTGTGAATCAGTTTGTTTCCAGGCACGGAGTGCCCGCTGAGGTTCATACCGACCAAGGGAGGAATTTTGAGTCGAGACTTTTCTCAGAATTGATGGAGCTTTTTGGAATAAGGAAGACACGAACGACTGCTTTGCATCCTCAATCTGATGGACAGGTCGAACGCCAACATCAGACTATAACTAATTACTTAGCGAAATACGTCTCTGAAAACCAAAAAGACTGGGATCAATGGATCCCTATGTTCCTCTTGGCATATAGATCTTCGAAGCATGAAGCAACTGGAATCACCCCTGCTGAATTATACTTCGCTCGAGACCTCAGGCTACCATCAGATCTTTTGCGAGGAAATCCTTCGAAACTTCAAGGAGTAGAATCTCCATTGGTTGGAAATTTTGTTAGGAATTTAAAGGAGAAATTAAGTGAAATTCATTCTAGCGTACGGGATCAGTTAGATTTGAAATCGTCCCGGATGAAAGCACGATACGATCGTGGGGTTCGTCGAATTCTTTTTCAGGAGGGGCAGAGAGTCTGGCTTTTTAATCCCCGGAGAGTCAAAGATAGGGCTCCTAAACTGCAAAGTAACTGGGAGGGACTTTATTTGGTGATTAAGAAACTTAGTGATGTAGTTTATTGTATACGGAAATCACCCCGACATAGAAGCAAAGTGGTTCATTCGGATAGGTTAGCTATTTATTCGGAAAGGAAATTGGGTTGAGGAGTTAGTGTAGGTCAGAGCTCGAAAGGAAGGAAATTTGCATTGTTATTTGGAATCTGTAATGTGTATAATAAAGAGTTGAGGAACGATGTGAAGTGTTATAATTTTATTTTATTCAAGTGTTCTTGTATTCTTTGTTTCTGTGCGGTTTGTTTATTTTCATAGTGGAACGGAGTCCGAGAAGTCAGCGGTTCACGTCGAAGCGTGGGATACCGTGGCAGAACAACGGCCGAAGACTTCTTCGGGGGAGAGCTCCACATTGAAAAGAAGACTGCCTCGCCCACGATTTTTGGAGTTGTGGTTTTCCCGTGGGTCGTTGAGCAAATGCTGAGGCAGGGACTCGGGGAGCTTATAAGGCGTTGGGTCCACACAGGTTCCCCCCCCCCCCCTTGTCCGAAGATTTAGCGGGACGACGACGCGGGAGGCCGGCAGCGGAGGGAGTCTACACCGGGGAAGCGGAGCTTACGGAGTCGTCCTGAGGCCGTCGGAGAGGGGGGAGTCTGGCCAGCTCTCCCCAGAAGAGGTTCGGACGGAGTCTGGTGTGCAGCTACCGGGGACCAAGAGGGACAGGGTCCGGTAACTTGGGGCAACAGCCCGAGGAGGACAAGTTAACTGTTCGGTGCCCTGGGGCTCACAATAAAGCTGTACCGCAAGAAACTACCCTCCCGGATTGTCGGGGCGACAATCTTGAAAGAGGGGGGGGGGGGTAGTGTTACGCCCGTGCTGTACGTCCGTGCCGTGCGCTCATGCGGGTCGCCCCGTAGCAAGAGTTGCGAATCGTCGAAGTTGCGAATCGTCCTTAGCGACGGCTGTCTTGTTTACAATTGTGTCTGTCAGATTACGCTCTGGGATTCCGTCACGTTCGGACGTATTTTCTCGGGTTCTCTGTATTAACGAGTTGCAATAAATAAGTTCCTTTTCCTATAACTAACGAGCCTTACTTTCTTGCGAGTGAGTCGGAATACGCGTCGCGCGTGTGAGTGAGTGACAAAGTGCGGCGAACGCGCGATGAGCGCAACAGTATTAAAACACCGCATATTTACCACTGACGATAGACCAATCAACGTCAAGCAATATCGATATCCTCAAGTACATAAAGAAGAGATACAGCGACAGGTTGACGAAATGAAAAAGGTGTTATAGAACCATCCCAGGTAGGAAGGTGACGTTAATATGACGTCAGTAATTCGTCATTTTTTGGGTACAACGTCATTTTACCAACTTAAGACTTATAAATGTCGTGACTTTTTTGACGAAATAATGACCAATCGTAGAATGACCTCATTATAACGTACCATTGACGTCATTTGTATAACCATAAAAATACTTCGACAATTTGACCAATCTATAACGTCCATGTAACGTTAGATTAGTGCCCATTTAATGACGTTAGTTATTTATCCATTGTACGACGTATCTGAGACGTCAGACTTTAGACTAATAAAAGACGTTGGTTAACTGACTTTAATACGACGTATCTGGTTCGTCAGTTTGTAGACCAATAAATGACGTTAGTTAACTGACTTTAACACGACGTACCTGAGACGTCAGACTTTAGACTAATAAAAGACGTTGGTTAACTGACTTTAACACGACGTACCTGGGACGTCAGACTTTAGACTAATAAAAGACGTTGGTTAATACGACGTATCTGGTTCGTCAGTTTGTACACCAATAAAAGACGTTAGTTAACTGACTTTAACACGACGTACCTGAGACGTCAGACTTTAGACTAATAAAAGATGTTGGTTAACTGACTTTAATATGACGTATCTGGTTCGTCAGTTTGTAGACCAATAAATGACGTTAGTTAACTGACTTTAACACGACGTACCTGAGACGTCAGACTTTAGACTAATAAAAGATGTTAGTTAACTGACTTTAACACGACGTACCTGAGACGTCAGATTTTAGACTAATAAAAGACGTTGGTTAATACGACGTATCTGGTTCGTCAGTTTGTAGACCAATAAATGACGTTAGTTAACTGACTTTAACACGACGTACCTGAGACGTCAGACTTTAGACTAATAAAAGACGTTGGTTAACTGACTTTAATACGACGTATCTGGTTCGTCAGTTTGTAGACCAATAAATGACGTTAGTTAACTGACTTTAGCACGACGTACCTGAGACGTCAGACTTTAGACTAATAAAAGACGTTGGTTAATACGACGTATCTGGTTCGTCAGTTTGTAGACCAATAAATGACGTTAGTTAACTGGCTTTAACACGACGTACCTGAGACGTCAGACTTTAGACTAATAAAAGACGTTAATTAATTGACTTTAACACGACGTACCTGGGACATCAAACTACAAGTGTGTATGTCGCAGGGATTTCGTGTAATTCGTTTTCTTTTTTCAAAATTTCTAGAGAATCCGCAAAAAACCGAGATATTGTGGAGTAAATAAAAATTACACAATTTTACTAGTGATTTTGCAAAATCCTGTTCTGTAAAATTGTGAGTTAAAATTTTTATTCATTTATATTTATAATTTTTATATTTATAAATATATTATAAATTATAAATATAAATATAAATATAAATATAAATATAAATATAAGTATAAGTATAAGTATAAGTATAAGTATAAGTATAAATATAAATATAAATATAAATATACATATAAATATAAATAGGACTTCCGTGTGTTTCCGGAACATCAGAGGTGACAGGTGTGAGAGTGTGCGTGAGGAAAGGATAGAAAAGTGAGAGTTGAAGGAGGCGGAGGAGGGAGAGAGGGACGGAGCGAGGAGGTGTGGAGGTAAGGGAGCAAGGAGGAAGAGGGGTGAGTGGTGGAGTAGCGGGTAGAAAGGAACGAAGGGTAGAAAAGTGGCGAGTCACATAGGCGGGTTAGGCACGAACGATAGCGGGAGTAGAGGGGTGACGCGGTAGGTGACCAGAGCCGCGTGCACAGCGCGCGGTGGGACATGAACGTTGGTGGGAGTAGAGGGACGACTCAACGGGAGATTAGAGACGAGGCAGGACAAGCGAGGCAGGGCATAGAGTATAGGATAAAGGGATAAGTGAATTGGATAGAATAAAGAGTAAGAGAGATAGGCATAGGTAAGAGCGGCGAATGGAGTCAGGGGAGGAAATAGGAATAGAAAGTGAACAGCAGGGAAATAAAGGAAAGAAGAGAGAAGGCGAAGGGGAGAAAAAAGCAAGAGGCAGGCCAACAAAGGCGGAGGGGCTTGCAAGGCAGAGAGGAAGAACGGATAGCTTAGGGTCTGTCCTGGATCTCATACAGAAAAGGAAAAGGAAAGATTTAGAGGAAGAAGCGACGGCTAGAGCAGAAAAGGAACTTTTGGAAAGGTTTAACGAAACAAGGAGAGTTAATAGGTCACCACCAGCGAAGGTTAAAAGAGGAGAGGAGAGTAAAGAAAGCATGGAGACAGAAGAGCTGCTGAAGAAGATTTTAAGGAAAATGGAGGTGCAAGAGGAGGAAAGGAAAAAGGATAAAGAGGAGATAAGGAACGATATAAAAGACGAAATTAAGGGACTAAAGGAGGAATTGAAGAGAAGAGAAGAAATGTGGAAGAAACAAAAGGAAGAGCTAGAGGAAAGAGTAAAAAAACTAAAGGAGAAGGTAGAGGAATGGTTAAAAAGTTTGGAGGAGAAAGCAAGTGAGAGAAAGGAGGAGAGAAAGGGGGAGGTAGGAAAAGGAGAGGAGGAGATGGTGGGGAGAATGAGAGTTGGAGAGAAGGTTGATGAGGAAGGAGAAGGAAGAGAGAAGAAGGAATATAGTGATAAGGGGTTTAGAAGTAAAAGAAGGAGGGAGGAGACAAGAGGTGGAAAAGCTATTGGAGGGAATAGGAGCCAAAGTAAAAGCATTAGAAGTAAAGAAAATAGGGGGGATGTGTGGATAAAGGAAGGGAAATGGTGTTGCTGAAGTTAGAGAATGAAGAGCAAAAATGGGAGGTGATGGAAAAAAAGAGGAGACTGGTGGGCAGAAAAGAGAGAATAACGGAGGATCTGTCGTGGAAGGAAAGAAGGATGAATTGGAAACTGAGAGAGATAGCGAGAAGAGAGGAAAGAGAGGGAAGGAGGGCGTGGATAAAAGCAGGTAGAATAAGGTTGGAAAATATATGGTGGAGATGGGATATGGAGGAGGAGGTGCTAAAGGATGAAAGGGGAAAGGTAAGAAAGGAGAGCGGAGGAGAGAAGGAAGAGGAGGGAGGCAAGGCAGTGAGAGAAGAAGGAATGGGGATGGGGGAATAAGAGGGGAAGAGGAGAAAGGGGTGATAGCAGAGAGGGGCAAGAGGGAGGTCGGAAGAGAGGTGGAGGGAGGAAGGAGGTCAGTGTGGAGGATAGTATTCTGGAACGTAGCTGGTTTGGAAAACAAAGATAAGGATTTTTGGGAGGGGCTAAAGAAAGAAGACGTGATAGTCATGGTAGAGACCTGGATAGGAGAAAAGGGCTGGGAAAGAATAAGGGGGAGGATGCCAACAGGATACGAATGGGGAGTGCAAATGGCGGAAAAGAAGAACAAAAAAAGAGAGCAATAGGAGGGATGATAATGGGAATAAGAAAGGGGTTAAAAGAGAAGGGAACGGAAATGGAAATTGATAAGGAGGGAATGATAGTGGGAAAGGTTAGGATAGGTGACGAGAACTGGAAGATTATAGGGGTGTATGCAAAGAAGGAGGGAATGGAGGAGACCTTACAGGAACTGGGGCATTTTATGGAAGAGAAAGAGGAAGGAAGATTTACGATAATTGGAGGAGATTTCAATGCAAGGACGGGGCAGGAAGGGGGGAGAGTAGAAGAAGAGGAGGGGAGAAGGCTGAGGGAGGGAGGAAGAAAATTGAAAGATAAAAAGATGGATAGAGAGGGGAGGTTGCTGGTGAAATGGGTAGAGGAAAGGGGTGGGAGATATTCAATGGGAATGTGAGAGGAGAGGAGGAGGGGGAATTTACATTTACGGGAGAAAGAGGGGATACAGTGATAGACTATGTGATAGGGGATGGAGAGATAAGAGAGAAAATCGAGAGCATGGCGGTGGGGGATAGAGTGGACTCAGACCATCATCCCTTGGAAATGGTGGTATGGGGGAGCATGGAGGAGGACAGAGGGGGAAAGTGGAAGAAAAGAAACAGGGGAGTGTGGAATGAGGAAGGAGTAAAGATGTTCGAAGAAAGAATAGGGGAAGTAGAAGAGAAAGAGGAAGAGTTAAATAAGGAATGGGACGAAATGGAAACGAGAATAGTAGAGGCAATAATAGGGGTGGAAAAGGAGGTGAAGGGAAGCAGGAATAAGAAGGTGGGGTGGTGGGACGAAGAATGCAGAGAAGCAAAGAAGGAAACGAGAAGAAAACTGAGGGAATGGAGGAAAGGTAGGAAAGAGGGCAGTACATACAGAGAAAGGAGGAAGGAGTTTAAGGAGCTGTGTAAGAGGAAGAAGGAGGAGGAGAATCTGAGATGGGAGAGAAGGGCGATGGAAGCAAGGAGAGAGTCGGAGGTATGGGAGATAGTAAATAGGAAGAGAAGAAAGAGGAGAGGAATCGAGGAAGGGATTGAGGAGGAAGAATGGAAGGACTACTTTATGCAGCTGTTAGGTGGAGTAGAGGGGAGGGTGAGGATGGAAGAGGACGGGGGGAGGGAAGAAAAGGAAAAAGAGGAGGAAGAGGAGATAAGCAGAAGAAATGAGGAGGACAATAAGGAAGTTAAAGGATGGAAAAGCAATGGGAAGGGATGGGATACCAGGTGAGGTGTGGAAATATGGGGGGAAGGAGTTGGAGACTTGGGCATGGAGATATATAAACAGAGTAAGGAAGGGGGGACGTTGGCCGGAGAATTGGAAAGAGGGATTAATCGCCCCAATCGTAAAGAAAGGGGAAGGAAAAAAGGTGGAAGAGTACAGAGGGGTGACAATAATGTCGTCGCTGTACAAGGTGTACACGGCCATTATTGCGGAAAGGTTGAGAGAGGAGCTAGAGGAGAAGGGAATTGTACCACATAATCAGACGGGTTTCAGAAGGGAAATGGGAACTGTGGATAATATCTACGTTTTAAACTACTTGGTGAATAGGAGGCTGGAGAAGAAAGGGGGAAAGTTAATAGCATGTTTCGTAGACCTTAAGGCGGCATTTGACTCGGTAGACAGGGGGGTGCTAGTAAAAGCAATGAGGGAAAGGGGAATAAGGGAAGGGCTGGTGAGAAGGACGGAGGAGTTGCTGAGGGAGACGAGAAGTAGAGTAAGGGTAGGTAACGATATAGGAGAGGCATTCTGGACGGGGAGGGGGGTAAGGCAGGGGTGCCCGCTAAGCCCTTTATTGTTCAACGTGTTACTAGCAGATATGGAGGAGGAAATGGGCAGGGTAAAATGGGGAGGGATAATGTTAGGAGGTAAGAGGGTATATACGCTGGCATATGCTGACGATGTAGTGCTAATCGCAGAGGACGAGGAGCAAATGAGGAGTATGTTAGAAAGATTAGAGGAGTACCTACGGAGGAAGAGACTGGAGCTGAATGTGGAGAAAACGAAAATAATGAGGTTTAGGAAGGGAGGAGGGAGGGACAGTAAAAGAAGATGGAGATGGGAAGGGAAGGAATTAGAGGAGGTAAAGGAATTTCGATACCTGGGTTACGTGTTTCAAAGGAACGGAGGACAGGAAGCGCAGGTAAAGGAAAGGATTAGGAAAGCGACGGCGGTGATGGGAAAGGTATGGGGGATAGGGAAGAGAAGGTTTGGGAAAGACTGGGGAAAAAGACTGTGGTTGTTTGATAGGCTGGTGTGGACGGTGATGGGATGTGGAGCAGAAATATGGGGATGGAGAGAAAGAGAAGGGATGGAAAGGATGGAAGAAAGGTATATTAGATGGGTCTTAGGAGTGGACGGGAGAACACCGTGGTACCTTAGGGAAGAGTTGCAAAGGGAGAAGCTAAGAGGGAGAGCAGGGATGAGAGCATGGAGATTTGAGAAAAAGTTAGAGGAGGGTAGAGGAAGCGAATTGGCGAGGCGATGTTGGGAAGAGATGAAAGGAAGGGAGAGGGAAGGGAAAGCAGGCTCGAGTTAGGAAAGAGAGAGAGGAAAGTTCTTCGAAGAAAGAGGAGTGGATTTAGAAGAATTGGAAAGGTTGAGAGAAGACGGAGATGATTGGTTTCGTAAGCTGTTTGGGGGAGATAAGGAGAGGCAGAGGAGAGAGAGATGGGAGAAGATCGAGAAGTCAAAGTATAATAAATGGTATAAATGGATAAAAGGAGAGGGTATCCCGGGATATTTGAAGAAGGGATGGGGAGAGAGTAGATGGAGAAGGGTAGCGAGGTTTAGATTAGGGAGTGAGGTGAAAGAGAACAGATATTGGGAAGGGGAGGAGAAGAAGAAATGTAGGGTGTGTGAGTATAGGGAGGAATCATGGGAGCATATATGGGAAGAATGTAGGAAATGGAAATCGGGAAATGGAAGCTGGCAGGAAGCGGTGGGATGGGTATTGGATAAAGAAGGGGGAGGGGAGGAATGGATGATAGAGCTAGAGGAGGAAAGAAGGAGAGGGAAAGGGGAGGTGGAGGAACTGGAAGAAGGAAGAGGCAAGGAGGAAAGAGGAGAGAGGGGAGGAGAGAGGGAGGGGGGAGAGAGAGGAGGATAGAGGAAGGGAGAAGTAAGTAATAGGCTCACGCTTTCAGATCCAGGATAGAGCGAGAGGGGAGAGTAATAGCAGAGGCGGTGGAAAGGATGGTGGAGGAGAAGGTAAGAAAGATGGTGAAGGAGAAGAAGGAGGACGATAGAAAAAAGGACGAGAGGATGGAGGAGATAGAGGAGAAAATAAGGAGATTGGAGAGAAAAGTTGATAGATTGGAGCAAGGTGGAGGCAAAAGGAAGAGGGCGGACAGCAAGGAGAGTGAGGAGGGAGAGAAGAAATGGTGGGCGGGGGTGGGCGAAGGGAGCGAGGATGAACTAAGAAAGAAGAACGTCATTATAAGGGTTGAGAAGGAGAAATGGGGAGGGAAGAAATCAAACTGGGACAAGGTGAAGGAGCTCTTCACAGAAGGACTGAAGGTGAAGGTGACGACAAGAGACGTGGTAGTTCTGGGGCAGAGAGGTGCGTGGTTGACGATCTTGGTCAAACTGGGAGATGAGGAGGAGAAGTGGCGGGTGTTGGAGGCGAAGAGAAAGGTGGGTAATAGGGTAGGGGTAAAGATCCATGAAGATAAGTCGGTGGAAAGGAGAGATAGAGAGAGAGTAGAGAGAGAGGAGAGAGTGGAAGGGAAGAGAGAAGTGCGTAGGAAAGTAGGAAGATCGGAGGAGGAAGAAATTACAAAAGGGATGGAGGAGAAGCTGCTCATGGAATCCGATGAAGAGAAGGAGGGGAGGTACAGAAAATGGGCCAGATAGGGAGGAGCACGACGGGAAGAAGGGAGGCGGAAGGACGAGTCGCAGAGGAAGCGGAAGAAGAGGAAGAGGGGAGAAAGGGAATACGGGGAGGGGGGTAAAAGATTTTTGTGAGGTCGTAAATGACCAGGATTATGGAAATAAAACTTTGTAAGAGGTTTGGGTACGTTCCTCAGTAAAAAACGCCTTGTAAGCCCTGCGGGGAAGCACAATAAATACTTACATACATACATACATAAATATAAATATAAATATAAATATATAAATTTATTATATTTGCATTTATAATTTTTATTTATTCCACAATATTCTGTTTTTTGGGGATTCCCTAAGAATTTCGCAAAAAAACGAATTACACGAAATTTTGAAAAAAAAAAAAAACGAATTCTGTTTTTTGTGGATTCCTTAAGAATTTCGCAAAAAAAAAAAAAAAAAACGAATTACACGAAATTCCTGCGACTTGCACAGACATAAAACATCCATATGTATACAAAACGTTTTTATATTTGTAATATGAACAGCGGTTGTGACATAATTTCTAATAACTAAATGAATTAGTGCACACTATAGTGTAAATGTTAAAAGTGCAAGCAATACAAACAAACTTCTAATATCCATAAAAATAAAGAACAGATTGTAGGGCCATTCAAAAGCTCGCAATTTCCCGCCTTTATCGTAACTAACTGTCGTTATTGGTCGCGTTCAGCAGACAACTGTTGAGTGTCGTCTTATCAACACGCTACGTTGATTTGTTGGGTCTAAAAGTAAAGCGAGGAGCACACACTTCTGCACAACGCATAATGCGTGAGCATAAAAAAAGTGATCGGTCCATACACATGTGCATAAGGAAATAGACCAATCAGTTTTTTTATGCTTACGTATTATGCGTTATGCAAAAGTCTCTGTTCCCCGCTTAAGAGCCAATCACGTTCGATTGCTACTGAGCGGTTTGTTCTGCTGAACGCGCCCATTGGCTCCTGCACACAGGACGCGGAAACGCTTACCGCGCGGCAAGGAGCGACGCAGTAGCCAATGAAGTGGGATCGAGTTCAACTTTTTCCGCGCGACAAGCGTTACCGCGTTTTATGTGCAGGAGCCATATATGTCTACGGAGATATCGGAAGAGAAACGAGTGCAAGCCTTTTTGCAAAATCCAAGCGAGAAGGACTGCAAGATTGTGTTAATATATTAGTGTTACTTTGTGAAATTGGTATTTCTACACACAACGTAAGTTGATATTTCAATCATATTTTTGGAGCAATAAAAAAAATCTGCAATTCCGAGTGTCAGAATAATTAATAAATTCTACTCTGAATCAGTAGAGAACTTGCTATTTTATAAATGGTAAATAGTTAACATAATATCTAACAAAAGAAGAAGATTTGACACAAGATATATTAGTCGGACAGATATAACCTCATCAAATAAATATGTAGCTGCTACATATATATTTTACATATATACGTAGCAGCTACATATACATGTGTGTGTGTGTGTGTGTGTGTGTGTGTGTGTGTGTGTGTGTGTGTGTGTGTGTGTGCACGTAAATGTACTTTTTTACATGTATATCATATATGGTAGGTATATTTGGTCCTGTTTCACACTGTTCTGTGAAATATCAGTTGCCACTGTGAAAGGACTATTATACATTGTGTGAGTATTAACATAATAGAATTTATCGTTATTATTAGCAATCGTTAGGATACAAAAAATAATGTTCCGTTAATTTATTATGTTATTTGCATTTATGATTATATTGGCAGTAATCGTGTAGGTATTTAATATAAGAAATGACAACTAACTTACTGGGGGTACAATTTGTTGAGGAAGAAGCAGGACAAGGCATTATTGCTATAATAAGCAGTAACTGGCTAACGCCTGGGAAACGTGAAGTTTTTTGGCCTCCATACAAAAACCAATATCAATATGAACAATCACTAAGAAAGAGTGAAACACCAAGCAATGGATGGACTTTTCACAAAATTGAAAAAATTTTATTTACTCGAAAAGGTAAACAACAAAATTATTAATAATTAAAAGTATTTATTCAAGAAATTTACATGTATACATTTTATATAGATAATGATTATCATAAAGCAAAGAAGCAATTGCAATACTGTGAAGAGCATTCTGATGTAACATCTGATTCTGATGCATTAAAAAAGTTGAATAAAAATCAAACATCACGAATTAGGAAGCCAACTCATCATCATGATAACAGCAGTGATGAAAGCACCAATAGTGAAGATAATGGAAAAGAAAAAAATCAGTCAAAGAGTGTTAAAAAATCACATGAAAACCATCTTTTGGCTAGACCTCCATCAGTTTTATCAAGTAATTAAAGAAGTATTAATGTCTAGAAATTAATTTTTTATGCATAATTTAGAAAAATAATACAAAAGTACTTATACTTGTTATAAAATTAGTTATTTATAAGAATTCGTATGAACATATTTATATACATTTATTTCAAATAGTTACTTATACTTACTACCTTTTGTTAGATTAAAAAATAATATTTTATTTCATTAAATGTTACGTTTATTTTTAATAGATGATGAATCTGAAGAAGAAGACATACTTGTAACGCCAATTACCAATATACCGCAAATTGCAGAAGGATCTGCAAGTGCATCAGATAATACAAGAAATATTTCATCTGCGACAAATTCTATTATTCCAAACGTAACTAAACAATCCACTAATGTCTCTGGAAAATTAAGTAAGAACAGAATTGTTACAACCTGCATGTTTTAATTGTTATCAAATATAAATTTATTATAATATAAAATTTAAACATTAACAGCATTTGAAAAGCAGTTAATGATTTTGCTAGTTGAAATAAAAGAGCAAAATACACAAATATTAGCTTTACTAAAGAGAAAGGAGTCATGTTTTACGCCAGGTATACCATTAAATATACCGGTACAATTGCCAATGGATACTCTGGAACACATAGTAATTTTAGATGACTATTTAAAGGAAGATGAAAATTTGAATACTTTGGTAAATATTAATTATAAATATCTTTTAAACATTATATACATATATCTTGTTATTTTAAAAATGATGTAAGAATGGTTCTTTTCAGACATTGTATTTAGCTACTTTGGGTGGTAAAGACATAACTACTTTAACCAACAGAATAATGAAGTTTTTATTTGCTGATAATTTAGCTAAAGAATTCTCTTTTTTTGGAAAACGCAACAATAAAAAGAAGTTTTTGGATTTTAAATTAAAATCAGCAGTTGTTAGTAAGTTCTTATTCTTATTGCTACACTGTACATTTAATTTGAAAATACATACAAATTTATTACAATGTGCTATATTTATTAAAGATACTGTGAAAAGCTGCCATGCAGGCGCAACTGATCGCGACGTGGAGGATATTGTGAAGGTATGGTTAAAACATGCACCACAACGTTTCAAAAATGTACAAAGCAAGATTGGCCATTAATGATTTGTCATCGTTTCTATTTCCACTACTTATAAGCATAACAATATACTGTGAACATCACATTTAAAGATATAATTTAATATATCTAGATATATTAAATATAAATAGATATAGAATGGATATTATATAGTTTTTTAGTTGCTAGATATTCAATCCAGTTTTATACTGAAGCATAAAAACGTCTGAGAAATAGGTTTCCTGAGATTAACGTTTTATATTTTTTATTTATGTTAATTAACATTAACATGTCTAATAAAAAGCAGAAAATGGTTTATAAAAAGAATTTATATGTAGGAAAACGTCAGACACGTAGAAGAGCGGTGTCAATAATAAATGACATGTTTTTTGCAATGACCAATAATAATGAAAAAACCAAAGAAGAATTTCATAATATTTCTATTCAAAATATTAATGTGAATAATGTAAATGATACCGCTATTGATACCGTCGAAGTCAATATACCTTGTACTAACAATTCTAATATTGATTCTATTTTCCAATACTCTAACGACAACTCTAATACAACAAATAAATAAATTCTAGTAACTTGTTCAATGTTCATAATGATACTCAGTTAATTGAAATTGCTAATTGTAATGATGAATTATTTTTGCATAATAAAACTGAAAATAACCATTCTAATAATAGCAATAATGATTTTTCACTTTCTGATACAAATTTAATTTGTAAATTACGAGAGTGGGCCATAAATGGAAATGTGTCTCATGTACGTATTTCAGAACTGTTACATTTATTACGGCCTTTTCATCCGGAATTGCCATTAAGCAGTAAAACTCTGTTAAATACTCCTTTAGTTATACAATCAAAAAAGTTGAATAATGCGGAGATTACCATTTCGGATTAATAACAACTTTGAGAAAAATTTTAACTGGGCATGATTTATCTTGTTGCGAAGATATTCAATTACAAATAAACATTGACGGTTTACCACTTTTCCGTAGTTGCAACACACAATTATGGCCTATTTTATGTTTAGCAAAACATTTCTACAGTAATCCATTTCCAATTGGAATATTTTGCGGTACTTCGAAACCTGATCCTTTACCTAAGTTTTTAGAAGAGTTTTTAGATGAAGTAGAATTTTTGATACAAAATGGTTTAGAAGTTAATATGAAGAAATATAAAGTTACGTTACACAGTTTTGTGTGTGATGCTCTCGCACGAGCATATCTAAAGTGCGTGAAATCACATACAGGATATTCGGCATGTGATAAATGTACTATATATGGCGAACATATAAATAGGCGTATAATTTTTCCAAATATTAAAGCTATTAAAAGAACCGATTCCTCATTTCGTTTGCAAACAGACGAAGGTTATCATTTAGGCATTTCTCCGTTAACTAAATTACCAATAGATCTTATAAAATGTTTTCCTACTGACTATTTACATAATGTATGTTTAGGTATTATGCGTAAACTGTTAAATACGTGGATTAGTGGTCAACCATTGCCAGTTAAACTGAGTACTTATTCTTTTAAACAAATATCGATACATTTAAAACAATTACGAGTTCATATTCCTTTAGAAATTAATAGAAAACCACGGGGACTTGAAGACTTAGCTCGCTGGAAAGGAACCGAGTTTAGAACTTTTCTTCTGTATTTAGGACCAATTGTACTTAAAGATAATATTGATATAGCTAGCTATGAACATTTTTTACTTTTTCATGCAGGAATATCTATATTAGTTTCTCATAAATACATCTCAAAATTTTCTTCTAAATATGCTAAAAAACTTTTGACAACATTCATTCAACACTCAGAACAAATTTATGGTAAACAATTTTTAATTTACAACGTTCACTTATTAAGCCATTTAACTGATGATGTCGATAGTTTTGGTCCTTTAGACGAATTTGCTACATTTTCCTTTGAAAGTTACCTTGGGAAATTAAAAAAATATATAAAAAGTCCTACTAATCCATTACAGCAGATCTGCAGGCGTTTAATAGAAAATTTTAGCTTGTCATTTACCAATATCAGACGTAATTTACAAATAGGACTACAATATCATCACAACTTAGGTCCGCTCCATACATCTATTTCACATATGCATTGTGAACAATATAAAAAACTAATATTTTATGATGTTACTTTTTTAATAAATTCAAATGCTGACTGTTATTGCATGCTGGACGGAAATATTGTAATACAAATTTCAAATATTATTCAAGTAAATAACAAAATCTTTATTATCGGTAACAGATTTGTAGGTTGCGAGTCATTATATAAATATCCCTTTGATTCTAGAAAATTAAATATTTTTATTTTCCACGCAATTTCGGATGAAAGTGAAATTTGGCCAATAAATTTAATAATAGCAAAATGTATAGTATTTCAGTGTTACAAGAAATAAAAAAATTGTTGGATTTCATTTCCATTAATCCATTCAGTTCTTTAATTATTGTAATTATACTTATATCTACTATTTTTTTATGTTTAATATTCATATCTTATATTTCACCGTAATTAAATATTATGTTGAGTACACAGAATATACCATTATTCTTTCTAAATACTATGTACACTTTTTATGTTGTACTTTTCATACGTATACTACAGAGATATTTCGATTTTTTGAGATTATAATTAACGCAATTTATAGATATCATTTATTTTTGTGAAAATACAAACATACCACATCGGTTTTTTAGAAGTATAAAAATACCTCATCGGGTTTTTTTTTTTAGGTATACAGAGATACTTCGATTTTTTGAGATACAAACATACCACATCGGTTTTTTTCAGGATTCAAAATTTCAGATCCAACATGGGCAGATAAAACGGTGAAAAGTAACTAAATTCATGTGAAACTCAGTATTTGGGGGATTTTGGGGTCGCTGATTACGAATCTGAACGTAAAATTATCTGCCCATGTTGGATCTGAAATTTTGAATTTATCCCTTTAAGCAGCCATAACTATGACGCCATGTTGAATTGCGCATATATGCCACACGCCTTTCGAAAGCTCTTTTCAAGACGAACATTTTCCGCCCTTAGTCATTAAAATTCGTCCATACCAATTTTGGACAGATGGGGGATAAAAGTGACGTGGATTGTCCCATATATATATACAATTTGTATATATATATTGTGTATATTGTATATTGTATATATATTGTATAAATTACCATCATAAATATATATATATTGTAATTACATTTGGATATTTTGAAAATAAATGACTCATTTGTATGTATAATATGTTTTTATATTGTAATAAATTTTTACAATACATTATTCTTGTGTATCCATGAATTGTATGAATTATCAAATCCTAACCACTTTACATAAACCTCATCCCCCCTCTTGCGCAAAACTTTTTCAACGAGATACACGTCGGGATTAGCAACGTGATGTAACTCGTATTCGTAGAAGCCGCCAGCGATGGGTTTTCCGCAGGAATCTTCTAATAGATACGTCACGGGATTAGTTTTCTGCACTTTGACGATTCTAAACACCTCCGTGGTCCAATTTGGCGTGTGTGTATCCTTTCTCGAAGATTGTCTTGAATTTACTCACGCGTACCGAGTCGCCCACTTTGAATCGCGCGGGAGCAGCGATCTTTACGTGACTGTACACCATTGTTAGGAGCTTGTCGGCGATCGCGGGGGTAACATCGATGGGTCGCATGCCGATAGTTCGATGCTTTCGCGCGTTGTAATCCGATACGAGACCCGGCAACGAATCGATCCATTTGTAATTTCCATTCAGCGTAAACATTTTCCACATGTCGTTTTTGAGTGTGCGATTGAATCGTTCGACGACCAATGCCTTCATTACGGAATAGGTCGAATAGTGATTGATATTATGTTTCTTCAAGAGTTTCTGCACGTTTGCGTTGTAAAATTCTGACCCCTTGTCAGTCTGCAGATTTTTCGGACATCTTCCGCCGACTCGAATTATTTTTGCAATCACCATAGTAACCTCGATTCCGCTCTTGGCCTTGAGCGGTACGGCCATGCGTGCTTGCTCAGCACGTCGATAACGGTGAGTATGTAATGGTTGCCTCTGTTGAATCGCGTGTATGGACGCATCTCGACCACATCCGCCTGCCACAGGTCATCGTATCCACGCACTATGACGCGTCTTCGCGAAAAATTTTTTCTCGCAGGAGCGTGTAATTCTTCCACCAGCCTCCGTTTCTCACTTGATTGCTTCTTACTAGCCATGACGATGACGCGCAACTGACGCAGAGATCAGATGTACGTTCTTATCTATTCGCGATGATTCGCAATTACATCTTGAATCATCTTTTGAAGCTCGTTTAGGGTAATTTGCATGTTATTCTGGAATGCGACCATTTTTCTCTCAATTTCATCCTGTCGATTTTTCAAAATTTGCACGCTCTGCTGCACGTAGCGTTTATTGGCGGCATCGCCATCATCTACAGGCGGCGCTATCCGTCGAATCTTGCGCGATTTCGCGTCAAAGTCGGTGGCGACCATGCAAAGAGCGTTATCGCGCACGTAATTTCTGATTAATCCGCTCCATTGATAGTACGGTTCCGCACCGCCTCTTCCGAGCGATATACCAAACTTGTTGATTGGCATTTTGATGTTGATTGAATGACTCGCCGACGTGCGGTTTAATTTATAATAAGTCCAGCCTCGCGAAGTTTCTCGATAATCGACAGGATCTCGTTATCGTGACCGTTGTGACCCGCTAGGCGCGAAGCTTCGAGCAATCGGAGACGATCCACAAGCTCGTTGGGATCGTCCCAATGAACATAGTCGATCTTGTTGCCGTTTAATGTCATGACACGCGGTATACCTTTTCCAGCTTTTTTACCCGAAATCGGCGATGCAATTATATGGTCGATTTTGTTGCCGTTTAATGTCGTGGCACGCGGTATACCTTTTCCAGCTTTTTTACCCGAAATCGGTGATGCAATTATATGGTCGATCTTGTTGCCGTTTAATGTCATGGTACGCGGTATACCTTTTCCAGCTTTTGTACTCGAAATCAACGGTGCGATTATTTGTGTGTACTTGTATCCCCTGTTGCCATTTAATCGAGCGTGAGCATCATGATTGCATTTATGAGCATTCGTCATCAACAGAATGCTCTTGTATTTTTGCTTGTCGTCCTCCGTGTAGATCTCGTCATTGGGAAATTTCTTAAAGATCAACTCGTAAAGACCGCGTGTGCCTGCGTATCGTATGCCGTCGATAATTATGTTGTCCGCGTTGTCCACGTCAAAACGTTTATTACCGAGCATCATTCCATCGTTGCTGAAATAAACGCCGTACACGATGTTTATACCGCTTTCTTGATCGCCGCTCAGAACTGCCCCGACATACTTTTGGCTCAATGGACCCAAGTGATCTCGCAACGTTTCTCGACCCTCAGATGTTTGCATCTGCTGTCGAACGGACGTCACGAGCGAGTCATCCGTGATTTCGAAAACATCCTTGTTTGCGAGTGATTCGAGCATCGTAGGTTGTACAGACGGCGCAGAGGTTATCGGTGGTTCATTCAATGGACCTTTCGATCGTTTCGATTTACGCGGCTGTAAAATTTTAGTTATTTCACTCAAATTAGATGGCACATTTATCGATCGTTTCAACGTAACCGGAGTTGAAGCCATTACAGAGTCGTTAAACGAGGTGTTTGGTCGTTTTGGTTTGAGTTTTGGCTCTTCGTCTTCCCACACCGTTTCATTCTCAATCTTTGACACATCAGATTCTTTGCCAACGGTGTTTTCGGCAATCTGCCTCAGAGGCTCGATGATGGACTTAAAGTGTCTCTCCAACGCGATATCTTCCTCCATTTTACCGATTTTCAAGGCGTGATACTTTTTGCGAATCGAATTGCTCGTTTTCGCAATTTGATTTGCTATCCTCTCGCGCTCTCTAATCTCCTCGCTGCTGTCCATATTGTTCAATCAACGCGTCGACAACAACTAACCACGTTACGGTATCGCAAAGTCGTTAAATCCATTTCTGTATCGACCATTCGAAATCGCGCTGTCCTTGTCTATCACCACGAATCCATACTTTTGTTGCCAACATGTATGACACAATTTATTGAAATCGTCGTAAGACATATCTGTGTTTACGTGATCGTTGTATACATGTTTCAGATTGGTACCATCCTGTTTAAACATAATCAATAAATTTGCGTTGTCGCGTATAAGATGCTTCGGTATCTTTGCATACGTCTGACAAAGATAGAAGGAGTCAACGTCCGCGTGCCGGCCCATTGCAAAGTATTCTCTTATCGTATCCTGCTTGTCGCACGCCACGTCATCAAAGATAAAAATAGAATTCGGGAGCGCCTCGCTCGGTGGAATGACGTCGCTGTTATTCGAGAACGTAAAGTAGCCAATCTCTTCTATCGGTGTTAGTATATTCTCCAAATATCGATATTTCGGTTGTTGCAACGATTTCGAGTACACGTACACGTTCTCGAAACGTACACCGTGCGGACTTTCCAGCAAGCTTATCAATACGTTTGTCTTGCCGCAATTCGACGGACCGCAGATGATACCGCGTATAGAAATTGGTAGCATGTCTCCATGTTTGCGTACCTCTTTTGTTAACTGTATCTTATTGTCAAAGTTTGTCACTTTGATCGTTCGCGATTGTCGTACGAACCGCATTTTACCTCCCCTCCACAACGAATGAAAAACAGTATCGAGAAAGCTGGCCTATTTATAGAGGCGCGTAGAGCTGAGATGCTCAGTCTTTAAAATGTTTTTGCTCGTGTCGGATAACAGCAATATTTACGATTTAACCGCCGAGCAGTTAAAGTATATACCAAAGGTCATTCTACTCCGACAGTTTTATAATTACCTAGATTATTTGTGGGATAAGCTTCCCGAACATATCAAGACAGATTCGGAGGTTCAGCAATATCGTCGCTGTTTAATACATTATAATTTGCCGTGTCAGCAAACGCACATCGACGGTCCGCCGCCGTTGATAAAAACTGCGGCGAATGCCACCGAAGATAGGTCGAGGTCTGTTGAATCGCGCGATAAATGCGCTTTTGATCGAATTACATATCCCCGCTATCAATTTTGTGGGCCGGGAACTCGTTTAGAAACACGATTGACAAGAGGTGATCGGGGTATTAATCCATTGGACATAGCGTGTCGCAAGCACGACATAGCTTACTCGCGTAGCAACGATCTCGCAGAACGACACGTGGCCGACAATATACTCGCCGTGAAAGCGCGAAAACGTGTCACCGCGAAAGATTCGACTCTCGGAGAGAGAGCTGCAGCTACAGCCGTCTGGGCGGCCATGAAGACTAAAACGAAACTCGGTATGGGTTTGAAAACGAAGAAAAAGAAGAACAAGCGAATACTTCCGGTAGCGAAACGCGGCGATATCCTGCCGATCCTGCCGTTATTAGGGGTTCTCGGCTCGTTGCTCGGCGGAGCGGCGGGAGTCACAAAGGCCGTGAACGATAACAAAGCCGCGCAGCGTCAGCTGGAAGAGATGCAACGTCACAATCGCGCCATGGAAGGTCACGGACTTTATCTTGCTCTGTACAAACGCGGACGGGGAGTCTCGAGAAAAAAAAACGTCGAAGAGACGCTAAAAATCCCCAAGGGTGTAACTACCAACGTACAACTGCAACAATTGGCAAAACGTATGCGCATTCCATATTTTAGAGGTATTTTTATGCGCGACTCGTTACCGATCGGCGGTATACATCGAAACGAGAGTGGCATTGTGAATTTGGATAATGCTGAGGGACCGGGTACTCACTGGGTGGCGTACGCGAAGAGGGGAGATCGTGCCATATATTTCGACAGTTTTGGCAATCTTCGACCACCGAGAGAATTGGCGCAGTATCTGAAGAACAATGTAATAGAGTACAATCGCACATCTTATCAGCGATACGATCAGAGCAATTGCGGACAACTGTGTCTGCGCTTTCTACAGTCGGTTGACAATCAATTTAAAGACCGGCGTTACGCTGTTTAATCTCAGTATTCATTCAAACATGTCATTGACATTTACGCTAACCAGCAAGAGCAGCATCCTCGCGGTATGCTACTTTCCCGCCGTGGATTTGAGCGATGGCGATTACGAGCTTGGTCTGACAGATTTTGAAACCTATCACATGATACCGAATGTAAATTCGTCGAACAATAAATTCTACTATGACGATGACGACAAGGAGATTACCATTCCCGAAGGATCGTACGAACTGCGTGATATAGACATGTATCTGAAACACGCCCTTTTATGGGGCCAATCCAATAATGTCTCGACAAACGAAGATGGAGAGCACCTATTGATTATTATTCGGGCTAATAACAATAAGATGAAGAGAGAGATCAAGTGCGCTTATCGGATAAATTTTACAAAACCGAACAACATTGGATCGCTGCTGGGATTTTCAGCGAATCGCGTGCTAGAGTCGCGACAATGGCACGAATCGGATGTTCCGATAAATATCATCAACGTAAACATCATTCGCATAGAGTGTAACGTGACCGCGGGTGCATACAGCAACGACAAGTACGTGCACACGAGTTTTCACCGAGTGTGCCTCCAGGATATAAGATATCGGAAACGCCGGCACAGATCATTTACCTTCCGACCATCATACGGAGCATTTCGGACTTGACGCTTCGCGTCGTGGATCAGGACGGTCGATGGATTGATTTTCGCGGAGAGGAGATCTCCGTTAGACTGCACGTACGAAGACGACAGCGGTAACGTGAGATGCTCGTACTGAACGAAGCTGAGCAGGTGCAACAGACGAGAAACAAAATTAGAGAGACAATCCGATCGCCAAAGAAGAAACTCACTGCGTCGAACGTTGAATTTTTTAAATCATTGGGTTTCGTCGTACGAAATGGCTAATATCTTGAACATTGGAGGTGAACCGATCTTTGACGACAGCGTCATCAAGATTGAGACACACACGTACAATCCGTACGCCAACACGACGTTTGGACATAACGATGAAATAAGAATACCCATACAACAGCAGGATTTATACATATTGCTGTGCGAGAGCTTTCTCTACGTTGAAGGAAGATTGACGATAAAGAAAAAAAATGACGAGTCTCAGACAACGCTAGCGAATAATTGCGTGGCGTTCATGTTTGATGAAATTCGATACGAGCTCAATGGCATGGAGATTGATCGCAACAGAAACGTTGGAATATCCAGTACCATCGAGAATTATGTATCGTTGACAAATGACAAAGCAAAAATTATGCAAAATGCTGGATGGGACATTTCATCTTCTCACCCGGAGGGATATTTCAACTTTTGCGTACCGCTCAACTTACATACCTAAGTCGTCTACAGACGATTCCGAGTCTCGACATCGAACTCGCGAAACTCATGTTCGACCGTTAGACGCCGTGCCGTCGTAAGCGGTGAGATCCCGACGACGGGCAGAGGCGCCGTACGGCAAACCGGGCTCGTGCGACGACCGGCCCGCCACGTGAGTGTGGACCGGCCGCCTAGTAGTGTGGATCCCGGTACGTCGACTCTTGTATACGTCAAGCTATCCATGTTACGGGCCTTGGAAAGCGGGCGATATCTTAGTGTCAGTTTCCGTTCGTGGGATCTGTATGAGTACCCCATGTTGCAGAGCACGACCAAGCATTCGTGGGCCGTCAAAACGGCGACTCAGCTAGAGAAGCCGCGGTACGTTATCTTTGCGCTGCAGACCGGTCGCAAGAATATCATGTCGCAAGATGTTAGCGTATTCGACGACTGTAACTTGATCAATATGAAACTTTATCTAAACTCTGAATTTTATCCGTACGATGACTTGAATCTAGATTTTGGTAAAAATCGATACGCCGTCCTTTTCGATATGTATGCGCGTTTTCGTAAAGCTTATTACGGATACGACTGCTTCGATACGCTTTGCACCATGGTTACATTCCTGACAAAAGGACCTTTTGTTGTCATTGATTGCTCGCGACAAAACGAGTCTGTCAAGAGCGCCACTGTGGATGTGCGAATAGAATTTGATTGCAAACAGAATATACCGGCAAATACTACAGCCTATTGTCTCATCTTGCATGATCGCGTAATCGAATACTGTCCATTGTCGAACGTAGTGCGCAAAATCATGTAAATTGCAATATCAGCAGATAAGAGGATGTATCGCGATAAGATACAGATTGCTCCGTCGTTTTGTCATGATCGTACCAACGTTTGTCGATCTGCAAGGATTCATCGTCGAGATGAAATTTGTCGTAAAGAAGGTGACGGTTCTGAGAAACGGGACCGTTTTGGCGCATTACATTTTTACACTCCCCATGCCGTGGAGTCTCCTCACAAAATCCGACAAGTCATGCGCTTCCTGGTTGATTGCAAATCACCATGGACTACGATGGAAGGACGGAAACGTTCCGTACAGCATGGCGAAACACCTAATTACATCGGCCGTGCTTGGAGAGGGCGACGAGACGTCGACTCTTGTATACGTCAAGGGATGCCAAAAACGAGAATGGCTGGTGGATCTGCTTGAGAATAAAGCGAGAAAAAACCTAAACATTGAGACTTTGGATGCAGATTACGAAGATATCGAGTTTAAATAATCTAGATGTTACTAATACTATACGATGCGGAAAACATGTTAAGAATTGCGCATTACAAAATGTATTAAAAATATTTAACTGGTGGTCGCAACACCAGAAATAATTATGATTTTTTGAAATAAACTATATATATATGTATATAAATGTTACAATGTTTTATTTCCTTTTCCTACATAGTTTGTAGTATAATATAGATGTTTTAGTTGTTTTAATAATGTATTAAAGATGTTTTACTTGTTTAAAAGATGTTTTAAAGATCTTTTACTTGTTTAAAAGATGTTTTAAAGATGTTTGATAGTGGTTCGATAGCAGTTGATTGTATACCTGCAGCAGCCATAGATCGGCGCTATTTGCAAAATTTGCAGTTTTGCACGTGTGTGATGAAGTCATTATGAGACGCATCGCGATGTGTCCTTGAAAAGGGTATCATTTTCATATAATATAATATGCCTGAGATAATTTATCCACATCCTCGCTCCTCATTTTATTTGAGAGCAGTTTAGAGTCTCCATCTGCGATTGTAAGATGCAAAGGTAAGTAGAAGATTATTTTTCATGACGGCTAGTTTTTGATAATATAATATGTCACAGATAAATCACGTACAACCCTATCTCTTCATTTTTTTCGACCCCTATAAATTGAGCTCGGGCTAGAGCGCGGTCAGTATAACGGACATCTTCAGTAAGCATGGATCACAACAAAATTACCTTTAAAAAAAAAAAAGGTTAAAAAAGGCGTCAAGTCACACGCGTTCGAAGAAAGTGGTTATCTAAAAAAAACCGATGAGGTATCTTTGTACCTAAAAAAAACTGGTATGTTTGTATCTCAAAAAATCGAAGTATCTCTGTACCTAAAAAAAACCGATGAGGTATTTTTATACTTCTAAAAAATCGATGTGGTATGTTTGTATTTTCACAAAAATAAATGATATCTATAAATTGCGCCAAGTAAAAAATGAATATATATTCCTCGGAAAATAACTGTTGTATTATTTTTAAAAAATATCTTTGTATTTAAGTGTCTTCCTATACAAGTCATAATAGCTTCATTTTTCCTTACAAACATTATAATATAACCAAATTCCGTTACCTAACTCAACCCAATTGATATGTATCTTTTTAAATAAATGTTTTCTTGATTGATCTTTAAATAAATCTTTAAATTGCATTAATCAGAAAGAGAACATACAATTATAAAATTTTTAATCCAACACTGGAATACAAGGTATTTAAATGCAAAGATGTTAATCGCAAAGATTAAAAACTGTTAAAGAAGTAACAATAAAAAATGCAAATATTTTATTGAAATTAAAAAAAAAATTTCGTACAAAAACTTGACGCTGCTTTTTTACTCCATAACCACTTTCTTCGAGCTAACATGCTGCGCGTGTACTTGGCACCTTTTTTTAAAAAAGGTAATTTTGTTGTGACTGGAGTAAAAAAGTCCTTTTAATCTGAATCCTTTAAACGAAATTGGACAATTCGTTGAATCTAAGTTTATCAAATTTTATCTTTCTTCCTATTTTTATCCGACACTGTATACTTGTCGTAACTTTTCGTTGGATCAAAAGGTTCCCATCTACTCGCTGGAAAAATGTGTTTGTTCCTCTCGTACCATGATCTAAAATAACATAAAGGAGAATTATACAAAGTATTCTTTCAATCGTGATAAATACCTAAGTAAAATAAAATAACATGCCAACATTGTGATATTGCTTCATAAGTTTTATCATTTAGTATATTTACCTTAGTTACAAAAAAAATCGTAAAACGTCTAATGGTGCGGTAATATAAGATCCTCGTTGACATGCATTAACTGATCTGCCATTACTGTTTTAAGCTCACTGAATTCATGCCTCAGAACTTCTAAACATCTCTGAAGAAGCTGATAGATAGAATTACCTGTATGTGAAAATTAAATTTATGCAGGAGAACATTATATATCACGCCAATGTTACTCCAAAAGTGACACTGGAGTATCTCTAAATCACTGATACATTCACCTTTCTTCATTATAACACTCCGACGATGGCCAGATCCATCCCAATAACTGAATGTGATCTCAATTTCTTCTTCCTTCAACGCGTTTTACTTTTTAGCCCATTCTTGCTTTAATTCTTCCATAAATTTATTTTCCTCCTCCTCCCTTTCCCTATCTGGCAAGAAACTTGTATCTATATCTGGATTTTTCTTATCTTCTTAATCGCGGGGCCATCAGATTGCACATTTTCTGATTGCGGAGATTTTTCGGCATCTTTTCTTCGCCGCTAGCGCTCTTTCCTTTTCCTGCTCTTTTTCACGTTCCATCTATAGGAAAATTATTACACATTAACTCAATAAGCGTTGAACTTGCATACATAAATGAATCTCGCGTTTTATGTAAAATTTTGTAAAAAACCGGTAACCTAACCTATGTTTACGCGAGCGTTACTTCTGTAGTATAATAACTTACGATAATTTCTTCGCGTAAACGGGAAAATCTCCTCGACATCAGCTCCCTGCCGTTATAGAATTTTCTTCGTATCCTATCTTCTGAAGAAGCTCATCGAAAATTCTTGATATGTATGACTAGATGACATTCAGAGCACTGGGCAAAAATCACATAACATTCAGAGCACTGGGCAGAAATCACATATTTTGTAAGAAACCGGTAATCTAACCTATACTACGTTTACGCGAGCGTTACTTAATTCTGTAGTAACTTACGAACGATACGATAATTTCTCCGCATAAACGGGAGATTTTATATAGTAACTACGATGATATCATTTGTATAAGTTACTACAGAAGTAATACTCACGTAAACGTAAAATACTATAATTCCTGTCACTTACAAGGGAACGGTCGGGGGTGTCCGAGACCGATTTGGATAAGCTTTGGCTATGTTGTAGAGCATCAAAATATATTAGACACGTATTTTTTTTTTGCGGCGTATCTCGACGTTTATTGGTTGAAAAAATCCCTAAAAAATAACGACCGATTTGGATGCCCTTTGGATATGTTGTTGAGCATCAAAAAACATTAGAGACGTGTTTTTTTTTAGCTGCGTATCTCGACGTTTAGGGGTTGAAACAACTTTTTTTTAGCTGCGTATCTCGACGTTTAGGGGTTGAAACAACTCCTTGAAAATAACGACCGATTTGGATGCGCTTTGGATATGTTGTAGAGCATCAAAAAACATTAGACACGTGTTTATTTTTAGCTGCGTATCTCGACGTTTAGGGGTTGAAACAACCCCTCGAAAATAACGGATTTTAGTTTTTAGCGAATATCTTCGAAAATATAAGGCGTAACGACAAAACATTTGAACGAAATGTTTATGGTTTTTTGTGCTCTTTACAATGGCGTAAACAGATTTTTAAAATTTGTCACATTTTTTAATTTAACCCCACCCTCACCTATTATTTTTGCCAAATATAACAATTTTTCCAACGCAAATTTAAGAGCGTCAAATGCCAAATACATCCATGTGTATTTTTATTATGATACCATTATTAGATTTTTGGCAAGACGAGATGATATGTGGTATAGGCGTCGCGCTGTAGGTAGGTGTTGCGTTATTTCTGTTCAAGTTGCGCCGTACGCTTAAAAATTTCCATTTCAACTCCGGGATGACCGAAAGCGCTGATGCGAAGGCCAGCGCAAGGCTATTTCGAGAGTCCTGGACTAGCAACGGAATGTCGACTCCGACATTATAAATACCGCCGAATTGTATCGGGCGTTGGGTGCATTGGTTTAGGACGGATAACCACGAAAACAACGCTGAAATCTGGGAAACTTCCGGCGACGTAGATATCTTCGGCTTACGTCGACTATTTAAAATGGAGGACGATTTAGAAGAAGAAGAAGAAGAATATTGGTAAGTTAATCGTTTTTCCAATAAAAAAATATTGAATCTTTATATTAATCATCTTATTGCATTTGTGTGTTTCAGGTAAAGAAAAGCAACGCGGATGCGGCACTCCAATATTCACAGTTGCAATCGATCATCGAGGAACTCCATGACACCTTGATATTCCATAAGAAATGGCACTCGATATATAGATGTGTACGATCTTGTGATTCAATATAACGACAGTCCTTTATTTTAATAAATATACATATAGTCCGAAAACATTCCCTCGTTACTTTACCGCAAGGCTTTTCGACCGATCTATCTCTCTATATCTATATATCTCGCACGCACCTATGATTCTCTCTCTCTCCAAATTATGTTATGTACTTCTCGCTCAGCGACTCAAATCTATCTGCCGTCCGTCCGTGCCTTCCTTCAGAACGTGCGAAGGCTTTCCCCTACTCCATATAACCTTCCGGACTTCCTGCTTATTTATTTTCGTGCTAACTCCTCGCTGTCAGCGCCTAGTGCTGACCTTCGCATCAGCGCTTTCGGTTGTCCCGGAGTTATAATTGGGATAGTGTATTATTGTAGCGGTTAATGTGACGCACGTTCAAATTTGCGACTGCCCGCTCGATCTTACAATTCAGCGGTGGTATTTATAATGTCGGAGTCTACATTCCGTTGCTAGTCCAGGACTCTCGAAATAGCCTTGCGCTGGCCTTCGCATCAGCGCTTTCGGTCATCCCGGAGTTGAAATGGAAATTTTTAAGCGTACGGCGCAACTTGAACAGAAATAACGCAACACCTACCTACAGCGCGACGCCTATACCACATATCATCTCGTCTTGCCAAAAATCTAATAATGGTATCATAATAAAAATACACATGGATGTATTTGGCATTTGACGCTCTTAAATTTGCGTTGGAAAAATTGTTATATTTGGCAAAAATAATAGGTGAGGGTGGGGTTAAATTAAAAAATGTGACAAATTTTAAAAATCTGATTACGCCATTGTAAAGAGCACAAAAAACCATAAACATTTCGTTCAAATGTTTTGTCGTTACGCCTTATATTTTCGAAGATATTCGCTAAAAACTAAAATCCGTTATTTTCGAGGGGTTGTTTCAACCCCTAAACGTCGAGATACGCAGCTAAAAATAAACACGTGTCTAATGTTTTTTGATGCTCTACAACATATCCAAAGCGCATCCAAATCGGTCGTTATTTTCAAGGAGTTGTTTCAACCCCTAAACGTCGAGATACGCAGCTAAAAAAAAGTTGTTTCAACCCCTAAACGTCGAGATACGCAGCTAAAAAAAAACACGTCTCTAATGTTTTTTGATGCTCAACAACATATCCAAAGGGCATCCAAATCGGTCGTTATTTTTTAGGGATTTTTTCAACCAATAAACGTCGAGATACGCCGCAAAAAAAAAATACGTGTCTAATATATTTTGATGCTCTACAACATAGCCAAAGCTTATCCAAATCGGTCTCGGACACCCCCGACCGTTCCCTTGTTAGTCGCATAAAAGAGTCACGGTGCGGTCGCGCTTCGCGTCGTATAATAATAGGATAGGATAATTACATGTAAATAAAACAATTACCTTGAATCAGAAAAAATATTAATCGTCGCATCACGTAGAGTCACGGTCGGTATCGCTCCGCGCGTATACTTGATGATGATGATGATGACGCGAAACACTACCGTGTAGGTTAACTGACTGTGACAGCGCGCTGAACGGCGCACTGTCTGCACTGCGCGCAGGACACACACGTTTTATACATATGTATATGTACATATCGAAACTGGCGATACCAGCACCGCCAGTGTCGAAAAAGTGAAAGTTACATTCCTCTGATTGGTTGAGAGTCGACGTAGCGACGACGACGACGACGACGTATCTTAATATAAAATTTTCACATTTTCGACTTTGCGTCGCAATATCTCCGCTCGTAGGGCACGTAGCGGAAAATGTTATAAGAGATACCCCCCCAATTCGAACCCCAAGCTATCGATAAAGCCTACTTGGAACTTGATCCGTTCACTCGTTATATGAGATCTCAACATCTCGAGTACTCGCAACCCGTCACGTCGCGTAAAAGAGTCACGGTCGGTCTCGCTTTCCTGTGATGACTTTTGAAAAATTGAAAAAATTGTTGTGACTTGACGCGAGACACTACCGTGTCTCTTGATTATATTTGGATATTCTTCCCAAGGGATATAATTGTGCGGAAGTGTGACATAGTGTAGTGAAATATAATAGAGAGTTTATTTAATATGTTTTTCTTTTGTGTAGTGGATGTGGCCGCGATGGGTGCGGCGCTTTTTACAAATCGAGGTTCAGATGGAAGAGTGGTGGCTGCGGATCCGCATCCCACGAGATTACGTAAGTATTATTATTATTATTATTATTTCTTTGTGCGTGCGTGCGTGCGCGTGTTTTTAGACAAAATTAATATTCTTAATGTCCATCTTACAGCCGCGTATGGATTACGTAATACCGGGCTTCATAAATATTGACCATTGGCGGTGGGTGCGGGAGATGAGGCGTGCAAATCGTGATATGCAGGAAATTTTATGGGAGCATAACTTGAGGGTCTTTATGGATTGCGAAGGCTCTTTGAGGAAGTTTACGAGGAGGAACAGGAGGAGGATGAATACTGGTAAGATACTAGCTTTTTCAATAAAAAATTTTGAATCCTTATCTTAGTCGTGTTATTGCTTTGTGTGTTTCAGGTAGAAAAGAATTTTCATCCCGCCAACGATCTTGTATAGGGCGCCCGTTATGGCCACTTTCATAATTTGAGATTTTAAGCTTTTTAAGATTTTCTTTCATTACTATTATTTTATTATTACATTTTAAAACTGATTTAAAATTATATATATACGGAAAAAGAAATTATTTTTGTTTCCTTTTCATTTACCGTTCCTCCTATTCCATGTACGCTGTACGCTAACAAGAAGACGCGTGCGAATGGGGTAATAAAAACTTCGAGAAATAAGATACTGTTGAGAGAGAGAGAGAGAACATGAATACGAGCTACGCAGAGGAATGACCGCGAGCGGGAGACAGAGAATACGCGGATAGATAGGCGAATGATGGAGACGGCAAGTAAGAGAAGATGCAAACGTGAGGATAGGTAAGAAGACGCGCGCGCGAGGGAGAGAGATAACGCGAACGGGGGAGAGAAAACACGAACGGGTAACGGGAGCGCGAGAGAACATCTTATATGAGGGGGAACGGGAGAGAGAACGCGAGCGGGAGCGCGCCGTGTGACGTCACGCAGACCGACGCGGCCGTTGCACGCGGACCCCTCCCCCCGCGGCGCGCCGAAAACGCGAACGCGGTTCCCTGCTCCCCGCGGACCCCTCCCCCGCGGCGCCCGAAAACGCGGTGCCCCCTCCCCTCACCCCGCGACGCCCGAAAAACGCGAACGCGGTACACCCCCCCTCATCCCGCGGCGCACGAAAACGCGATATCCCCCTCCCCGCGGTACCCCCCCTCACCCCCCTCGGAGCTCCCTAGTTAGAATCCTCATATCTACCTTTTTTTTTGTTGACGGGTGAGAAATCTCTGGATACCCCCTCCTCCGGGGCGAGGAGAGCAGTTATGCGGGAGTTGCACTCGCTAAAACTCCCCCGGGGGTCCCTACTGACCAGAGATGGCCATAACTAGTTACTTTTGTATTGAGTTACAAAAAAGTTACCAGTTACAAATGTAACGAGTAAGTAAATTTCCTTCGTTACTTCGTTACACATGTAGCGAGATGCCACTGTTACTCGATAACCTTGTAACGCGTAACGAAATTTATTTCGTTACTTGTTACATTTGTAACGCGCAACAAAATTGATTTCGTTACTCGTTAGAAAAGTATCGACTAAAAAAACTTATTTCGTTACTCGTTACATTTGTAACGCGCAACAAAATTAATTTCGTTACTCGTTAGAAAAGTATCGACTAAAAAAATTTATTTCGTTACTCGTTACATTTGTAACGCGTAACAAAATTGATTTCGTTACTCGTTAGAAAAGTATCGACTAACGAAATTTATTTCGTTACTCGTTACATTTGTAACACGCAACAAAATTGATTTCGTTACTAGTTAGAAAAGTATCGACTAAAAAAACTTATTTCGTTACTCGTTACATTTGTAACGCGCAACAAAATTAATTTCGTTACTCGTTAGAAAAGTATCGACTAAAAAAATTTATTTCGTTACTCGTTACATTTGTAACGCGTAACAAAATTGATTTCGTTACTCGTTAGAAAAGTATCGACTAACGAAATTTATTTCGTTACTTGTTACAAATGTATTGAGTGTAACGCGTAACGAAAGTGATTTTGTTACCCGTTTCTAGATGAAACGAAGTCGAATCGAGATTCAAAGCGTTGGTATATGTCTTGGAGCGATAATCATTCATATGATTTCCTGCCGATGATTTACTTCCTTTTAACATCTGATAGATATGTTTCGTAACATTACAGACAAACGCATCATATATTTAAATTCCTATTGTAATGACTTTGAGGAATCAGAGATAGTAGGATTATACGGAAAAAAAGATAAGCACATAAGCATTAATATATTTTTATTCAAAAATAATTTGTATATATCGGCATAAATCTAATCGCCATTAATGTCGAGGATTTGCAGTATTCGAAGCTTTCGCGGCGTTTGCTTTCATCAATACTCTTTGCTCAAAGTGTTCTTCCGATAATCGATTCCATTTCGGTAAATTTATCATTGTTGCAAAACTAAACAGACGCTCTACAGGTGCAGATGACGGCAACGGCGTGTTAAATTTAATAAATAATTTTCTCATTAGGGGGAACTGTTTTAACATGTCCAAGTCGGTGCTCGGACTTGCCATGTATTTGGCAATTTCGACGCTTACAGTTTCACTTTCAAGTGGCGCAGCTATCTCAGCTTCCTCTCCGAAATCAAAAAAATCGTCGTTTTGCTGTTCACGCACGTTTACTTCTGATGAAGTCGTTTCCCTTTCCTTGCGATATTCCTCTGTGGCTGCTCTTAAAACCAGATTTTCTACTTTCCGGCGAATTGAGTCAGGAAAGGAAATAAGCCATCTTGCTTTAAAGCGTGGATGGCTAACGGCTGCGATCGCAGCTCCTGCGATTTCATCATCGACAGCGAAGAATGGTTGAAATCTATTGTCTAGTGACTCAATTATACCATTTACCAGCGGTCCATACCGCGTACTCGCATCTGGATTTGATTGATCCATCCATCCATTTAATTTCCTTTTTAAAGATACCAAAGATGGGAGGAGATACCCGTAATAACAAAAATTTTCCCCTTGCAAGAGATCAATTGTCACTGCTAGTGGTTTTAAGATTCTCAGATATTCTTCGAGATATCTGAAATCATTCTCGGTTAATATATTTGAAATTCCAACTAGAGGGCTAACTTGTACAATTTGTTGCTTGAAAGCAACAATACGCTCCAAGGCATCGTATAATGAGTTCCATCGTGTGACGACGGGACGAGGTAAGGCGGCTCCTAAATGTTCTTGCATGATTTCATTCGACTTTGGAGAACGAAGGACATTCCACACTGCCGTGCACTTTTCTAGAACTCTAAAATGAGTTGAGGAGAGATAATTCGAGGACTTGATTATTTTCAAAATGTCGACAGCTGCGATCAAATTCAAGGTATGACTTGCACATCGCAAATGTTTAGGCAACAACGAACCGAGAAAACCGATCTCGTCATGAATCGCTTGATCGACTTCGGGGGGAGCGTCCTCATCGTTACTTAAACTCGAATCTGCTGTAGAAGGCAGATTAACGGCAAGTGATTCGTTCTCGTCGAAATCTGATTCTGCATCTAAAATTCAGTGAAATATAAGCACATGTTTTGAATATTATATAAACTGAACTCGAATACCACGTTACTTATAATAAATGTGATCACTTACCATACAAAAAACTATCTGTTAAATTTGCACCAAACTCGCGGAAAGCTTTCACAAAATTTGACCCGTTATCGGTGACAGTTGCCACTATTTTTTCTGCATCCAAACCGAAAGAGGCGTTAATATCAGTCAAAACATCCACTATTCGTTCCGCAGAATGTGTTCCAGGAAATCTCCGACACGCGATGGCAACAGACTTCCGTATTAACGTTGCTGAATCGATCTGCAATGTGAAAATCCGAAAAATACGTATTAGGTTCGCCTATCTGTAGAATATTTGTGTGTACTGAGAAATTATCTATCTTCGAAAATGGCTATGATCTTGAATTGTGTCTCACCCAATGTGCTGTGACACCTATAAATCGGCGACTTCTTGAAGTCCATATGTCTGTTGTAGTGCAGACGTAAATCGCGTCTTTCCTAAGATTGGTGCGAATTTCCTTCATTTTATCCTCATACAAAATCTCAATCCGTCTGCAAAGCGTATTCCTCGAGATATGCTTCAACGTCTTGTTATATTGCTTTATATTTAAATCTATAATAATAAAGCGAATTCAATTATAAGAAAATGCAACAATGTATGAATCTACGTTCATGGATTTAAGTGAGTCACGTTTGACATTTTTATGGGAAGGAACGGAAGGAACAAAACTCTGTAAAGACTACACGCAGAATCAGACGCGTCACTGACCATTAAATCAAGATCCTAATGTAGTTATAATTTCTTACCAGAAGATTTCTCTCCTTACAAGCTTGATAAAATATTTAATTTGTACTCACCGTCAAACATTTTTCGGAAACTAGGCATCTCGACAGTACAAAAGGGTGCCATACTTTCAAGAACGTAATTCGTGACGTTTGTTTCGAAATTTCTTTGTGAAAATTGGCACGTAACGGTTTTGGATTCTCGATCTCGATATTCCGGCTGTTGACGTTTATCTCTTCTATAATCCAAGAAGACTTGATAATCATCTGGATGCTTCCGCTGTAAATGTATTTACATTAGGACAAAAATTCGGATGAATCAGCTTACTTAATGAACAGTTTATGTTCCCATCGAAAGAATTGTCCTCAAACATACCTTAATGTGCGTTGCAAAATTTGATGGCGATTTGAAGGATGCTTTTATCGTTTTATTGTATGGGCACAATTGACAAACACCAATAAGTGGGCCACGAAACAAAGATTTTTCCATATCGATCTTGAAATATTTTCCAGTCATATCGGTTTGGCTGGTCTCATCTACTCTCGTGTCTATTCAATGATTAATTTAATTTATTTGTTATCAAATTATTATTATTTTATCTATTGTATATGATATTCTAATCAAGGGTAATTATGCGGAGATAGGGAGCCGATTTCAATAATTTTGAAATATGTTATCGAGGTTATCACATAGAGTATTGTAAAGATTGCAGTCGGCATTAGTTGTTTATTAAAAAGTTAATAACAAAGAAAGTATAATAAATAATATGTAATTCCATGATACGATATAGACTGTATTACATTGATCGCTGAGAGTAAGTTGTTTTTATTTACCATTTTTACTGAAATCAGCTAGTGGAGCAATGATTTACTTCTATGTTGCAAAATTACTATTTTGTTTCTTTGATACCACATACATAGGTATATACGAATATGTGGGTGTATTATAAAGTGAAAACGTGCTTATCTTACAGGAAGTACATATCATACTTGTATTCATATTGTTGGAAAAACTGGTATCTTTCTGTTGTCACGTATTATGTTATTCACGCCAGTTAGTGATGCGAGATTGAGAATACGGCGTCGAGGCTTAGCCTCGACGCTTAGCCTCGACACTTAGCCTCGACGCTGCTAGCCTCGACACTTAGCCTCGACGCTGCTAGCCTCGAGGCTAAGCCTCGACGCCGTATTCTCAATCTCGCATCACTAACTGGCGTGAATAACATAATACGTGACAACAGAAAGATACCAGTTTTTCCAACAATATGAATACAAGTAAGATATGTACTTCCTGTAAGATAAGCACGTTTTCACTTTATAATACACCCACATATTCGTATATACCTATGTATGTGGTATCAAAGAAACAAAATAGTAATTTTGCAACATAGAAGTAAATCATTGCTCCACTAGCTGATTTCAGTAAAAATGGTAAATAAAAACAACTTACTCTCAGCGATCAATGTAATACAGTCTATATCGTATCATGGAATTACATATTATTTATTATACTTTCTTTGTTATTAACTTTTTAATAAACAACTAATGCCGACTGCAATCTTTACAATACTCTATGTGATAACCTCGATAACATATTTCAAAATTATTGAAATCGGCTCCCTATCTCCGCATAATTACCCTTGATTAGAATATCATATACAATAGATAAAATAATAATAATTTGATAACAAATAAATTAAATTAATCATTGAATAGACACGAGAGTAGATGAGACCAGCCAAACCGATATGACTGGAAAATATTTCAAGATCGATATGGAAAAATCTTTGTTTCGTGGCCCACTTATTGGTGTTTGTCAATTGTGCCCATACAATAAAACGATAAAAGCATCCTTCAAATCGCCATCAAATTTTGCAACGCACATTAAGGTATGTTTGAGGACAATTCTTTCGATGGGAACATAAACTGTTCATTAAGTAAGCTGATTCATCCGAATTTTTGTCCTAATGTAAATACATTTACAGCGGAAGCATCCAGATGATTATCAAGTCTTCTTGGATTATAGAAGAGATAAACGTCAACAGCCGGAATATCGAGATCGAGAATCCAAAACCGTTACGTGCCAATTTTCACAAAGAAATTTCGAAACAAACGTCACGAAT
The DNA here is from genome assembly GCA_035220575.1 of Temnothorax rugatulus. Classification (NCBI taxonomy): domain Eukaryota; kingdom Metazoa; phylum Arthropoda; class Insecta; order Hymenoptera; family Formicidae; genus Temnothorax; species Temnothorax rugatulus. The sequence continues at coordinate 111,825 of JASTWL010000337.1, forward strand.
TACGTTCTTGAAAGTATGGCACCCTTTTGTACTGTCGAGATGCCTAGTTTCCGAAAAATGTTTGACGGTGAGTACAAATTAAATATTTTATCAAGCTTGTAAGGAGAGAAATCTTCTGGTAAGAAATTATAACTACATTAGGATCTTGATTTAATGGTCAGTGACGCGTCTGATTCTGCGTGTAGTCTTTACAGAGTTTTGTTCCTTCCGTTCCTTCCCATAAAAATGTCAAACGTGACTCATTTAAATCCATGAACGTAGATTCATACATTGTTGCATTTTCTTATAATTGAATTCGCTTTATTATTATAGATTTAAATATAAAGCAATATAACAAGACGTTGAAGCATATCTCGAGGAATACGCTTTGCAGACGGATTGAGATTTTGTATGAGGATAAAATGAAGGAAATTCGCACCAATCTTAGGAAAGACGCGATTTACGTCTGCACTACAACAGACATATGGACTTCAAGAAGTCGCCGATTTATAGGTGTCACAGCACATTGGGTGAGACACAATTCAAGATCATAGCCATTTTCGAAGATAGATAATTTCTCAGTACACACAAATATTCTACAGATAGGCGAACCTAATACGTATTTTTCGGATTTTCACATTGCAGATCGATTCAGCAACGTTAATACGGAAGTCTGTTGCCATCGCGTGTCGGAGATTTCCTGGAACACATTCTGCGGAACGAATAGTGGATGTTTTGACTGATATTAACGCCTCTTTCGGTTTGGATGCAGAAAAAATAGTGGCAACTGTCACCGATAACGGGTCAAATTTTGTGAAAGCTTTCCGCGAGTTTGGTGCAAATTTAACAGATAGTTTTTTGTATGGTAAGTGATCACATTTATTATAAGTAACGTGGTATTCGAGTTCAGTTTATATAATATTCAAAACATGTGCTTATATTTCACTGAATTTTAGATGCAGAATCAGATTTCGACGAGAACGAATCACTTGCCGTTAATCTGCCTTCTACAGCAGATTCGAGTTTAAGTAACGATGAGGACGCTCCCCCCGAAGTCGATCAAGCGATTCATGACGAGATCGGTTTTCTCGGTTCGTTGTTGCCTAAACATTTGCGATGTGCAAGTCATACCTTGAATTTGATCGCAGCTGTCGACATTTTGAAAATAATCAAGTCCTCGAATTATCTCTCCTCAACTCATTTTAGAGTTCTAGAAAAGTGCACGGCAGTGTGGAATGTCCTTCGTTCTCCAAAGTCGAATGAAATCATGCAAGAACATTTAGGAGCCGCCTTACCTCGTCCCGTCGTCACACGATGGAACTCATTATACGATGCCTTGGAGCGTATTGTTGCTTTCAAGCAACAAATTGTACAAGTTAGCCCTCTAGTTGGAATTTCAAATATATTAACCGAGAATGATTTCAGATATCTCGAAGAATATCTGAGAATCTTAAAACCACTAGCAGTGACAATTGATCTCTTGCAAGGGGAAAATTTTTGTTATTACGGGTATCTCCTCCCATCTTTGGTATCTTTAAAAAGGAAATTAAATGGATGGATGGATCAATCAAATCCAGATGCGAGTACGCGGTATGGACCGCTGGTAAATGGTATAATTGAGTCACTAGACAATAGATTTCAACCATTCTTCGCTGTCGATGATGAAATCGCAGGAGCTGCGATCGCAGCCGTTAGCCATCCACGCTTTAAAGCAAGATGGCTTATTTCCTTTCCTGACTCAATTCGCCGGAAAGTAGAAAATCTGGTTTTAAGAGCAGCCACAGAGGAATATCGCAAGGAAAGGGAAACGACTTCATCAGAAGTAAACGTGCGTGAACAGCAAAACGACGATTTTTTTGATTTCGGAGAGGAAGCTGAGATAGCTGCGCCACTTGAAAGTGAAACTGTAAGCGTCGAAATTGCCAAATACATGGCAAGTCCGAGCACCGACTTGGACATGTTAAAACAGTTCCCCCTAATGAGAAAATTATTTATTAAATTTAACACGCCGTTGCCGTCATCTGCACCTGTAGAGCGTCTGTTTAGTTTTGCAACAATGATAAATTTACCGAAATGGAATCGATTATCGGAAGAACACTTTGAGCAAAGAGTATTGATGAAAGCAAACGCCGCGAAAGCTTCGAATACTGCAAATCCTCGACATTAATGGCGATTAGATTTATGCCGATATATACAAATTATTTTTGAATAAAAATATATTAATGCTTATGTGCTTATCTTTTTTTCCGTATAATCCTACTATCTCTGATTCCTCAAAGTCATTACAATAGGAATTTAAATATATGATGCGTTTGTCTGTAATGTTACGAAACATATCTATCAGATGTTAAAAGGAAGTAAATCATCGGCAGGAAATCATATGAATGATTATCGCTCCAAGACATATACCAACGCTTTGAATCTCGATTCGACTTCGTTTCATCTAGAAATGGGTAACAAAATCACTTTTGTTACGCGTTACACTCAATACATTTGTAACAAGTAACGAAATAAATTTCGTTAGTCGATACTTTTCTAACGAGTAACGAAATCAATTTTGTTACGCGTTAAAAATGTAACGAGTAACGAAGTAAATTTCGTTAGTCGATATTTTTCTAACGAGTAACAAAATCAATTTTGTTACGCGTTACAAATGTAACGAGTAACGAAGTAAATTTCGTTAGTCGATACTTTTCTAACGAGTAACGAAATCAAATTTGTTACGCGTTACAAATGTAACGAGTAACGAAATAAATTTTTTTAGTCGATACTTTTCTAACGAGTAACGATATTAATTTTGTTGCGCGTTACAAATGTAACGAGTAACGAAATAAATTTTTTTAGTCGATACTTTTCTAACGAGTAACGAAATCAATTTTGTTACGCGTTACAAATGTAACGAGTAACGAAATAAATTTCGTTACGCGTTACAAGGTTATCGAGTAACAGTGGCATCTCGCTACATGTGTAACGAAGTAACGAAGGAAATTTACTTACTCGTTACATTTGTAACAAGTAACGAAATAAATTTCGTTACGCGTTACAAGGTTATCGAGTAACAGTGGCATTTCGCTACATGTGTAACGAAGTAACGAAGGAAATTTACTTACTCGATACATTTGTAACTAGTAACAAGTAACGATCGATACAGATTTTGGACATCTCTGCTACTGACGCTATATTGAGGAGGCCCCGGGACAAACAAGATCTCAACCTTGGACCTCCTCGCCTCATATCTACCCTACTTAAATCCATTTTCAGCCAAATTTAGACTAAATTAATAGTATTATTTTTGCTTTTAGAAAAAATATTTAATGTTTTTTTCATAATGTATAAATGGCATTGGTTTTTAAGTATGTAATCAATTATTATGTTATTTTTATCACATGCATATAGGTTTTTTAACACTGCAATAAGTTTGTTATATTATTTCTTATAACTGACAATAGCTGCATTTCACAAAACGTATATCTGTGTATATTTACGTATGTATTGCATAGTATATGTAATAAATTGTAAAAGAAATACATATGCACTTTGTGGAAATTAGCCATTGTGATGTGATCAACTTGTGTATTGTTTATGCTTTGTATTCTGATTAGACATTTAGATAGCAATGTATACCTTGCAACGCATTTGCAAGAAATAGTTTTCCAAACACTTGCTTTTTTTAGCACCGTGCCAGCTATACCGTTCTGCAAATCTATTTGAGAGGAGAAGCGACAAACATTCCTTTACAAAATCATATGGAGCAGTTCCTCCCAATTTCGAAAGTTTTTTGTCTAAAAAATATGAAAATTATATGTACTTAATAATAATTACTCTAATTAGCAATGGAAACTTGTATCAAAGAAAGAATACAGAAAACATACAGCGGATTGAAAATGATTCGGTTCTTGAAGATATTCTTCCACTTCGTTCAATTCTTCTAAACGTTGCAAAGGAAAATAAAATGTACTTAAAAATGTAGATTCAGTCTCATGTGTCTTATCCGCATTGTCTTTCCTCAAAAATGTAACTTTTATATCTTCACGGCATTCCTTTATCAGTTCTCTGACCAAAAATAATTCCTTAAATACTCTCCGGAATTTTTCATTTAAAAAAATTAAAATTTATTTTTATACACACTTAAGGGGGGAGACTCGTGTAACTGATTCAAAAAATCGAAAAAAATTTTTTTGCATTAATCAATAGTAGTACATTTAGAAAATATGTTCCTAAAGTTACATATCGAAATTCAAAATATTAACAGAGCTACAGCCTTTTTACTGCACGCAGGTACGAGCGCGCTTTTCGATACCCAAAACTTTAAACGCGTTTATCTCAAAACCACTTTTTTCAAACTGGCGGGCGTGATAACTCAAAAACTATTCGCTCAATCGACTTGGCCTTGTGCATACATGTAGATAAATGAATTCCCTCGTCGATGAACCTACAATTTTAATAAGATAATTAAATTAAACAATTTTTATTGCATAAACAAAACGAAAATTTTTTGTCAAAATCGCTATTTTTTATTTAAAGTCCTGCCGTTTCCTCAGTTTTGTACTTTTGCCTTTTTTTTTAGGTTCACCGACGGTGTAATTTTATACAGAACAAGAAAATTTTTTTTATTTTTGTTTCAGGCGAGTACAACAGGCGCTATAACGCCCGCCGATTTACAAACGCCGCGGCGAAGTACCTTGATAGTTCCCAACATACCAGTTATTTTTTAACAAAAAAAATTTTTTTTACTTCCTGACATGTATAATAAAACACCCTAAAAGTTTGAAAAAGATCCGTCGCATTGATTCTTTAAAAAAAATTCCAAAAGTTACCTTACTTTTTAGTGTGTTACACGAGTCTCCCCCCTTAAATTAACCGTCGGTTAGAGGTTAACAGACATTGGAAATAGTGACCCTAAATAAGAATGTTTTCCCTCTCCCTGTGTATGTACGCAATATTTGTCTGCAAGTACTAATAGAAATCAATGCTACAGCATATACATATTAGATTTTGTTACTGTTCACTCAATTAACAAAAGGCAATGCTGACATCAAAAGATATAGTATTTGAAAATGCGTTTTTATATATTTGATGTTATTCAGCAAGAGAGCAATGCAGATGTAGTAGTACAAAATATTTCTGACTAAACTGTGAAATGTACTACGTACGTTTAAGCAAGCGTTACTTCTGTAGTAACTTAAGATAATTGACTCATTTACGCAGAGTAAATTATCGTAAGTTACTACAAAACCCCGTTTACGTGAAGGAATTATAATACAGTAATTGTCTCATGCCATGATTGAGGTTAGGTTATTCGATCTTATTGATTGTGAAAGCTGCATAGCAAATATATAGGTTTTAATAGGTTACTCTCTTATATCATTTACGATATAAAGCCAACGGCACACAATACAATTTTTATATGTAAAAATGAAAAAGGATTTCCTTGGATTACCTTTGATATAAACGTGTTTGACGTGAGAACACTAAGAACGTGAGAACGTGAGATCACAGATCCCGGCCACAGAATAGAAGGTAAGCAGAAATAGAGATCGCGATCGGAATTACATGCAGATGGCGTTGGCATAGAAGGATAGCATATGGATATACAAACTTGTCCGTTTTGGGATATCCCTAAAGTGTCCACAAAGGTATATCCGATGGATATCTTTATAAGGTCTATGGATATCCTGACAAGAAATGGACATAAAACGGACATCCATAGGATATCCTGTACTGTCTGGGTACAAACGATTTTGAATCACATGAAAGAAAACAAATTTAGGAAATCTTAATAATTAACAAAATAAACTTTTGTCGAATTGTTTAAACAATCACAATTTCTAAACGATACAACTACAAACGAAAGCAAAATCACTACAAAGAACTACAAACAATATTGAATCATATGGAAAAAATAATACAAAATTAAGAAATATTGCGATAAAATTAACAAAGTTCACTCTTGACGAATAGTTCAAACACAACCATTATTCAAACGGTACAACTACAAACGATTTTTTTTTATATGATTTAGAAACTATGTGTGTGTGTATACATATACATACATGCATAATATATCTAATAATAAGTGTACCAATATATCTTAATCTTTAATATGTATATATATATTATTTATTTTTATAATCTATATATCAAAATTTATTATGTTTGTAAGAGGTCATAATATAATTGTGAATGTGCGCGCTCATATCCACCACTTCGGGCATCTCCCGAAGTGAGGATCTGTCATATGCGCATGCCCATCGATCCGCGAGTTGCGGTGATCGACGAGGCCGAGCTTCGCTCGGCCTCGATCTCTTTCGTTCCGGGGACACCGACCGATCCACACCTAATTCCCGGGCTGAGGTAAATTGGAGTCATCCGATCGGCAATCTTGATCCCGGCCCGGACTGCATACCAGAATAAGATCTGGAGGAGAAGGAAGGAAGAAAGTCCCCGGAGCAGGTGAGAGAGCCACCGAGGGAAAGACACACGCTAGTATACGATAAAGATGAGTACATTGTAACCGGCACGTATACTGTTGTATTGACTCGAGCACCATGCAATGATTAGTCTATATGCATGGTGCCACTTCTAATTACACTTAAGAGCGAGTGAGGGGACGTACTGAGCGAGTGTGAGTGTGTGTGTATGAACGAGCGTGGGTAGCGAAGCGGTATCCGCAGAAATATAATTGTAGCCACCGGAATTTTAAGTAAAGATGCGGTTATAACCAAACGAATGTTTCAGTCGTATAATGCATGTCCCTTTTAGTGAATTGAGTCATCTTGTTTCATGTTTAAGTAAGGTTGAATAAAATAAAGATCTTACAATTGGCGCCCAACAACGGGGCACGATTTTCTAAGTAAATGCTTAGGAATATCGTGAACTGATATAAACGAAAGTACGACGATTATCGCGATGGTTTATTTGTCGGTGGTAGGAGTGTGATTCGAGTGTGAATGGCTGAGGATGAGACACATATTTATTTAACAAAATCTGGTAGAAAAGCGAAGCAGAAATTTACTAGTTATACTTTCTCAGGAAAAAATAAACGGACATACAAAATGCCGATCATGGAAGATCGACTTATTAATACGGACGGAATTAATGGAGATGACGCGAGAGAACAGGACCGGGAGAACTTGAACAGATTACGTGAAGAATTAGAGCGGGCGCGACGAGACCTTGAGGCTATGCGAACGTTGAACGCAGAACAGCAATATCAACAGCGAGATGTCCTTCACCAGGCTCCTAACAACGAAGGAAGCCGAAACCACGTAAATGCTGAGGAGATTGCGACGTTAATCAGTAACGTACAAAATTTTAACTTAGATATTAAGATGCCGAAATTTAGGGACGAACTTACATCAAATCCGATGGAATTCGTGGAAGGGTTAGAGAAATTTTTTAAAACAAAAAATATTAAAGAGGATCGGAAATTATTAATTGTTGAGCATGCATTAGAGGGAAGGGCGAGCTTATGGATGGATTTGCGGAATGACATTCAAAATTATGATGAATTTAAAGAACGGTTTCTCGAGGAATTCTACTCCGTGCCGACTAGAGTACAATTTAAGAACTCGTGGATGGAAAGACGTTACGATTCGGGCAAGGATTCGTTGCAAACGTATTACTATCGTCAACTTAAAGAATCGAAATACTTTATTCCAAAATTGTCTGATTATGAAATTAACTATAAAATTATTCAACAATATCCTATTTGGATCAAAGAAACGTTAGTAACTATTAACTACAACGATGCGAATTTAATCGTTCAAACGTTAGCGAATCTTGATGGAATTCGAAGGGAAAAGGAGCGCGAATATAAAAACGGTAATCAACAGAGATACGCGAGTCCGAAAATACGACAAATAAACACTCATGGATCAATGCCGTGTGAAGGATATCGGGGATACAATAGAGACGGATATCGACACGGCCGACTTCACAATAGTTACCGGAATGAGAACGGTTATTATTCGAGTTATCGAAGGGGTGGTCGAGATGGTTCGCGGGATTTCAGATTGCCAGATACGCGTTTTCCTCCGCCATCGAATACACAAGCGAATAGATATCAAAATTATGGCTATGACACAAGGGCTAATAATAATAATGAATCGAATAACGGCAATTTAAACTAGAAGTCGGTGCGTTGAGAACCGGTCCATCATCGCATCGTTGTGACTTTGATTTTGTGAGTGAATTGGCTAGCGGAATTGAAGGGGAAAAGGACCAAGATAATGGCGATAGTCTTAATTTATTGGCTAAATGTCCACATATACGAGTTAGTATACATAATCAACAAATGATGGCATTGCTCGATTCGGGTAGTCAGGTATCGGCGGTGTCGGAGTCGTTTTATAATGAAATAGTGTCACAAAACGGAGTGAGAGAATTGCCCGTGACAAACCTGGTGGTCTCGACCGCGATCGGGAAAAAGTCTACACCAATTAAACGCCAGATTTTCATTCAAATAAAAATCGAGGATATCACGGTCGAGGATTCTTTTCTAGTTGTACCTTATTTAACATCAAACTTGATTTTGGGTCACAATTGGCTATCGAGGAATAAAGTGATCATGGATTATAAACAAAATTGTATAGAAATACAAGGACGACGGTTGGCGAATTCGTCGGTAATGTTCGGGCGGGACGCGATGGAAACACTCGTATGTACTCAAAGAAACGATACGGTGTATGTATATGTGATAGAGATATGTGAATTAGACGCGAAAGGGGAGAAGGACCAAATAACAAATAACGCGATTAGTTCAAGTGAGGTAACGCAAAAGGAAAATAGGGGGGGAGAACTAAGTTGTAATAAGATAAATGAGGAGACGATAACGGAAGTGATTAGGAGCGACCGGGTTGAAGAAAATGATAAAGAAACAATTATACAAGAATTGGCACAAAGGAAGGAGAATATATATAATGAAATATGCGACGGCAATAATATATGTAATAATAATGATGTATGTGATGAGATATGTGATGGTATTGATATAGGGGATAATAATATATTTAATAACGCTCCTCTAGCTGAGAAGAAAACGGAGTGTAGGCAAGGTGTACCGGTGGACCCGATAGAGATCGCGTGTGAAATGACATTACTTGACAACGCCCAAAAACATATTTTTCGCGAAATATTAGAAGATTTTCGTTCACTTTTTCGGACAAGCCAGGCTGCGCGAAGGGATATGAACATCGCATAAAACTAAAGCCCGGCATCCGTCAACCGAGAATTCGCCATAATTATCCTGTTCCGTATGCGTTACGCGAGCCGACGATAAAAGCAATCGAGAAAATGATCGAAGATGGGGTTATTGAAAGGGGAATTAGTCCGTATTGTAATCCGATAAGAATCGTAAAAAAAGAAGATGGTAGTGTTAGGGTTTGTTTGGACGCGAGAGGCATAAACGAAGTAATCGAGGACGATCAAGAATCACCACCGCTAATAAATGAATTAACGCAAAAGTATCATGGCGCTAAATGGTTCTCGAAGATAGATTTGACTCACGGATATTGGCAAGTGCCATTGGAAGAATCGTCGCGACCGTTCACTGCGTTCTTATTTGATTTCAAAACATATTTATATTGTAGAATTCCGTTTGGATTAAAGACTGCCGGTAGCGGTTTTATAAGGGCATTGAGCAACGCGTTGGGGGACGAGTTTAACGAATTTATATCTAAGTATATTGATGACGTAGTAATTGGAACCAAAACCTTCAAGGAACACCTAATGGTTCTAGAAAGAATATTTAAACGTCTTCTTGAATATAACTTTACATTAAAATTATCAAAATGTGTATTCTTTCAAAAGAGTGTTTCTTTCCTTGGATTTGAGATAACAGTGGAAGGTGTGTCCCCAGAGCGGAGGAAGCTTGAAGTGATTACAAATCTCGAGGAGCCAAAAAATAAAAAACAATTACAACAATTCTTGGGGGTATGCAATTACTACCGTCAATTTAATGTAAGACATAGCGCGTCAGTGAGCTCGCTTCGCGAGTTACTGAGGAAAGATATAAGGTGGGGGTGGACTCGAGCACATTCATTGGCGTTTAACGAGATAAAAGAAAACCTGAATAGAAGCGTAACACTGAGGCACGTTATCCCGGGAGTTCCTTTTAGAGTGCAAACTGACGCGAGTGATCGCGGCATCGCCGGAATATTATATCAGATCGATGGGGGAGGGAATCATAGCATAGTTGGAATAGTGAGTCGATGCTTGTCGCGCGCGGAGACTAAATATACCACAACAGAGAAGGAACTCTTGGCGATTGTATATTCGGTAGAAAAGTTCCGGGTTCATTTGGTGGGTGTGCACTTTGAGGTGGTGACGGACCACAAGAGTCTAACGTTTTTGCAGTCCGCGGCTTTTCAGAGCGGTAGAATTATGCGGTGGATATTGTTGTTGCAACAGTACTCCTTTTCGGTGGTGTATTGTCGTGGGGTGGATAACGTGGTAGCTGATTTTTTCAGTCGAAACCCAGAAGGAAAGTTTGCGGAGGAAGATCTTGAGCAAATTGTTATCTCATCGTTGCATCAATGTTTCTCTCCCGCAATTGATAAAGAGGAAACATCACTAAATATAATAGCCGCGATCCATTATGATGGCAATTTCGCTCGAGGCATGAAGGCGTTGAGCGAGTTGCAGCGTGATGATCCAAAAATAAGGTGTTGCATTGATGCTTTCGATGAGAGGGGGGGGGAATGCTGATTTTGTTGTATATAGCGACATACTATTTCATCGGGAAAGGAGTAGGAAAAGCTGGAGAATTGTAATACCGAAAAAAATGCAACGATCGTTAATAAAGGAGATACACTCTAAATTGGGTCATCCAGGTGTTTATAAAACCATCACATATCTGAAACAATTTTATTATTGGAGAGGTATGTCGGCACAAGTAAAGAATTTTGTAGTACATTGCGATATGTGTCAACGAGTAAAATATTTAACAGTATCAATGGAGGGAGAATATAATTTTATTGAGTCAAAAGGTCCGAATGATTTGGTTACTGTAGATTTTTATGGTCCTCTCCCGATGGCCCGCGCAGGAATGCAATATATATTTGTTATGGTAGACGCTTTTACAAAGTATGTGAGTTTGTATCCGATGAAAAAAGCCACTGTTCGCATGTGTGTAAAAAAAATTATGGATATCTTTATTCCAAAATTCGGAAAGCCAAAGCGTATTTTATCAGACCACGGTAGCCAATTCACGTCCGCATTATGGAAAACGCGACTTGAGGCCGAAGGTATCAAGGTTTTGTATAGTTCGATCAGACACCCGCAGTCAAATCCAACAGAACGCGTTATGCGCGAGTTGGGCCGATTATTCAGAACGTTGTGCGCGGAAAAACATACAAAATGGGTTACGTTTGTGCCGAAAATCGAGGAGATATTAAATGTTACGGTCCACCAGAGTACGGGAGTTACACCGTATGAACTGCAATTTGGTCATTCCGTTCAAGATGAAATTCTAAAGCTCGTCCAATTTCCCACAAGTGAGAAACCCTCGCACGAATTCCTAATCGCGATGGCTAGAGAGAATTTAAGGAAGAATTTTAAGTATCGTAAAAGACAAGGAGGTAAATCTAAGATTCAGTTATCGGTCGGGGACTTAGTCCTATTAAGAGTAAAACATCTCTCAAACGCTTGTGATAAGGTGATCGGGAAGTTTTTCCACCTATTTGAGGGTCCCTATAAAATAATCCGAAGAATAGGAGAAAACGCGTTCGCACTCGTTGATCCAAAGAATGAGCAGGTAGAAGTGGGCATATATAACCGTCTCAATCTCCGAAAGTATTATCTCGGGAAAGGTGAAGACCGTGAAAAGTAGACAAGAAAGTATCTGTTCGAGTTCTCTCCCTAACATTGTACGGGCAAATACTGTTGATAGTGGAATGTTTATATATAAGTTATTATACTTGACGATGTGTATGCGAACACTGTTGATATTGGAATGTTTATATATAAGTTTGACGATGTGTAGGCGAACACTGTTGATAATGAAGTGTTTATATGTAAGTTATTATACATGGGAATATTTAGATGTAAGGTATGATACTTTGACGAGGTGTAAATGCGGACGCTGCTAATCTTGGAAGAGATCGATGTAAATTAATTATACTACACTGTGACGATGTGTCTATGCGAACACTATAACGATAACGTTGGAAAAATTATATAGATAAAGTATCGGTATGAGTGAGAGACTGAATGCGATTGAGAGTGAGTATGATTGGACCTCGCGTCGGTACGTTGATGAAGTTATGAGGGGAGGACGGCGTTAACTTGTACATAACCGTAAAATGCGTTATCAAATTGTAAGGAGGAGAGTAAGTTTATGGCCCTCACGCTGAAGGTGTGTCCCATAAAAGGGGGGGCATTGTAAGAGGTCATAATATAATTGTGAATGTGCGCGCTCATATCCACCACTTCGGGCATCTCCCGAAGTGAGGATCTGTCATATGCGCATGCCCATCGATCCGCGAGTTGCGGTGATCGACGAGGCCGAGCTTCGCTCGGCCTCGATCTCTTTCGTTCCGGGGACACCGACCGATCCACACCTAATTCCCGGGCTGAGGTAAATTGGAGTCATCCGATCGGCAATCTTGATCCCGGCCCGGACTGCATACCAGAATAAGATCTGGAGGAGAAGGAAGGAAGAAAGTCCCCGGAGCAGGTGAGAGAGCCACCGAGGGAAAGACACACGCTAGTATACGATAAAGATGAGTACATTGTAACCGGCACGTATACTGTTGTATTGACTCGAGCACCATGCAATGATTAGTCTATATGCATGGTGCCACTTCTAATTACACTTAAGAGCGAGTGAGGGGACGTACTGAGCGAGTGTGAGTGTGTGTGTATGAACGAGCGTGGGTAGCGAAGCGGTATCCGCAGAAATATAATTGTAGCCACCGGAATTTTAAGTAAAGATGCGGTTATAACCAAACGAATGTTTCAGTCGTATAATGCATGTCCCTTTTAGTGAATTGAGTCATCTTGTTTCATGTTTAAGTAAGGTTGAATAAAATAAAGATCTTACATGTTATCACAATTCATATCTATATATATTATAATATAATATATTATTAATATATTATTATAATATATTATCACAATATATTATTATCAAAATTGCATCAGAAAATCATTATCACATCTTTAAATAAACATATTTAAATTTAAAAATTAAAATATCTAAATAAAAAAATCTGAAGTGGTTAAACTTCAACATAAAATGGTTTATGGAAATCTTTCCGTCATTATTTTTCAAAAATTAAATAAAAACCTCTAAATAGAAAAATCTGAAGTGGTTAACTTCAACATAAAAGAAAATATACGAAAAACTTTGTTTCCCGCCATTATTTTTCAACAATTAAATAAAAATATCTTTAAATAAAAAAATTTGAAGTGGTTAAACTTTAACATAAAATAGTAGATGAAAAACTTTTTTTTCCGTCATCATTTTTTGTGGAGCATTTTGTGCTATTGCCGGTTATTCCGTCATACATTTCCCATTTTCCTGTAGATCTTCTAACATAACATCGGTAATGACCGATTGCGTCAAACGATTTAATATATTCTATTAGGGCTACAAAACGGTATGCAGAATTCGCAAAATTTAAGTTTACTGGTATGTCGGCCAGACAAAATTCTTGCGTATATTCCTTAGTAAAACCTTCACGGAGCGCAGCAAGTGGCCATTGCAACGCTTCGATATCAATGACAATATGTAAGCTGCCAGAAATGTAAATATTTTTTTTAACTTTACATCGACGACATTTATAATTGGAATTAGACGCGAATAAATTAAGAGACTCCTGCAATCCATTTAACCCATTCTTACAAAGGGGAATCAAATTTACCAAAATAGTTTTATAGAACATTATCTTTGTAGATTTACATTTTGGACATTCTAATTGAGATTGGATACTTTCTTTTTTTTCCAAAAAGTGAGTTAGCTACCCTTATGAAAATGTGCCCTTCACTGCCATTAAAAAATATCATTGAATTTCCATTGTTCCAGACGCAATGGAAATGAAGGCATTTTTGCCAAAGATGAAAAGTTCCACACAAAATCCCATTGGTATTGCCATTGGTATTGTCATTGGTATTGCCATTGGTATTGCCACTGGTTTTGCCATTGGTATTGCCATTGGTATTAACACTGGCAATACCAATGGGATTTTGTGTGGAAATTTTTATCTTTGGCAAAAATGTCTTCATTTCCATTGCATTTGAAGCAATGAAAATTCAATGGCATTTTAATAAATGGTACTATTTTGTCTTTAATATAAATGCCTTCATTTTCCATTGCCTTTGGTTCAACGGACAATCTAACCTTTATAGACCACTAAGGGTCTTTTTGTAGGTTATGTGGCACTTAACTCAAAAAATACCTGAGAGTTGTAGCTACGTTCTTGGTTAGGTTAATGTTTATAGCATTCGATTACAAAAATACTTTTCCTAAAAGCTAATCGCAAATAAATGCAAAAGTCATGGAAATTTAACTCAAAAACTTACCTTTTGTCGTAATAATCTTTTACCTCTCACTACGGTAACGTTTTGACGATGAATGTCAAATGTCTATGGATTAAAATGTGAAAGACAATAAATGCCATACAATATATTGTCTTACACATGTTTACCATTGACGAATTTCCATTACAATTCACACTGAACAACATTGGCTGAAGGTAGAAAAATTCCATACAAATTTTATCCTTCATGAGTCATTGGCAGTTTCCATTACGCCTGTATGGAAAAAGTTGTCATTCGAATCTTGCCATTGCGTTTCCATTCATCTTATTGCCACTCAATATTTTCCATTAACTTTTCCATATAATTCGCATTACAACTGTAGGGCAACCATACATTCCCACTGACCGCCATTGAGCACTCAAGAGCACATTTCCATAAGGGTAAGCTACCAATGGATTAGCTTTGGATTAGCTAATTTGTTTTTAATGTCTGAACATGGTCGAAGATAGGTACCTCTATGTTTTTTTTTTATTTAAACCCTTCTAATTTTCTATTTTATTTAAATGTGCGTTCACATTTAATGTGATGTCTTTTAAAGTTTCCCTAAAATCAGTCTTTTTTTCATTATCGTCATCAGTTTCATCAGTCCCTTTTATTCTTGTTGAACAAAATTGAGGAGTTGTGCTTAGTATAGATGAATTTTCTGTTTGTTCTTCGATTATAGGATCCGATGCATTTCGAGAACTTAATCCTACAAAACAAAATTGATATTTTTAGTTTACAAAAAATACAAAACGCAACTATCTATTTATTATATTTATTATATTATATTATATATACTATAAGTATTTATATTACTATTTATATTACTAATTATTCAAATTTCCCTAACAGATGACGATTGAGTAGTATTTTACCTGTATTATCTTCGATAACTATTGGTTCAGTATGCTGTATATGCGTGGGTGAATTTTCATTAATATCGCAGAGCTGATCATTTTGTGTGTGCTTTTGACAGTTATGTAATAAATTTTTAGATGAAGATTCTGTGTGAGTGACGTATTTTATCCGACTTGTTGACGAATCATCTTCTGCTTGAACTGAGCACTAATTTGATTCCGACAAACCGAAAAATGAGTCTTCTATCGTATTTATTTCTTCAGTAAACAAGATGTTCTGTTCTTTTTTATTAAATCGTATGGATTCTTGCTCCACTGCTTGCAGTTTTACAGTACCCGACAATGCTCTGAGATGCTTAATCACTACTTTGTCAACTCTTTCATTCTTTGCATTTAAAATGTTATGCTTCAAAGTTTTAAAGTAACTTTCGCTTTTTGCTGAGGTAGCTGTATATAATATTCTTTGATATTGCTGTATATGTTTATCGTGGTTATCATATAACCACGGAATTACTGCTGTCCACAGTACAAAATATTTACATAAAGTTAATAACCTTTTTCCAAAATCCTCGCTAAAATAGGGATTTAACATTCCACTCTTGCATACAAATCCTTTAGCAACGTCTTCAATTTCATCAAGAAATTTTATAATTGGGCGGCTAGATTTCTTTTCTTCTTTAAAGCTTTGCTCGAAATCATCATATTTAATATACAGATTTCCATCTTCATCATTGGTTTTAATTTCATTTGACTGCATCAAATTCAATAATCGTTGACGAGAACTATAGCAACTGTAAGGATTATCTTCTTCACCATCTTGTTCAGAAAAAGCCACACACAAAATATCAATAAGCAATTGTCTAAACTCCTTAACAGATGTTTCATTGGTGAGTATGGCAACGCATCGTACAAAAAAATGTTTTAAGCTCATATTTGTTTTAAAACAAGGCCAGCGAGTTACGAGCTTTATTAAATGCGTTATATCAATTCGCAGCATACACATTTTTTCAGATGATGGTATCTTTGAAGCAGTTGTAAGTTGTTGAAAACAATCGTCAATAAACTTTGTCAATCTTCTTTCATTAAAGGCAAGGCTTCCTGCATTTAACAAAGCCAGTGAAAAATCGCTTACAAATTGCTTTGGAGGATGACCACCAGTTCTCAGAAATTCTCGCATCCAATGTGCTAACCAATTCGCGTCATGTCGAGAAGAAATCATTTGATATGCTGAAAGTGTTTTCCCCAAAAAGTCAGCTACGGCTTGATATAGATAAATTACTTGTCCAGAATATTCTGTAGGTCTACAAATAGATCCAGTAGCATCGAAACTTACACTACCGACAGAGTCTTTTTTTAAAAATGTATTATTTAATGTAATTTGCTCGGGAAGCCAATACATAACATAAAAATTGTTCTCACTAAAATCACGGATACTTTCACTAAATTCTGTACTTGTATATTTTAAATCTCGAAATGTTTGTATCGCATTGACAGCAGGCTTCACATTTAAATATTTATCTCTTTCTTGTTGTTTAGCTTTTCGTAAGACATCTTCGGAATATAAAAATGCTGGTTCCACGCCACCAAATTTCATTTCGCGATCTGCAATTTCACGGCGCCACATGTACGTCGACTTTGCTGTTACTTCCGTCGCAATAACCCGTCTATTAGTTCCTCGTAATTGTCTTCTTTTTTTTGTGGACAATATCCCTTGTATCCCAAGCCGATACGATAATATTTATTCCGTCGTCTGTTGGTGGAGTTTCACTGTATAAATGAATTTCGGTCTTGCATTCATGACAAAATCCTTTTATAGTTAAATATACTTCGCCATTTCCACAATTAATTTTCGACTTGAATGCGAATGGGCATGGAAGTTGAAATTGATTCCAAATCTTATAATAAATTTGGTCCGACCAGCCAGGTTCCAAGACATCGTAAGTTCGAGAATTGTACTTCTTAGGATGAGCCCCAAGTGAGTTCCATTCTTTTTTAGTTAGATGGAATGAGCACTTTATTGGTCGTAAATCATGTTTTGGCTTGGACATCGACCAATTATCATTTTTAGACGTTAAAACTTTTCTTTTCTTTTTTTTTAAATAAATCCGCTTCTGTTAAGTTATGAAACCGACTGAAAACGCCATTTCGATTTTGTTTAAGATATAGATATAAATAATCTTTGCTTATAGATAAATTTAAATTGTTTACAGCCAGATCCCAGACCGGATCATTCCACGAAACCATATCACCATCCTTTTGACGAAAATTTAGACCTTCTAAAGCTTGATAAATTTCGTCAATTAGATATGCAGTCTGTCGTATTATAATAATTATACGCTGCTTATTATAATAATATCAACTTAAAAACTTATGACGAGAACAAGGCATCTGCTTATTATAATAATATCAACTTAAAAACTTATGACGAGAACAAAGGCATTTTAAGCTAAAATAAATATTAATTTTATAAGCCCTGTTTTTTATATTTCTTAATGCCTATAAAATGTGTATTTGAATATGTTAGTACAAACCGTTTACCCATATTCCTGGTATATGTTTGTTTTTGTATGAAAAAGTTTTACATTTTTATGGTAATATGGGATAAATTCCCGAGTAGAAATTCTGATAAGGCAATAATCAGGTCCAGATAAAAATGCCTGATTTTTTGGTCAGGCCCGAGTTAGGTAATCTTAATATGGCCCTGATCCGAAAATAATGCAGTGCATAATCAGGACCTGAGGATTTTAATCGTATATGGTCCTGATAAGATTACCTTATACGAACCAAGTGAAGGACATCGTATGTGGTCCTTATATAGTTTCCTTACATTTAGATATTGTGTTATGGAAAAAAAATATGGAATTTGCAACATGCATCTGCATACTTTTTCTTAAAAGCAACTATGTCTTTTTTTCATACCAATTGATTCGTCTCATTATTCTGTGCATAAAAGTATTAAGGTAACATTACCGAAAACTTAATGTTTTACAAGATATTTTGTATTTTATGTCTAAATACTAGAACTTTCAAGCCTTATAATTCCAAAAGTTCTTAATAAAAAAATACTTTATTATAGTGTTTTGAAAAGCTCTCGAGATTAGCTACAAGAATATGCATTGAAAAATAGGGGTTTCCATGTACGAAATTGAAGGTGACCTTCACGTGATCTTCAAACGCCTATCCAAGGCCAAACTAATGACCATCTTATGTGCCCCTCGAAACCGTACAACTTTTGTCTGAAACATTTCTTCCGAAAACGTCAACTTTCCGAGATAATCCAGGGTCCCGACCTTTTTGTTACACCCTGTATACATATTAATAAAACTTACATTAATTAAAATTTTTGTAGAAGGCAAAGCACAGCTTATCTGATGAGAATCCTTTGTTTTAAACTCTTTTTTTATATAAAGAAAAAACAAAAAAAAAGCATTAATTTTTTTATCAACGAAAAATAAATAAAAATAATTAAAATTAATTATTATCGCAGTCTGGCTGCAAAAGTATCTTTCTCATACGAGCTAGACGTTGCCCCTCCCAATCTTTGGCATTGTTCATTATACACTGAACAGTGTGTTGGAATTTTTTTGGGTTAATTTGATCCCCAAAAACTTTCAAAAATAATTCTGGAAATAACGAAAAAATTTATTCATTATAATTATAAATTTAAAAAAATTAATTCAGTATTTATGATAGAAAAAAACGATTTTGAGAATACACGTACCTTCCAAAAGCTTGTAGAAAGTAGTATCGCTCAAAATTTCTTTGTCTTTAACTTTTTTTGTCGTTGTAAAACGCATCGCTACGTCTCGCACAAGATATCTCCGGACAATTTCACCCAAGTTTTTCGAAGAAAAGACATCAACATTGATGCAACGCTTTACTTCTCTATAACAAATTTAAATTGTAATTTATTAATTCTAAACAAAATTTTAAGTTTTTAGTACGTAAATAATACAAAAAGAGAACAAAAATACTTACAAATAGAGTTCTGTACTTCTCATTACTGGAAATATCGCTCGGAACGCTTCTGGATGTGACGAGATGGGCAGGAGATAAACTATTTCAAGTTCTTTATACACTCTGAATACTCTATTTATTATATATATGTATATCACACTCTGTAACGTAAACCGTAACGAACGTCTGAACACGTCTGAACACGACAGTGATCGAGGCTCTAGTGAGCACCCATGAAACACGCACGCACGCACGCGTGGCGCTTCGCGTCACGCCACCAAACGGGAGCTGCCCTTTGGAAGGGCGGGAGCGCATCGCTCGTTCAAAGCCTTCTCACAATACTCCCTCCCTTTGTGCGAGCGATCCACGGTTCCTCTCTAAGTTTCCTCTTTATCTGAAACATAACAAGAATTAGTTATCGAGTAAAATTAATCTCTAATTTTGTTCAAACTCTATATTCATTATCTTGTCTCTTAGATATGCAAATGCTTCTAAAGGTAAAGGTTTTGTCATAATGTCTGCCAAATTCTCTTTGGTCTCAATCCATTCGACTTTCACCTTCCCTTGATCAACACACTGCTTGATAAAATCTCCATGAGTGTCAGCCATATGTTTTCTGTTTCCAGTTTCTTCTCTCTCTTCTAAGTTTTTCTTTATTTCCTCTAAGTTCATCAAACATTTTAAGTTTGTGACTTCCATCCTTCTTAGTGCAGTTTCCTGCTGCTCTGTTGTCACACCAGATTGTTGCAGGCAAGAATGTTCTTCCAACAACATACCTGAGCGACTTGTCTAATGAGATCACTTCTTGACAGGCTTCACTCATTGCTAGATACTCTGCTTGACAGGTAGAGAGTGTAACATATGTCTGTTTATGACTTCTCCATGCTGTCACATCTCCAAATAACTTGATTATATATCCTCCAGTGGATGTAGAATCAATGCAATCTCTGAAACTAGCGTCTGATAGTGACTCTAACTCATCTGTTTTACCTCTAAATATTAATCCTCAATTCACAGTTCCTCTAAGGTATCTGAAGACTCTTTTTACATCTTGCCAGTCTTCTTCTGTGGGCTCTAATTGTTTTCTTGCTAAATAGTTCACTGCAAAAGCTATATCAGGTCTTGTAGCATTTGCCAGATACATTAAGCTTCCTATAGCTTCTCTATAAGGTACTCTTCTAATGTCTTTTCCAATGCTCTTTTTTTCTAATTTACTTTTTTTTGTTTTTGTTGCTTATTTTCCTGGTGACCATAGGAGTACTCTCAGGCTTGCATTCATTCATATGGAACTTTTCCAATATGCTCTCAGTATATCGCGTCTGATGAATGCTAATATATCTTTCTTCTTTGTTTCGCTCTATTGTTATTCCTAGAAAGTTCTTGGGT
This sequence comes from Temnothorax rugatulus, assembly GCA_035220575.1. Taxonomy (NCBI): domain Eukaryota; kingdom Metazoa; phylum Arthropoda; class Insecta; order Hymenoptera; family Formicidae; genus Temnothorax; species Temnothorax rugatulus. The sequence continues at coordinate 132,527 of JASTWL010000337.1, forward strand.
TCTCCAAGATCCTTCGTCTCAAATATTTCACTCAACTTCTCTTTGATTTCCTCTAATTTCTCCTGGTCATTACTTGCAACCAACATATCGTCTACATAAAGTAGTACGACCACTATTTTGCCTTCTTTCTTCCATGTGAACAGGCATGGCTCATGTAGGTCATTCTCTAATCCAAGTTTCTGAGCCTCTTCTGAAAATCTTTTATTCCATCTTTTCGGACTTATCTTCAATCCGTACAAAGCTCTATTTAATTTACACACCTTGGTCTTCTTGGTGTTTTCATCCACTTCTACTCCGTCTGGAATTTCCATATATATCTCTTCTTCTAGAATTCCATTCAGGAATGCAGTCTTCACATCTAACTGACAGGTATATAAATTATACTTGTTTATTATTGAAGTGAAACTTCTTTAGGCACGGTAGTGAGTTCGATTCGCGACACGAAATCACGAATTTCGCGACACGAAAAGTGTCACGAAACCGGTGCATATGTCTCTTTCAGATCATACACATTTTTGTCTTTACATCCTCTTGTCACCAGTCTCGCTTTATATCGGATTGATTCATCTGCTTCTAATTTTCTCTTAAATACCCATCTTGAATCTATGATGTTAGCTCGTCTACCATCTAACATCTCTGTCGGTCTATCAACAAGCGTCCATACTTGATTGATTTGCATAGACTCAAGTTCTTCTATTACAGCATTTTTCCAGTTTTCTCTTTCGCTGCTTGTCATCGCCTCTTCATATGTCGAGGGTTCTCTATGTAATGATGCCAGAAGACATCGACTCAATTCATCTTCATTCTCTATATTCTGTTGAATATTTTTCACAGTAGTATAATTAGCAAAGCTAATATCTTCTATTGGTCTCCGCACATCAGTGTCTCCATTATCTTCTAGTTTTCTTTTGGTTTTACTTCTAGTCATTGGAGTTTCACTTTCCTTACGTGCGACCTTCTGATTCTGTTCGTCTAATTGTGTTGTTTGTTTTCTCGGTCTTCCTCTTTTCCTTTTCTCAGGAATCTCTAGTTTCTGTTCTCTCTTTTCCTCGTCTTCTACGAATTCTTTCATCCAATTTTTATTTGAGTCTTTTTCATCTTCTATTTGACTGTTTTGAAGTGAAACTTCTTTAGGCACGGTAGTGAGTTCGATTCGCGACACGAAAAGTGTAACGAAAATTCGACCAATAGGTGTACGGCGTTGGCGAGACGGTCCTTCTTCTGGCACGGTAGTAAGTTCGATTATGCGACACGGAAAAGCGACACGAATTTCGGGACACGAAAAGTGTAACGAAAATTTGACCAATAGGTGTACGGCGTTGGCGAGACGGTCTTTCTTCTGGCACGGTAGTAAGTACGATTATGCGACACGGAAAAGCGACACGAATTTCGCGACACGAAAAGTGTAACGAAAATTCGACCAATAGGCGTACGGCGAGACGGTCCTTCTTCTGGCACGGTAGTAAGTTCGATTATGCGACACAGAAAAGCGACACGAATTTCGCGACACGAAAAGTATAACGAAAATTCGACCAATAGGCGTACGGCGTTGGCGAGACGGCTCCTTCTTTTGGTACGGTAGTAAGTTTTGGTACGGTAGTAAGTTTTGGTACGGTAGTAAGTTTTGGTACGGTAGTAAGTTTTGGTACAGTAGTAAGTTCGATTATGCGACACGGAAAAGCGACACGAATTTCGCGACACGAAAAGTGTAACGAAAATTCGACCAATAGGCGTACTGCGTTGGCGAGACGGCTCCTTCTTTTGTTGGCACGGTAGTAAGTTCGATTTTGCGACACGGAAAAGCGACATGAATTTTGCGACACGAAAAGTGTAACGAAAATTCGACCAATAGGCGTACGGCGTTGGCGAGACGGCTCCTTCTTTTATATATAATGCATTATATATGAATTTTGTCTCTATATGATCATATATAATTATATATTATATATAATCATATATGAACATATATAATGATATTATATATGTAAATAAATATATATAAATATATATAATTATATATGACCATATATAGTTGAAACAACCTGGCTTCGAAGCGCGGATCTAGCTCGCGGCGTGGTCGGGTTCGAAGGAGGCGCGGAGGAACAGATGCAGGGCGCGGGTTGGCAAAATGAAGGGTCGTGTTGTAATAATAAAAAGGTTTATTATAACAATATACGCTGAGATGATAAATGTTCGCGATGTGCAAATCGGTGATAACGAGTTGGCGTAGCGCAAGAGACGGCGCGTATGGAAGTACTCGCGGGATGGCACCAGCGGCCGGATCGATGTCGGTCGCAGGCGGCGCGTGACAATACGGTGTACGTACAGGGCGGAGCTGGTAATTCCGCCGGTCGCGCGGACCGAATCGCGTGACAATATGTATCGGTACGAGCGGAGCCGATTCTTCCGGGCGTCGCGGATCGGAGCGCGGGAAAATGGCGCGGCGCGCGTGAAGAGCGCGCGAAACCGCGGTAATTCGGTGCGATGGGCGACGAAAAGGAAGCCGGTCGTTCGCCGAGACACACTCGGCGAAGACAGAGGATGCCGGAGGCGCTCTATCTTCGGTCGGACTGACTTAAGGGTAACCGGCCGTTCGCCGGGACACACTCGGTGGAGACAGAGTATGCCGGAGGCGCTCTATCTCTGTTCGAACTGGCTTCGGAGGAAGCTGGCCGTCCGCCGAGACACACTCGGCGAAGACAGAGTATGCCAGAGGCGCTCTACCTTCGTTGCGTGCGGGCTTCGGATAAGGATAAGAATAAGCGGGTCGTTCTGCCGAGACGCGCTCGGTAAAGACAGAGTATGCCGGAGGCACTCTACCCTGGTTCGGACTAGCTCGGTGCGGGAACTTCGGATCGGTGTAGTCGGTGAGACGGATGATCGAGAATCGCGCCATATCGTTCGCGACGCTCGCTTTTATACGCGTCGCGGCGGCGTTACGAAGTGGCGGGGGTAGCGACGGCCGTCGCGAGCGCCGGGACGGTGCGGCGGAACGGTCGGGTATTGCGGCGTCCCGACGCTGCGATCGCGTTCGGCGGTCCTCGGCCGCCTTCGGCCTCGCTCGGCGTGTCGAGGCGGTCGCCGCTTACAAGTCCGTTTGCGGACTGCCTAACATGCTAACGTTTAAAATGTGGGCACACCGTGCCCGTGCTTCACCCCGCGGTTGGTCAGCGGGGTGGTCTCGGCCGGATGTCGAGGCCGGAACGATGCAGTTTCCGGGTGTGCATCGTTACATCACCCCCCCCCCCTTGCAAAGCGCGAATTTGGCGCTCTAGGTTTTCGGCGGTATCTCCCGGATGGTGCGTACGCGGCCGGTCGCGTTAAATCGGATGTGCCACCTCTTTCCCCGTGACCGCGTCTTATGTTGCCGGGATACGTGGGCGTGGAAGTGTGGCACCCATATGACGTGCCCGTCCTCTACTTCCACTGGGATCGGCGGTGGCAACGTCGGGCCTTCGGCCCGCAAGGGCCGGATGTCGGCTCGAGCTGGTTGTAGCGGAGGCGGCGCGGGTATTCCCGCCGTTGCCGGTTCGGTCATCGGTGGCGGCGGAGGGCTTGTGGCGGCCGGCGGAGTGTCGGCCGGTGCTGGTGCCGGTGCCGCGGTTGCGGTTGCTGGGTGCCCCGGCAGGACCGTGAGTTTCACCCTTGTCTTCTCGACCTTAGTGATCTTCGGTCGCTTTGTCCGGCTCAGTGGAGGTGGCGGGGTGGTGAGCCACTCCAACTTTCGCCGTTGCTGCTCATCTGAGCGTTGGACTGCGCAGCCGACCGTCGGCACGTTTTTGCGTGTCGGCGGTGCGACTGCGGATTTGGCGAGGACGGCGGCGGCGGCGGCGGAGCCCGGGCTCTCGTCCACGTGGCTCCGAATCCTGGGCAGACCGGGTCGTACTCCACCGGCTCTGCCAGGAGTTGCTCGATATCAGCGAGGATATTGCTCTCGATCGTAGACTCGCTCCAGTCGGTTGCCATGGCTCGTCTGTGCTTTTCCTTTTTCGGTGCTGGCATTTATTGTTTATTGTCCCGGTAGTGGGGCAATTAGTTTGTCTCGGTACCGGCTTCGTCTTCGTCGTCCGAATTTGTTTTGTCATCATTGTTATCCTTGGTATCGGAGCCGTTGTTTTCTACGCCGTCGTCGGAGGGTGGTGCGGCGGGCGCGGGTTTTAAGTCTTGAATGTGTATATGGCGGCTCCATTTGCCGCTTCGGTCGCGTAGATCGACGATTACCGGCGATATAATTCGGCGCACTTCGAGGGGGCCGCGGAACTTCGGCGCTAGCTTGGCGTTAAACGCGGCGGCTTTGTTGGAGAGTGGGTACTCGCGTTTCCAGACCCACTCTCCGACTTTCGGGGCCCATTGACGGCGTCGTAAATTATAATATTTTCCCTGTCTCTGAAAAGCGCGGGCCAGATGTATTCTTACGAGTTCATAGGCCTCCTCGAGGTGTCGCCGGGTTTCGTCGGGCGGAGCGGCCGTGGTATTCGGGACGCTCTCTCGGTTGAGGGCGGAGATCGGTTCGCGGCCGAAAATAAGATACGCGGGGGTATAGCCCGTGGCCTCGTGGTGGGCCGTGTTGTAGGCGAATTGAAGCTCTGGGATGCGCTCATCCCAATTGCGGTGGTTTCGGTCTACGTATTGTGATATCATCGTCTTTATGACTCGGTTCGTTCGCTCGACCGGATTGCAGTGAGGCGCGTGGACCGGTGCGTATACGTGTCGGATATTATGAGCGGCGAGCATTTTCTCCAATTGGCCGGAGCGGAGCTGCGTGCCGTTATCGGATAGTATGGTGTCCGGACAGCCGTGGCGGAATAAAATTGCGTCGGCGATATGTGCGGTTACGGCGGAGGCGGTAGCGCGGCGCAGGGGGCGCATCTCCAACCATTTGGAGAAGCGGTCCTGCATTGTTAGAAGCCACGTGTGGCCCTGCTTGGATCGCGGTAGTGGTCCGATTAGGTCGAGCGTGACTTGCTGCCACGGGCGGGTGACGGAGGTGGCGTGCAACGTGCCCGCCGGTCGAGCCTGTGCGACCGTGTGTTTTAAGCACTGAGGGCAACTTCGTACGTATGCCGCGATTTCCCGGAACATGCCGGGCCAGTAATATATTTGCGCGATCCGTGAGATAGTTTTCGCGATCCCGAGATGTCCGGCGGTGGGCGCGTCGTGATTCCGGCGGAGGATTTCGGGGCGTTGCTCCTTAGCCACGCATTCCTTTCACTGTTGCTCGGGCGGGGTTTCTTTAAAATCTAAGTCGTGCAGTACGTGCCGGTATAGTTTTCCGTTTCGGACGTCGTAATCCGGATGTTCCCGTGGTTTGTCTTGCACGGCTCGTAGCATTGGCCGGTACCACGAGCAGCGGGCCGGGGTCGTGACGGCGGCGGCGATGTTTTGACGCGACAAGGCGTCCGCGACCCGGTTAAGGGCTCCCTTCCGGTATTTGATCTCAATATCGTGCTGTTGGAGCTCGAATGCCCATCGTCCCAGCCGGCCGGTGGGGGTGTCTAATTTCTGGAGCCACCGTAAGGACTGGTGGTCGGTGAGGACGGTGAATGCGTACCCTTCTAGATATTCGCGCATCCGGCGGATACCCCAGATTACGGCTAGGCATTCGAGCTCGGTCGCGCTATAATTCCGTTCGGCCGAGTTTAAAGTGCGGCTCGCGTACGCGATGACTCTTTCCCCCTCCGGAAAATTCTGTGTGAGCACGGCCCCGAGGCCGGTCGTGCTGGCGTCGGTTTGCAGTACAAATCTTCATGAAAATCGGGGCATGCGAGGACCGGCGCGGATGTCAGGGTGTTTTTAATTTTTCGAACGCGATTTCTTCCTCCTCTCCCCAGTTCCAGCGGGCGTGCTTGCGGGTCAGAGCGGTGAGCGGCGCGGCGATTGTCGCGAAATCGTGAATGAAGCGCCGGTACCACGGCTACCCCTAGGAATTGTCGTACCTGCTTTACGGTGTGCGGTTGAGGCCATTGGGCGATCGCCCGGACCTTCTCGGGGTCGGTACGGATTCCCTCGCGGTCGACTATGTGCCCGAGGTACTGCAGGCGGTCGACGCAAAATTTACATTTGTCCGCATTGAGCCGTAAGTTCGCGGCGCGGAGGCGGCGGAAGACTTCGCGCAGGACTTGCAGATGTTCCTCGAACGTTTCCGTGATTATGATAATATCATCGAGATATATGAATACGTGCGGTTCGAGCTCTGGCCCGAGCACGGTGTCGAGCAGCCGCTGGAACGTCGCGGGGGCGGAATGTAGGCCGAACGGCATGACTTTGAAATGGAAGAGCCCCTTCCCGGGTACGGTAAACGCGATAATCGGTCGGCTTGACGGGGTGAGCGGTACTTGCCAATATCCGCTCTTAAGGTCAAGCGTGGTCAAGTACTTCGCCCCGCGTAGCTTGTCGAGCGTCGCGGTGATCTGAGGAAGGGGGTAAGCGTCCGTCTCGGTCGCGTCGTTAACCCGGCGGAAGTCGATGCAAAACCGGTGGCTCCCGTCTTTCTTGCGGACCACGACGACCGGGGAGCTCCATGCGCTATTCGAGCGCTCGATCACCCCCTCCCGTTCCATCTTTTCGACTTCGGCGTCGATGATGGCCTGCATGGCCGGATTTTGCGGTCGATATCGTTGCTTGATCGGTTCGACGTTGGCCTTCACGCGTATATGGTGAGCGGCTCGGTCGGTCGGTCCGATCGAATAGCGGGAGTTCCTCGGCGAGGAACTCCCGGAGACTCTCTTCTTCGGCCGGCGTTCGCGGAGCGAGGCCCTCGGCCATCGCGGTGGCCGGCGTCGGTCCGCGCGGTCTCGCGGCGTTCGGCGCGGGGATGGCGTACCCCAGTTTGGTCCAGAAATCCACCCCGAGCAACAGTGCGCTTCTTAAATTTGGCATGATCGTGAATGAATGCCAGATGACCTTCCCGGCGGTCTGGATCGGTAGACGGACGCGACCCGTCAGTGTTAGGAGTTGCCCATTGGCCAGCTGAACTTGCCGTTCGTCCGGCGTCACGGGGAAACCGAGCGTTTGCGCGAGTCGGGCGGTGTGCAAAGGAAATGTCCGAGCCGGTGTCGAGTAGCGCGTCTAGCGTTTGATCGCGGATCAGAGTTTTCAGGTGCGGCCGGGGCGTGAATTTTACGTTGAGGACCGGGGGGCGGCCGGTGTTTCCGCGGTCCCGGTTTCGTTTCCCGGCGGCGGATGACAATCTTTTGTCAGGGTACCGTCTTTGCCACATTGTGAACAAAACTTCCGGGCGGGGCGTCGACAGTCGAAGCGCGTGTGGCCCCGCTGCTTGCACCGCCAGCAACATTCGCTTTTGTTATATACGGCGGCGGTGATCGGATGGTCGGTGGCGGCGGTCTTCGCGGGGGCCCGTTTCTTGCGGTTTTGCTGGAGACGTTCAAACTCGCCCGCCCGTTGCTGCAACTCCCGGGGGTTGCGTACATCGCTTCGCCAGATTCGAATTTGATAATCCGGGTGCAGGTTTTCGTAGAGCTGCTCGACCTGTTCTTCGCTCGAGTAGCCCCCTGCCCTCCGCATGAGCGCCAGCATCTGTGTCGCGTATTTGATATACGGCTCCCCTTCCTTTTGAACGCGGTCGCGGATCTCGTTTATTAATTGCAGCCGGTACCGTCGCGGTAGGAAGGTATCTTTAAAGTCGGCAATAAATTCCGCCCAGTTCGTCCAGTTCTCGCGGTTATTTCGGCACCACAGCAGCGCGTCCCCCCGGAGTAGTTCGGGCAAGCCGCGTAACCAGTGCGCGTCGGAAAATTCGTAGGCGGCCCGTAATTCGTCGATTCGCTGTAGAAAGGCCCACGGATCTTTCCCGTCAAAATGCAACCCCCATTTCCGCATCTGATTCATGATCTGTGTGGACGCGGTAATCGGCGGATCGACGGGTACTACGGTTACCGGTGACGGCGGCTCGGAGTTTACCGTCACGGTCGGGAGGCGGAGCGTGTTTTGTGCTTCGAATATCTCGGGATTTTCGTCGATGAATTTATTCAAACGTCTCCGGAGATCGTCGAGATTGCCCTCAGTGTCGAGTCCGAGCATCTGCATTTCATGAATTAGGTCGCTCTTATTGAGCCGGTAATAAAACTCCTTCATTTTGCCGTTCTCCTGAGTCTGTTCCTTACGGTCGTGTCCCTGTTCGGGCGCCACTGAAACAACCTGGCTTCGAAGCGCGGATCTAGCTCGCGGCGTGGTCGGGTTCGAAGGAGGCGCGGAGGAACAGATGCAGGGCGCGGGTTGGCAAAATGAAGGGTCGTGTTGTAATAATAAAAAGGTTTATTATAACAATATACGCTGAGATGATAAATGTTCGCGATGTGCAAAACGGTGATAACGAGTTGGCGTAGCGCAAGAGACGGCGCGTATGGAAGTACTCGCGGGGTGGCACCAGCGGCCGGATCGGTGTCGGTCGCAGGCGGCGCGTGACAATACGGTGTACGTACAGGGCGGAGCTGGTAATTCCGCCGGTCGCGCGGGCCGAATCGCGTGACAATATGTATCGGTACGGGCGGAGCCGATTCTTCCGGGCGTCGCGGATCGGAGCGCGGGAAAATGGCGCGGCGCGCGTGAAGAGCGCGCGAAACCGCGGTAATTCGACGCGATGGGCGACGAAAAGGAAGCCGGTCGTCGCCGAGATACACTCGGCGAAGACAGAGGATGCCGGAGGCGCTCTATCTTCGGTCGGACTGACTTAAGGGTAACCGGCCGTTCGCCGGGACACACTCGGTGGAGACAGAGTATGCCGGAGGCGCTCTATCTCTGTTCGAACTGGCTTCGGAGGAAGCTGGCCGTCCGCCGAGACACACTCGGCGAAGACAAAGTATGCCAGAGGCGCTCTACCTTCGTTGCGTGCGGGCTTCGGATAAGGATAAGAATAAGCTGGTCGTTCTGCTGAGACGCGCTCGGTAAAGACTGAGTATGCCGGAGGCACTCTACCCTGATTCGGACTAGCTTTTTGCGGGAACTTCGGATCGGTGTAGTCGGTGAGACGGATGATCGAGAATCGCGCCATATCGTTCGCGACGCTCGCTTTTATACGCGTCGCGGCGGCGTTACGAAGTGGCGGGGGTAGCGACGGCCGTCGCGAGCGCCGGGACGGTGCGGCGGAACGGTCGGGTATTGCGGTGTTCCGACGCTACGATCGCGTTCGGCGGTCCTCGGCCGCCTTCGGCCTCGCTCGGCGTGTCGAGGCGGTCGCCGCTTACAAGTCCGTTTGCGGACTGCCTAACAATACATGTTAACGTTAAAATGTGGGCACACCGTGCCCGTGCTTCACCCCGCGGTTGTTCGGCGGGGGTGGTCTCGGCCGGGTGTCGAGGGCCGGAACGATGCTGTTTCCGGGGGTGCATCGTTACAAGCTGATACCGAAATTTTCGATTTTCTGAAAACCGGTACCGAATTTTTCCTTAAAAAGAAAAACGCGTCAACAATAGTACCTCATGGATGACGAGGAAATCTATTGTCGCGCTTCCCGCGACTATATATATATATATATATATATATAACTATATATATATATATATATATATATATATATATATATATATATATATATTGATACTTATCTCAGCTCTGCCTCCATGCGATCGAGTCGCTCCTCTTGCCTGTAATTTATATATGTGTAATTATTTACAAATATACATCCTTCTGAGAAACTCATCTTTTTCTTACAGATCTTTGTACAAATAAGTATAAAAGTTATACCTTATGTCTGTACTTTTTTTTTGCATCGGAACTTCTTGTGAACGAACATCATCTCTCTCCGTTTGAGAACACCGTCTCTCATTTTCACCATAACGTTGATGGCAACGTGTGTCTTGTTGGAACGACCTGGATTTTGCCTCTCGACTCCTCCACCTTCTTCCACCCTTCTCTCCTACTCCTTCTGCCCTCCTCCTCTCCTTCTTTTTCTTCTTCCTCTCCTCGCTTCTAGGATCCATTTGCCTTGGTTCTTCACAGATTCTCCTGCGGAGAAAACGTACTGTAAAAACAATGTATAAGTAAATTATACACAGAGGATTAAAAACTATTATACAGTCATTGTGCAATACGCCGCAAACGTCCCGTCGTCGGGATTGCAAAGGATGGCAACACGCTAGTTGAAAAGTGTAATTTCTGATTGCCGATTGCCAGTTGCTATTGCCAAAAAGTTCAAAAGTTCAACTTTCTTAACAACCGTAACTGTCAATAAGCGCAATTAGCGGAATTAATAATTTTCAACTAGCCGTTGCCATTCTTCGCGATTGGCGACGAGGCGTTTGCGACGTATTGTAGAATGACTCTAAATGTTTCACATCTCAACGCGTACTTAAATCTGGACATTCTAAATTATTTCGTTTTTAATTAAGAATATTTCAACTTTCTACATAGAATATACGCACACATTACATTGTTGTGTACATATTTCATGTAAAATTTTATGTAAAAGTTGAAATATTACTATCTAAAAGCAAGAACAACACGAATGTTCAGTTTTAGCAGTACTCGACCGGACTTTGACATTTTTACAAATAATATGTATAATTCTTATTCGTTTAAAGTTTCTTCTTCGCAGGGTTGTCTTCCTCTCCTGTCCTTTCGTCGTTCCAAAAGTCGTGGTTGACCCCTCTCGCCTCGACTGTCCGTGTGCGTGGACCACGCATCTTGCTGCGATTTCACTCCTTCGCAACGCGAAGAGCCTCCCGCATCTGAGCCTGGATTTCAGATCGCGTTGATTTTGGAAAGTGCCGGTTGCTGCATACGGCATCTGGAAAAAAAGTATGAGATATATCAGAAGCGTAATATTAAAATCTTTGTTAGTAAAAGTGGAAAAATTTGTACCGCATATTGCCGTAATCAGACGAGCTTTACACAAGGGTCGCTGTCCTTCTTGTCGGCCCCACCAGGTGAATGACCGCGTCAGTGAGTCGCTTAAGCTTTCCTTCAAGCGTAGATTTATGGCTTCCTTTGAATGAAAGCCACCGACATATTCGAAATATTTTACCTGAAAAAATTAAGATTAATTAAAATGCATAATAAATACATATTTGACTTAATGAGGGCAAAAGTGTTCTCAACTTACAGCATCAGAATAACCGTTCTGGTCAATGTTTTCAAATGCGTCCATCTCCTTTAATGTTGATATCGGAAATCCAGCAGGCTTTACCGTCGCGGAATGGCGCGATCCTGTACGCATTTTAATATTTTTTCCAATAGTCCTTTCATTTTTCTGAAAACAAAAACATTACACAAAGTTAGACTTTGAAAAAGAGGACGCTTTATATTAATATATATATATATATATATATATATATATATATATATATATATATATATATAATCACATATAAATTCACAATAAATATGTAATTCATATATAATTAAAGAGAGGATGGAATTATAAAAAATACTTGGTAATAAAATGTATCTATATTTTTTGTAGTAAAACAAACATAAAATTACATATCTTGTAATTATTGATCCTCTGATCCTTTGAATTAATAATTATTAACCAAAATAAAAACATAACATAATCACAGTCACATATCAAGTGTGTTTTTATCGCTGAACTTACTTTTACATTGCAGTTCACACTTGTAGTTAAAAAAAAAAAAAAAAAAAAAACCAATGTTAATGTAACTTTTAAACTAAAACAAACATAAAATTACATATCTTGTAATTATTGATCCTCTGATCCTTTAAATTAATAATTATTAACCAAAATAAAATCATAACATAATCACAGTCACATATCAAGTGTGTTTTTATCGCTAAACTTACTTTTACTTACATTGCAGTTCACACTTGTAGTTAAAAAAAAATGTTAATGTAACTTAAAAATAAAAATAAATACAATAAAAATAATTGTTAAATTATTTCCACGCAATATAGCTTTAAAGTTTTTTACTTCTTTCAGAAAGAAGTTCAATCAGTAATTGATTTCTTTCTGCACTTAATTTGTTAGCAATTGTCATTTCCTCCTGCACTTTGATCATATATTGTTCATATGATAATCTTAATTTACTATGTTCTTCTAGCATTTGTTTTTGTATTTCATGCCTCTTTTTATTTTCTGCTTCTATTTCACTTCTTAGGTCTTGAATACTTTGTTCATACATGTGCAAAGCTTTTGCTGTTGTTCCCATTTGCTTCCTATGACCTTTTGTCTGTAATATTTACATTATAAAAATATTTTAAATATAAATAAAGATATGGGTCCAATATATATTTTTTTACTTACTACATTATTATGGTTCATGTCACTCCGTACCGTTTCTTGAGATGTTGAGGAATCATAATTTATTACTGGATGAGTTTGTGCAGAATTAGATGTTGAGGGTTCATTATTATTACTAGATGAGTTTGTGCAGAATTAATTGTTGCTTCATTAATGTCATATGAGTTATTATTTTTACATGAGCCTATGTTCCTATTCAAATTTGTAATATTGGGAGAAATATTTTCAGTATCTTCATTCCTTCATCAAAACGTCTATAACATTGTGATAAATAAATGCAAAGTTTCATATACATTATACATAAATAAAACTGTGTATGTGTGTTTTTACATATATTATATCTGTTTGTTGTAATATATGAATATTTATTATAAAATATTGCTTTTTAGATGTCTTCTGTAATACTTACAAAGTAGTTTGTCTTATGTCGCTTCTGAATGTAGTACCTTTGTTTCCTGATAGGACCAAAGGCTCAATATTGTGTTTATGACCTAACAGTTCTGTCAATTCCCTATAACAAAAGAATGCTTTTTAAAATATATATTTATAAAGATATTTTTTTAATTATTCGTTATATATTAACTTCTAATACTTACGTTTGAAAGGGGCAGGTCATTCTATTTCTACCTGTTTGTTTGTTATGTACTACTGTATTTTTGTATGATCTTTCTAACGACTTGTACTTATTCTCTGCTTGAATCGGTGTTACGTTATAGCCTTTTAAATTCATAATTTCAGATATTCCCTTTCTCATCTTTCTGTATTCTTCCAATTTCATTGTCCATTGTCTTGTTTGGTCTTGTTTATTATAAAATGATCGCTTCTAATAATTTTAGGTTATAGTGTACTACACTGACTGCAACTGACTGCACCAGACTGCACTGCACTGGTTGTACTACCTCCGGACCCAGTGCAATCAGTACAGTGAACTGTTGCACTAGTTCTCTTGCACTGTTACTAAGAACGGCAACACTTTTACCAATTCTGCTACAAAGAACGCTTCAGTGTACACTTTCTGAACTAGTACAGCCAGTTCAGCTACAAAGAACAAACCTACTAACTGCGTTTTCTCGCGAGCGCTCGGCCACGCTGACTTAAGTATGTAAATAAATTCGACACTATTCAACAACAATATTCATTACCCCGATCGACACTCTCACCGACGATCTCGTCAGACGACATAAGCTATAGGCGAACATGTACATGTGGAGAGTCATACCATCATGACCCGCAGAGAGTCACATGGTATTGTGGAGGACTAATATTCCGCACATCCAACCATACACTACCACTCTCCACAACTACATATGTTAGCCCCAAATACATTTCGAATACTTACAGGAAGTACTGATAAATTCTTGCAGAGTGACTTCTCCTTAATTACTGATGGCAGTTTGATATCATCTCTTGTATTATACTTTGTATTATTCAAATGATGATTCCTGTGATATTTCTTATCCTTAGAAGATATATCACTGTGAAAAATATTAAAACAAATTAATTTTAATTGTCATGGATGAGGATATACTTGAAATGTTAAAATTTTCCATATTAATTGCACAGCATCTAGCCATGTAGAATACTTTGAAGAGCTTGACATAAAATTTGTTTTTAAAACAACAATAAATATGTGTGAAAAATTTCAGAAAAAAACCTCAAACAGATTTAAATTTATTCTATTTTAAAAATCACCTCCAAAACAGCATTCTAGACAGGAATACCCCCTTAAGAGAATAAAAATAGATCACAATCTAAATGTATCATAAATTACAAAATTACATATGTTCAGGATTGCAATCAACGCGATCGATTACCGTGATCGATACCGCTACCGCCATCCCTGAACCGCCCCGTGAACGAGGCGACTTCGCGCCGCTCCCCCGCGTCACCCCTGACCGCGCCGTCTCTCACGGCGCGCTATCGATCCGTTCACGCCAGGATCCCGTGATCCTGCGAAACGCGCTTATTGGCCCATTTCATTGTCGCGTCACCGAAAGCTCCGGAAACGGGCCCGCGAGAGCTCCGGTCCCTTCAGTAGCAAATTATCGGGCGGTTCAAGCGGTGCTCCAGCCGACTTGCACCCGTCTTCCGCTATTTCTACTCCGATTCACGCGGTCGAACTCGCCGTCGTGTATTCGTCAAGCTCGCTAGTGTCGGTTCACGCGGATTTACGCCCCGTCGTGCATCCGGGCTGCAGTTATCGTGCCGTCAGTGCACTCGTGCAAAGTGTCTCGCAGGCATTCGCCACCGCGCCGTACGCGCGCTCGCTCCCGCTCTCACAGTGCGGCGACGAACATTTACGCCTCCGAGCGTCAGCATCTTCACCCTCGCAGCAAGCGAGAGGTGAACGTTATACAAAACTTAAGTGCGCGTCTCCGCGTGACATACTTGCGCCCCAAGTGCGCTCACATATCGCCGTGCGTATTCGCACGCTGAAATCACATGCACGTCGCACATACACGCCGCGCCTCGTTCTGCAAAGGCCCTCGGCGAAACTCTATATAATTATTAAACCAGTGCTGTGCACCATTGAGGTGAAAATCAGTGTCCACTCATTTTCCGCACTCCCGATCCCTGTCGGGGTCGACCCGGCCTTTCTTGCTCCAATTGGTGAAGCCGGAGTTACGCCCGGCAACAGCAAATTCGCCAACAACATACGTTTCGGTCCTTCGCTTTGGACCATCTTCAGTGAAGAAAAAATATACATGTAGTTACGCCGTCGTCAAACAATAAAAGTTCCTTAATTCGGCAAAGCCGTCAATTCCGCGGAGTCCGCATTGCCCAATCCATTGGTCGGGTACGTCATCTCCATTCGTTTAAAGGCGGGACGATGTAATTTCCCGAGGCGACTGTTGTCTTAATTAAGCAAAAAAAAAAAAAAAACTTTACAAATCTGGTCTAATCAATCTAGAAACAGAAGACAAGCAATATTACCTGACAGTCACCACGTCGAAATTAACGGACATCGTCACCGAAGCGCAATTTGTCATTGTATTTACTGTATGTCTAGGTCACGTCGTTATTGCGGGAGAGCGGAACGTATACTGTACAGGGGGACACGACGCGCAAAGCGAAGGACCGAAACGTATGTAATTTTGTAATTTTGGATAAATACATTTAGATTGTCGCCTTGTAATCGGCGGTTTGGCTCTCAGTTGCCTTGTATTTTAAGTGTTTGTTTGCGAGAGCTTTAACCTTTTATTGTTTCTTTTGAAGATCGAGTATATCCAAGTGGGCATTTTTAGGATCAGGTGTCAAATTGTGAATATCCTGATGGCATGGATACTTGGAGTTGATGCGTTTTATCAGATTAGTTAAACTCTGTTCAGGTTCTTTTGGACAGATTAATTTTGACGTCCCTATCAATTGCACGGCATCTAGCTGTGATGAATACTTTAAAACGCTAGACATAAATTTTAGCCTTATTGTTTTGGTTTTAAAGTTGCATGGATGCGATAATGGTGGAGAAAATATCCTCGATGTCGCAGGAACAATCTGCCCATTCCATAATAAAAACCACCGATCGTCAGAATCTTGAGCCCAAATTTTAGTTACGTATCCAGGATTATATACTTCATACAGGGTGAATCTTAATGAATGCACCAACCTCTTACCATAAGAGATGAGTTATCGACTGCAACTGCAATCAACCGAACGATCCATAGATGACACCAGCTTGAATCGACCGCTTCAATCGACGAGTCCGAGGTGATGTACAGGCAAGTTAAAAACTGTGAATCAAATAACGTATATCGTATGTACATATTTTTCTAATATATCCAACTGTCTTACGCATTTTCCTTTTTACATATAATTTTATTTAATAACGCGATTTCTTATTATTCTCCATCTATGCGCAACGTATCTACCGCATGTACTACGTTTACGCGAGCGTTACTTCTGTAGTAACTTACGATAATTCACTCGTTTACGCAGAGTAAATTATCGTAAGTATTACAAAATTTCCTTTACGCGAAGGAATTATCGTAAGTTACTACAGAAGTAACGCTCGCGTAAACATACACTACGTTTACGCGAGCGTTATTTCTGTAGTAACTTATGATAATTCCTTCGCGTAAACGGTATTTTCCTTCGCGTAAACGGGATTTTGTAGTAATTTACGATAATTTACTCCGCGTAAACGAGTGAATTATCGTAAGTTACTACAGAACTAACGCTCGCGTAAACGTAGTAATAGAAAGAAATATCTTTTGTATCTGTTTCTACGTTTACGCGAGCGTTACTTCTGTAGTAACTTACGATAATTCACTCGTTTACGCGAAGTAAATTATCATAAGTTACTACAAAATTCCGTTTACGCGTAGGAATTATCGTAAGTTACTACAGAAGTAACGCTCGCGTAAACGTAGTAGTAAGAGTATCTTTTTTATATGATTTTTTAAAAATATTTATATTTTAATAAAGTTTTACTTGGTGGCGATTCTTTTCACGCAAACGCGGAACATTTTAGCGTGTAAAAAAAGAGTTGGATATAAGTGGCAAAAATATAAAAATATTCTACCATTCTTATACGAAATTGAGCAATTCTACTTTTCTACAAGAAATATTTTACTGTATACTTTATAGATATAAAAGTAATAACTTAAAAAATTAGAAGTTATAACAGTGGACTTCCGCACCACTCTTGTGGTACCACCAATGGCGCGTTAGGTTTTTTAAAGTGGACCTTCGCCTGGAGCCATATTGTACCACATCTTTAGACTTTTTTCAGTATAAAAGTTCAAACAGATACATTGAAGTCATATTGCGTAAGAGCGCACGCTGATGAAAAATTACATCAACGTGTGACCGTGCGCAACACATCACTAGTTTATCATATTTTTACTTTAGTATGTGCTCGAAATGGTCCCCCTCCATCCTTTTACAAAATGTAGCCCTTGTCAAAATTGCACGACGCACCCGGCGCAAGACCTGTGGAGTTATTGCACGGCAAGCTCGTACAATTCGATCCCTCAGATCTTGAGCGTTAGCAGGTCGCGTTGCGTATACTTGCTGCTTAAGATGACCCCACAGAAAAAAGTCTAGCGGTGTGAGGTCTGGTGAACGCGGTGGCCATTCGTGGGGACCATGAAGTCCGATCCAACGGTCACCGAATTTCTCATTTAATAACTTCCTTGTTGCCCTGGCAGCGTGTGCTGGATGGCCATCCTGTTGGAACCACATGTTAGCACGTAATTCCAACGGCACTTCATCCAACAAGTCTTGTCAAGTTCATTGTTGAGAAATCTTCGGTATCGGTCACCATCGATCCTATCATCAATAAAATGTGGCCCAATGATGTGGTCTCCGAGAATACCCGCCCAAACGTTCACCGACCACCTGACTTGTGTATGCGCTTGCTGCATCCAGTGAGGATTCTCAGTGGCCCAATAATGCGAGTTATGGCGGTTGACTTTGCCATCATTATGGAAAATACATTCGTCCGAAAACAGAATGTATTTCGAAAAATAATAATTTTCCTCATTTACATTAAGGAGCTACTGACAAAATCTCAATCTGCGAGGTTCATTATTTGCATGCAACTCTTGAGTCAGGGTTACCTTGTAGGGATAGAAGTGAGCCGATTTCAAAGCCCTACATACTGTTGCCTGGCTGACTCCTTGATCCCGCGCGACGTCTAGTGTACTAATTTCTGGATCATTAGTGATGTTTAAGATTGCGATTCCACCACTGCGTGCAGCTATCGCGAGAAACGGCACAATGCGTGTGCCCTCGCGGGAGCTTCATTAAATCGGTATATGAAATTGCTAAATGCATTGCTTGTAACGTGGGCATTTTACAGGCCGAATATTTTACATCCAAGACGTTTCTAGAACGTCGTTTTCCGGTAAGCCAGCCCCACGTTACAAACAATCGTCGGTGTACCAAACACCAAAAAACCTATAATAATCGCTAACGGCCGGCGAGCAATGTTTTGCCTCGCGTCGACGCAATACGGTGACGTCGGCCACCGAGGGCCAATCGTCGGTCACAGGGCGCGTTCCGCGCAAGGCAGGTACGGCTCGAGACGCGTCATAGCCCTTCGCCTCCAATCGCTGGAGAAAACCAGAGGTCACCGACAAAGTAGCGAAACAATTGGCGATTGCGAAAAACAACGAGA
The DNA here is from genome assembly GCA_035220575.1 of Temnothorax rugatulus. Classification (NCBI taxonomy): domain Eukaryota; kingdom Metazoa; phylum Arthropoda; class Insecta; order Hymenoptera; family Formicidae; genus Temnothorax; species Temnothorax rugatulus. Next base: position 150,862 of record JASTWL010000337.1, read on the forward strand.
TTATAAAGGAGCGTGCCTCGATAGAGAGGACGACTCGTTCGTAGATCACCCGCAGTATCAGCCACAACCGCTTTGCACACCGCTCGCTTTCGTACACCGCTTCGATTAGCTTTTCGCTATTTCGCTTCGCGAACCGCCTTGCTGCTTCCAGCACGCCGTGCTAAATTCTGTGCGCGCTCACGGCTAGTTTCTCGTGGCTAAAACCAAAGAACTTTGTACATATTGTATAAATCATTGTAATATACGTTTTTCTTGTACTTAGTCTTATAAACTTTATTGACTGTGTCTCCTCGTGTTGTCTTCCTCGCGTTACCACTCGCGAACCCGCGCATTCTCGAACAAGTAACCAGTTCTAATATCCGTGCGGTATTTATAAGCGGTGGTCGTCCTGTACGACGCAATAAAAGTGAGACGATACAATTTAAAATTATTTTATCAGAAGATCTTATAAATAAATATGTACCTGCAGGCTTAATAAGTGTTCGAGAGCGCGCGGTAGCGCGAGAAAGCGCGAGGTAGAGGACGACCACAAAAAAAACAGGACACGCAAGCTCACAATTCCCAATAAAATTAAAGTATATTGAAAATGTCTATGTACAGTATTTACAAAGTTGTCTTTTCAGGCAGAGTGCCGTGAACGCGCACTGAGTCTAGCGGCAAGCAGGTTCGCGGCGCGAAGTAGCGAAAAGCTTATGGACGCGGTGTACAAAGCGGTGTGCAAAGCGATGTGCAAAGACAAGCGGTGTGCGAAAGCGGTTGTCACTGTGTGATCTGCGAGCGAAAAATTCTTCCCGCGGCGTAGCGGCGGTCCTTTTATCATTTTCGAGGCGAACCTCCCTCCCGGCTCGTTGCCACTAATTTCGAGAGGGTGATTGGCCATCGGAGCTCTACGTCATTGCGCGGACGTCACCGTTTCCCTTGTCGATTCGAAGGGAACGTTGCGTGTTTTCGTTTGCTTTGTTTATGGCATGGATCTTTCTTTTGTGAGCTGCTTGACTTTATTATTAGCCGAAAGTCAGCGTACGTTCCGGAATAATATGCTCGAACGATCCATGCCATAACTTGAACGCGATAATCAATTTAACGCGAAACTCTCCTCGAACCCTCTCTCATCCCGATTCGCACGATCTCAAACAATAAGTCTAAATTGACCATTTTTTCGTAGCCGCGATTCCAACCTCAGAAAAAATGTATGATGTGGCTGTCTTCGCTCTGAGTATCTACGAGCATAAGCTCTCGCAGTTTCCCGCAATCGTTGGCCGCATGTAGCGTACAAAAAAACCATGTCGCACATCTCATTATTCGTAAAATTGTGAGCCATGTTGACCGCACGTTCTATCACCTTTACGAAACACACGGGATCGAAGCGAGACTCGGAATGAACAATTTGCTAGGATAAAGCTGTAGAAACAATAAGAAAACAGCGAAGAAACAGTGAAAGAAATAATTGAAGATCGACAGAATTCTGACAGAAAACTATCTTCTATTTTCGACTGAAAGTTTATGCTTTAAAATACCCAGAGCAGAAGTAGCCAAGCCACATATTTTCGATGAGGCTACAGATTAGTTGTAGCTGTGAAAAAATGGTCAATTTCTCTGAAATGTTTAAATACATATTTATTTCTAAGATTTTATGGTAATATGATTTTAAACATTTGTTTAAACATTTGTTCTTTTATCATTATTTCCATTGCTTTTTTTCGTACAACACGAACACCGCACATGAAAATGGCGCAAATAGAAGAAATGATTATAATATCGACGACCTAATAATTAACGTACAAGCCATCGCGCGGTAGGATCAAGGAATTAACCAGAAAATTATATGTATAATTCGTGTTGTACGAAAAAAAGCAATGGAAATAATGATAAAAGAACAAATGTTTAAACAAATGTTTAAAATCATATTACCATAAAATCTTAGAAATAAATATGTATTTAAACATTTCAGAGAAATTGACCATTTTTTCACAGCTACAACTAATCTGTAGCCTCATCGAAAATATGTGGCTTGGCTACTTCTGCTCTGGGTATTTTAAAGCATAAACTTTCAGTCGAAAATAGAAGATAGTTTTCTGTCAGAATTCTGTCGATCTTCAATTATTTCTTTTACTGTTTCTTCGCTGTTTTCTTATTGTTTCTACAGCTTTATCCTAGCAAATTGTTCATTCTGTCACGTCTTGCGACACAGTCACCGGTAGATTTTCGCCACATAAAATTTTTCATTTCATTTCCTTGTTGCACGGCACCTGAAAGCAATGTTAAAATATAAAATATCAGTGTCTAACCTAACCATTATAAACTGTCACAGCACACGCATAAAACAGCTGTCGAGTTAAAACGCGTTCGTAAAACAGATGATGAATTAACCAGGCCTTAAGCCGCCGCCTAGTAACAAGGCCTATCTTCATGAATGACATGAATGAACCCTAGAATTTTGGACAAATGGTTATTGAACCTTTAAATTCTTCCAAATTATCCTTGCAATCGATTGTTTATTACTATTTATTGCTAATATAGCCCTCACGAAATTTTTCATGTAATATAAATCCATTCTGATCTACGGATCTAACGGAAAGTAAAGTATGCCCGACATAGACGCGTTAATAAAATTAGAGTAAAAGGAAATCGATTAGATAAAAATAAACTAACTATACAGACATAATCCTTCGCGCCTAAGAAACATTATTGCAATAAAATAATAATTATTCTACATACCTTCGTTCTACATAATTGTTATAAACAATTAAAATATTATTATTAGGTCAATCTAACATGACTATTAGATACACCATAAAGAGTCAGACAACTTTTGTACATAAATAATTTTTGTATTTCTTAAATTAAACTAATTAACAATAAAAATAACCATATTATTAATATTAAAAATAATTATTAAAACCACTACAATTACTCAGTAGAGCATGTCAATTAATCGTACAAAAACTCTCACTTTATATCTCTTCTCAATTCTGAGATATAAATAAAAATTATGGAAATCCATAAAACACGAAAATTTTAGACACCCTAAAATAAAGCCCTTGATTACTTGACTACAACAAAAGAAACCCCATCTCCCTATCTCTTACCGTTTCCGAGTTATGAATTATTAAAGTGTCATGTCCGCCATTTTAAACTTTTTACCATTTGAACTTTTGAAGACCGAATCACTTCTATATTAATATTCTTGGTCCTTTATACATTTTAGCTATAATGAATTTCATTTTAGAACGAAAATTTTGCCATTTAATTAGTATGTTGAAAATGGAATCTTTCATATTTTCAAACATCAATAACGTTAACCCCAGCTTTCTATCTAAATTAATTAGATTAATAAACGAAATTGAAAATTAAAATGTTCGCTTCACGAATCTGAGAGAGACAGACTTATGCGATACACATTAAAACAAGGATAGCTTAATACATTTGTCCTATGCATTAAATTAGCATACGGAGAGCCTTATGTAAATTACAATGAGTAAGACGAAGACAGACTTATGCCAAATACAGTGAATAAGACGAGGATAGCCAATACGGACTTATAATAAAATTAAAATTAAAATGAAAGCAAATAGTTAAAGATAAAATAATTATCGGAACACAACCTCTTTTATTCGTAGAAGACTACTACATTAAAATAACAATTACTTTACTAACATTTTTCAAGAACAATTGTTATAAACAATTAAAATAATATCATCACCCACCTTAAATAATCAGATGGTCAAAAGCACCTTAAGGAACTAAGTAACTTTCATATATAAAATATTTTCATATCTCTTAAAATGAATTAATTAGCAACAAAAAGATAATAACAATATAAAAGCAAAAAGAGATCAACAAAACGGTATAGTCACGTATAGGGAATGACAATTAGTATCATTTGACGAAAAAACATTTACTCAATAATTGCTTATTTTTGCAACTTACCTTTATAAACAATTATAAATAAATAATTAACCACATTAACAACAACCGTCAACATATGCCCGGGTCGAGCATAATAACTTTTGTATAGGTCAAAACCTTGTCACTCCATTAATTAAGGCCACAGAAAATTCCAAAGGGAAGGACACCCGGTATAACAGAATAGCATGGGAGTTGTGCCATATAATTGATATTATACTCCACAACTATCGAAATTTCGATCGAATCGAACTTAAATCCTTAATATCTTTCGAACCGCGGTAGCTAAAAATACCCCGTTTGTATGTAAATTAAGCTTGAACCTTCCTCTTCAAGGCCATATAAGAAACATAATTTTCAACGAACCGCTACATCTAATTAATTACGAAAATATATATCTCCGTCCGCGCTATTCCATATAATTGGCGATTTTATGGAATGAGATGAAAAACTCGTTCTGGTAAATACGAATTCCGCTTGCACACATGTATTCTGCGATACTCACGAACCTGAGAAGGATAAATTGTACTGTGCGTTATGAAAAACACGAATCTGAGCGAGATGCGGATAGCGCATAAGCCTATAGGGGGGGGGGGGGTGGCGGGAGAGAGAGAGAGAGAGAGAGAGAGAGGAGAGAGAGAGAGAGAGAGAGAGAGAGAGAGAGAGAGAGAGAGAGAGAGACGTATATGCCATAATGTCTATAAGACAAGGAGAGCAATACTTTTCATGCTTTAGACATACTATTAATGATTTTAATTGTATAATTGAACTATTTTACTTTATGTAAAGTATGTCTAAGGTGAATAGAATAATAATTATACACATATTTCCGTATTTCAGAATTAAATTATTAAAGATTTCTCACACTTTGTTTTACACTATTTCATGAATGATATAATTACATAATAAAAAGAGTATCGCTCTCGTTATAAATCATTATTAAGGTAAGGAATAGAAATAAGAGTCAGATATGAATCACAGTATGACTCATGCGAGTGCAATCTAGTCCGAGCATAGAATGTAACTATATATGGGCATGTCAAGGCGAAGCGAGCTGCATGACCATATAAGGAGAGAAAGTTAGAACGTAGTTTGGTGATTCATCATAGTGCGAGTCTAGCGCTAGCCTGGCTAGCGAGCCCCATTACCATATAAGATAAAGAATTCAGAGACACCGCCCTATGACTCATTGCGATTTACCCCCACTACTATTTCCAGAAATGTATAAAAGCGTAGGATTTTCACCTCTCAGCGGAGAGTGTGGAACTGACCAAGAAAGAACACATATCTCACTGTCCCACCCCTTCCAATAGAACACTTGTATCAAAATCTTGAAATAAAGCTATACACTGGAGCAAAAGAGTTAAAAGCATCATTGAATATTCACCTGATATCCTGATCGACTCCGAGGAGCCACAGCCCACGAGAATACAGCTAATTATCCTGGGATTTCACTCCCTCAACCAGCGAAGAAAGGACCCATCAACGAAGGACGTTCCGCCGGATCGAGCAATCCTATCCCGGACGTCACACTCGCCATCGCGTCCCTACCACGGTTCCGCGGCCACGATACCATCCCGAGGCTCTTCGCTCTCGCCGTCGATCGCAATTTTCTACTCGGACTTAAGGAACTGTGCGTGTCGCGGTATTACAAAGGTTTCCCGAGCGAGAGCGCGTACCGGAGGGCGGCGTCGTGGCATTACATCTCGATATTACTTGCGGGCAACCTCACCGGTGTCACGTCTCCTCGTGGGCTCCTCGCCGTCACCTCGTACCAAGGATCGCAGTAGCAGGATCTCTAACACCCGGCTCGGGGCGGTTATCGCGAAGCTTTTTGAGACTCGACAAACGTTTCGCTACGCCGACGGACGACCAGAGAGTGAAGCGCTAGATCCGCTCGATTGCGGGATCGATACGGTACCCCTCTCGTGGGGGCGCGCGGACCAATCGGGCGCGAGCTTGCAAGCCCGCGGTATCCCGGCGCAGGGCTGTCGTTAATAGATCCTTCGGGGGCGTGCAACGGTCCCTCGGCGGCGTACGACTCCTCACATTTTGCCCTGGGCGGCGGACGGAACTTTGCTCGTGCTGGAGTGCCTCCGGTTTGACCCTGGGGCGGTGGCCAGCCACCCCGTGGGCAGTGATGGCAGTTTTGAAGCCCAGCACCACGGTGCTGTTGGGGTGGGGGAACCCCACTACAAGCCCGCGGCCGTGTCCGTGTGCGCTCCGCGCTCGGCTCTGCTTCGGGTCTTAGAGACGAGCAGACATATTATGTTCCTTCTCCTTTCCTCCTATTCAGCCACGAAAGCGCACGCGACGCGCTTCGCGTTCTGTTACGCGTTGAATGCCTTTTCTAGATATATAGATATATCTAGATATTAAACAGAATTATTTTCTCATAATTCTCGTCAGTTGCTAAATGTATCTGAAATACATTTAATGCTTTTCTACTGACTTTTATTTATTTATTTAATATAAATGTCTTCGCAATAATTAATCGTTGTTGCAATATGACTCAAATACTGTACCGCATGTATGAAAATAAACGTAAATTAATAAATAATATACATTATATGCAGGGATCGGCAAACAATTAATAATAAAATTATTATAACCGATTACTTAGTTAATTATTAATTGAGAAAAGCTATTTTTTGATTACTCGATTAATCAAGTAATGTGAATAATAATTTTTGGTCATTGGATTAATCAATTCTGATTACTTGATTAATCAATAAACAGTGTAAAATATTCATCAACATTAAAACGAAACGATTAAATAAGATTAAATTAATAAAAATTAAAAGTGGAGCTTTATTAGACATAAAGATAACATTAAATTAACCATTCATTATTACAAGTGGTCTTTCGCACTACCCATGAGGTGCCACTAATAGTGCGTTAGGTTTTTAACGTGGACCTTCGCCTGTAGCCCTATTATACCACATTTTGTTATATATGTACATATATATAGATATAATTTCTGTATTTTCTACATCTATTTTTCATAGATGTGATGTCCAACACAGAGTGTTCGACAATTTTTTAACACATCTATTATTATTTATAGATGTGATGTCCAACACACAGTGTCCGACAATTTTTTATTTTGATGTCCAACACATAGAATGTCCGACAATTTTTATAGTGATGTCCAACACATAGAGTGTCCGACAATTTTTATATTGATGTCCAACACATAGAGTGTCCGACAATTTTTATATTGATGTCGAACACATAGAGTGTCCGACAATTTTTATATTGATGTCCAACACATAGAGTGTCCGACAATTTTTATATTGATGTCCAACACATAGAGTGTCCGACAATTTTTATATTGATGTCCAACACATAGAGTGTCCGACAATTTTTATATTGATGTCCAACACATAGAGTGTCCGACAATTTTTATATTGATGTCCAACACATAGAGTGTCCGACAATTTTATATTGATGTCCAACACATAGAGTGTCCGACAATTTTTATATTGATGTCCAACACATAGAGTGTCCGACAAATTTTATATTGATATCCAACACATAGTGTCCGACAATGTTTTAACACATCTATTATTATTCATAGATGTGATGTCCAACACAGTGTCCGACAACTTTTTAATACATTTTTATATGTACAAACATGATAAATACATTTTGATACATTATCATGTTTGTAATAAGAATAATACTGCTCATGAAACATTTTATTTTAAAAATTACTATGTTACGTATTAGATGTGGAAGGAGTAGCAGTTTCATCAATATCTGCAGCATATAGTCTTAATTGACTTGTTTGCTTTTTGGGACATGCAGAATATAATATTTTTGTTGTCATTCGAGATAAATGCTTTTCAGTAATTTGCATGGTTAAAGCAGTTTCTTTTCTAGCTTTTAATGCTGACTTTACCACACAAGAAGCATTGACATTTATATACGAAAGTTTATTTCGTTTTTTGGTTTTTATATCGGGTAAAAAGGAGAAGATTCTTTCTGAGTCGGCATTCGAATTTGGTAACAATCTAATAGCATTTAAAAGGGATTTCAAATTGGAATATTGACGACGTTGGAAAATTTGTTTCCACATATCATCAAAATCTAATATTACAAGATTATCTTTTTCGACTTCTGTAAAATCTTGATGTAAAGCTAACCATTCTTTTTTTAATTCGTTGTAGTCAAATCCGCCGATGGTTTGAGCGATAAAAGAAACATCATTAAATGAAGTTTCTCTATTATTATCGCGTAAAGCTGTACCTGGTTCAAAAACCTTTAATTTTGATAAAAATGTATCATTTATTGGTAATCTTTTGCAAATTTCTTGAGCAGCACTAACGTAAAATTGCAAACAATTCTCTCGAACATTTGCAACTACATCTACGTGCTCTTGTATACTCAATTCATTGAGAAATTTTTCGCTTTCAGTTCCTAAATGTATTTCGTTTAACGATTTTTGATTTTTCTTATTTGAAAAATCAAAATTATTATTTACATTACGTAAAAATTCGGGTTTTATAAAATGTTTACTAATTATAGTTAAGAATTCAAGCGATTTTGGTTGCAATAATTGAATTCTTGTTTCCTCAGCTTGGAAAAATGCATTAAAACTATTTAAAAAATTTTAAATATATTTTAAAAATAATAAATATGCCTTTACATCAGGATTTTGCATTATGGATAATAAATGTTCTCCAGTCTGTGTTTTTTCATTCGTTACTATTTCTCTCAAAAATAATTCAATAGTGTTCCAAGATTCAAGAAGTCTTTGAATACACGAATGGCGAGAAAGCCATCGTGTTTCGGCCAACTTTAGAATTTTGCGGTTTGTTTGAGAAAAACATTCGGTAAATTCTTGAAAAATAGCAAATCGCTTCGGGCTACTGTTAATATAATTTGCTATTTTCTTTACAAATTCCTCGCAATAGTTTGGAATCTTAGCACATGCAGCATGTGCAACTAATGCAGCGGAATGGCACGGACATGACAATATGAATACATTTTTATTCATTTCCCGAAGCTTTGTGCTAAATGATGACTTTTTGCCTGTCATGACGGATGCATTGTCGCATGACAAAGCAACAATATTTAAAAATGGAATTTGTAATTTGCACATTTCATTTTTAAAAGCTTTAAATAATTTTTCCGCGCTACTATCTTTTGCATCAATGTCAATCAATTTGACTAATTGCAAGCGAATATCTAATGTTTCAGGATCAACAAACCGCACGAGAAACGTCATCCATTTCTGATTAGAAATGTCTGACGTTTCATCAATAAAAATAGTGAACTTACTATTTTGAATTATTTTTACTAAACGATCTGTTTCGACTGGAGCCAACACGTTCGAAATAATTTTTTGACATTTAGCCCGACTCATAGTTATATTTCGCAACATTTCAGAATCTCCTATTAGTTGAAATAACGCGAGAATGTCTGTTACGTTTTTATACGGAATATTTATTTCGACTACAAACGCAGTGTATCGAATTTCTGCTACTTTCTTTCGTTCATCAAATGATAGAAGTGATTCATCGGCTACAAACTTTTGGTCCGATTCCTCTCTTTCTATATTTTTTGTGTAGCAATTGTTACATGTGCAACGGATTCTGCGTGACAATAAATATTTGACAAATTAGCTGTTAAATATATTTCACAAAATGAGCAAAAACACATTTTTTCATCATCTGATGATTCGCGTAACCATGGTTGAAACTGCTTAATATCTAACCATTGTTTTCGAAATTTTCTTGGGTTAGAAATATTTTTTTCTACATTTACATTGTCACTTATTTCATCAGATGTACTTTTTACATTCTTGTGACACACAGAATCCGCATGTCTTGAAATGCGCGTGTTGCAAGAAAAATCTTTATTGCATATTGTACAATGAAAAAAATTATCATTAGACGGAACTTTCCGTATCCAAGACTTATATTGATCATGTTCAAGCCAAGCTTCTACGAAGCCTCGCTTACACTTTTTTGTTAATGGCTCGCACATTTCAATTATATTTATTTTCTTGAAATATTAATATGTATATATATATATATATATATATATTTCAAGACCAAAAGATAATAAAATATATAAAGATATGAGAAACTCACAGTCTGCTTCAGCTTAACTTCCCTTAACTTTATTCACGATAAGGCAAGGAAAGTGTTCTTAGTTGACGAAAATTATATACACGTTCGTCTACAGATGCGGCTCACTCATAAATGAGTGATTCAACTTCGAGGATATAATAGCTGAAGATCCGCGTATATATATATGTATCGTCTCGTGTTTTTCAAATGTTTTGAGTGAGAAAGACGAAAAGGACGCGCGATACAGATACGTATCGCGCGTCCTTTTCGTCTTTCTCACTCAAAACATTTGAAAAACACGAGACGATACATATATATATGTACGCGGATCCTCAACTACTATATCCTTGGTTGTGTTTCCATCTTATTGAGTTTATGTTCGACCACGAAAACGGACGCTATGGAGAGCAATTCGTCTCGTAAGTAATACATCAAATTATTTTCCTTTCTTTACTAAGGGCCAATTTCTTCACCGTTGGATAACTCTATCCTTCGGTTAACCTCACTTTTCATCTCTTTCTAACTGCCCCCTTAGAAAGAGATGAAGAGTGAGGTTAACCGAAAGATAGAGTTATCCGACGGTGAAGAAATTGGCCATAACAAAGTTTAAAGAAGTTAAGGAGTCAAAACCGGTTGTCCGTGCAAATAAATATGTTTCAAAGATATAAATAAATTTATATAAACGTTTTTGACTATATTACACCTTTTTCAGTGTAAATAATATCGCAAATTCTACTCTAAAGTCATCATAATCACATTTATTTAAAACATATTCTGGACTTGTCAAGAGTATATCTTACATTATATTAAGAAAATATTCTTTGCTGAAGAAAATTGTTACTTAAACAAAATAAAATAAGTGATTGCTTTTCACGTCTGTAGAATAATATTTTTCTGTGAGATACGTGTAAAAATGTCCCGTAAAAGAGTAGATTTGATAAATTTAAAACTTTTTCATTTGTTGAACTGCTACGAATATTACTGACTTTATTAATCAATAAATTGCAAATTTTCTATTCATTCAATATTTTATTTAGTATCACGTTAATTTATAATAGAATATGCGACAATTTATACTAAAAAGGGTCTAATAACAGGCAGAAACGTTTATATATTTTTATTTATAACTTTTGAAGCATATTCATTATTGTGGACAACCGGCTTTGACTCTTTAGCCTCTTTAAATCTTAACTAATATTTATCATTAGAGTTTTATTGTTATCCAATTTTATTTATTTTGGGGTTTTTCAATAGAAACTCCTAAGAGGAGCGCGTCACTGGTCATCCCGTGTGATGTGAATGCGCACTCTCTCTCACGGCTCAGACTGTGGGATATAAGATGGGTGATTGCCTTCCTTCCTTGTTCGGACCTTATGGTCGTATCACATAGGGTGTGGATTGCCCGCCCAGCGGGATTAGTAAATCACATTAACTTGGAGGTGCGTTTATGTCTGACTCATACGGTATCGCCACGAAACACGACAGATATATACTGTGAAATATTAGACGGGAGTTTGTCTCTTAAGGTCGATACATGCCTTTATGTATTTGATCAGATTGCATTCTAATCGGTCAATTTGTAACTCCATTTGTTATTTGCGGAATTAGGTTAAGTTAGGTTAGGTTATATAGATTGCGATGCGTGATCGGTTTATGGCTTCATTTGTGAAAACAGGATGAGCTAGGTTAGGTTGTGACCGGACATGTAGTGAACAGTGTTAAGAATTCATCAAATGTACTTACTGGTACGTAGTTACGGTCGCCACTTCGTTTTTATTAGCGATAACGAAGAACGCTCATCAGCTCGGCTTACTTCCGGTAGCTGCGATTGACTTCCTCTCGTTCCTCAGCTTCACGTACTTCCGCTGCTATCACGCGTTTTTATCGATCACGAGATTTACGCGATCGCGCACAGATCTTACGTAATCGGATAGCACTCACTGAGAAATGGATTTTCGAGGGAAAATAACTTGCTATTTTTCTTATTTTAACAAATAACAAGAAATAAATATTTATTATTCACGGATTGCACTGGATTACAACGGATGTTCGTGTGCCACGCCCGATTGCATCACTTTCCGTGATATACGTTTGCCGTATGTTTACTTTCACAATTACTGTGTAATCCGAATTACAATTATAATCGGATGTTAACTAGCTTACAAGGAAGCTCGCGGATAACGTACGCGCCCGGATTCTTTCGCCACTCGACGGATTATTATCGCGGCGAGATCTCGTAGACGAAAGATCAATATTTCACACTTGCCGTGTGTAATTCGGAAAAATATTACTTCCCGAACGTTTACTGGCTTACAAGGAAGCCCGCGGATAACGTACGCGCCCGGATACTTTCGCCCACTCGACGGATTCTTTTCGATTCGCGCACGACGGTACGAACGATGTTCTCCACCCGAGGTGTCATGGACGAAAGACCTCGTCTTCCGTTACTTTTCCTCCCACTTCCGTTTCGCGCCTGCGCCACCCATCCCTGGACATAGCGCCATGCGCGAGACGCTCTCTCTCTCTCGCGCTGACCGCGATGGTCACGCCGCGCTCCGTAGATCCTTGAAGCAGGTTTTCGTCGTAGATCTATCAAAGATCTATAGAATTTATTATCCTTTAGTATTCGTGTAAATCATCGTTTTTCTTTATTAAATTGTTATTCCAAATCCGAATCCTGCGTCAAAAATCCACATGCGGTGTTATTACTTCTAAGTATTATAAACCCTGGATCTATAGATCCTCGATCGTCGAATGATCTATATTTCGTTCTCCGTGTCGCGCATAGATCGTTCGTCGTCATATCATCTCAAGACGTCCTTATTGCGTAATTTATATTGAGACCTCTCAATTTCAAACAGGTAAGTATGTACTACGTCATTTTTATCAAATATATTCTTTTAATCAATTTTATTATTAACCTTAATCTTTTTGTTTTAGGAATCATCTGGATCGTCGTGGGATGAGGGTAAGTATCTTAAACTATACGTTATACGCAATACTGTTGTATTTCATTAACAAGTCGTAATCTGTCGCTACGCAATGACTCTACAAGTGTCTCATGCATCGTGCACTTTGCTCAATCATACTATTAAAACGTAAATCATCGCGTTGCGTTAATAAAACCTTTAGAAACTACCGAAGATTAATCTGTTCATGCACAATTCGCATATTAAAATATATAACGCGTAAATAATAATCAAACGTACTTTTAAACGCACAAAACAGTTAAACAATCGCACTAATCGCGTTATCGCCTCAGCTATATAATCTCGCGCATGAAATTAATATTTGACTGAAAATAGGTAAAATAAACACTCGTTACGCGAATTCGTCGCCTAAACGTAAATAAAATAATATCTCGCGTATCGCTCTAGTTAAAAAGAATGAATATAATAAAAAGTGATCAAATTAATTGATCTCCGTCGTTTCCCCCACAGGCGGGATCTCCAACGACCTGCTCTCCTCTATCAACTCCGCCAGAGGTATCTCGTCACGGAACTCCGCAATCTCGTCGTCCTCCGGTCGGTTCTCCCTCTCTGCCGCTATCTCCCTCTGGATCGTTGCGTCGTCCGTCAGGATTGCTCGGGTCATCCCCGATACGTTGTAATCGTGGTCGGTCGTACTGGCCACTTTCGTCATCGCCACCTCTCGCTCGTCCGCTACGTTCTGCTCCCGCTGCGCCTGCACGTCAGCCACCCGTCGCGCATCTGTCTGGCGGGCTGCCAGCGCTGCAGGGGTACGTGCCTCCGGCGTTGATGACGTCAGAGCCGCTGTCCCGTTAGCCGCCTCTACTGCCGTGGTGCCTGTCGGCAATAGATCGGACGATGGAGCCGATGTCGATTTAGACAACGGTTCCAAGGTCAGGCTACCAGGTACTTCTGTATAAACACTATTATGCTATGTAAATAAGTAAATAAAGCCTAGTACACAAGGAGTATGTATTGGGACGTATTAAACGGGCACATTTGTGGATTTTATGAACTGATTACAGCAAATACCCTGCCAGACTTTATTGGTAAATAAACAAAATAGGTTTAGTCAAGCACTCTGAAGAAGTACCTGCGGATTTGTATATTAAGCGTGCGTGACTATGACGGTTTTACACGCACAAACTTTGCAATTTCTCGACATTGCCTTTAGATATTGATTGATACGCAGGTACTATTGTTTCTGTACTATTAAGCTAGGCCTGGTGGATTAGATCTGGTTAGGTTAGGCTCTTATATATTGAGGAAATATTCCTTCTCTTCCTTGTGTGGCGCCTTTGGCACGAGGATTGTTATATTATGTAGTCACAACATCGATTACACGAATCGCACCTTGGACAACGTGGGATTCTGGGCATCGTCCTAGGGGAAGGTCACCCCGATAAAAAACCGTTTATTCTTTTATGAATGTCACAACCCAAGGATATAACCTTACCGCCTCAGGGAGTTCGGATCCCCAGTGGCCGGTGCACTACCCCTCTTGTCCCCGAGGGTGGTGCATCGTCATCAAGCGAGGGGCTGCCTTCGGCGTTGCCCACGGGCGTCGATGGCAAGGATGCTACCGCGGAAGAGAATATTATTCTGGAGACTGGTGATCCTTCTACATCGGTGTTTGCGTGTCCCAGCGACTACGCGGATACACCTACTCGTACTCCAAGTAATGTGGATAGGAGTTTGGAAAGAACCCTCCTACCGTTTTGGACAACATTGTTATTTCTGATGAGGATTCTGATGACGAACGGATAACTAATTCAACGAAGAGGAAGGCCGAGGAATCCCCTGAGGTTTCACCGAACACAAGATCTGTTAAGAAGAAAGCAATTAGACCAGGGAAAAAACGTCGTGTACGTCCGGTGGAATCAGTTCCTAGTGACATCGAGGAGATGACCTGTAACACTTTGGATAATCTCGATAATCGAAAACTTACCGAGTATGCGTGGAACTGCCTTGGTAGGATGGAGTTTGCGCGCATTAAATGTAAAAACATCAACGGAGGGATAAATAAGTGCTGGAGAGTCGGTCTGGTCAATATGTCTCAGGTGATCACTCTCTTCCAAGAGCGTATGGGGACCGATACGGCAGAAACATCTTCGCATAAGTCAGAGATTGGAAATAAGAACATAGAAGAAACCGGAGCACAAATACGCCGTGCACTTGAAGAGGAAAATGCGAGTCTCAAACGAGAACTGACAGACCTGCGGAGAGAAATAACAAGGAGGGATGGATCCTCTATGGATGTAGTATATCCGTCTGTTCAAACAATAGGAGATACGGAGTCTGCTCAACAGGCGGGCTTCAAAAGGCCAAGTAATGAATTTCCTGCCTTACCTAAGAGAGGAACCAAGCAATTACCGAAAATTACTGGCAACCAACGCTTTACTGGTAGAATGCGCATCGCTCCTACGGAATCATCGCGTTCGGAAGGGGATAGCGTCCGCTCGCATCGACAGGAATTGCCCCTTCAGCGGGGCGGCAATGCGTTGCTTAGAAACAAGGCCGAAAAGATCCGATATAAGTCCACTTCTTTTACCGAGGATTCTGAGGAGGAGATCGGTCCTGGGCAAAAAATTGACCAGATCTCGAAACAGATAGGAATTTTGGCTGCTCGCAGACGCGAAATGAGAGAAAAGCTTGCGTCTCATTCCTGACGAACCGCCGGATGGAATTAGGGGAAATAAAAGATCTGTGAAATCTCACAGAACCAAGAAGGTTAATACGACCAATGGCGATTTCGGCGCGGAAACTCCAAATAGAAGAGGTTCTGCGAATTTGACCAATTACGGCGGAACAATGGATGGTGGGTCCCGTAACAGACCTCGGCGCAAGCCTAACCGGGCTGCCGCGGTGTCTATTACCTCCCTGAGTAACGATGCTTCCTACGCGGACATTCTTAAGCAGGCACGCGAGAGGATTTCGCTCAATACGTTGGGCATCGAAAATTCTCGTATCAGAAAAGGGATCAATGGCGGTGTCATCATTGAGATACCGGGTGAGGACGGTGCGAAAAAGGCGGACACACTTGCCCAAAAGCTGAGGGAGGTTCTTGGTTCTCAGATTGCCAAAATTGCCAGACCAACCACGATGCGAGAATTGCGCATGTGGAATCTTGATGATTCCACTACTCCTGAGGATGTTGTCGACACTATTTGTACTGTTGGTGGTTGCTCCGTGGTTGACGTCAAGATCGGTAACATGCGCAGAACGGGTAACGGCATGCAATCCATCTGGGCTAAATGCCCACTGTCTGCCGCCTTCAATGTTGCTTCAGCCGGCCGCGTGAAAATCGGGTGGACTGTTGCTCGGGTGGAGCTTCTACCTGCAAGACCAGTACAATGTTTTAAATGTTGGAGGTTTGGTCACGTCAGGACCAACTGTGCGTTCCCGGAAGACCGGACGGGATACTGCTTCCGCTGTGGGAAGGGCGGCCATCAGATAGGGACATGCGCGGACCCTCCTTGTTGCGTTGTCTGTGCAAGTACTGGTAGAGCGTGCGATCACCGACTCGGGTCGATCCCGGCATGCTTTGAAAGAGAGACGCCACCGCCGAGGAACAACGATAGCCCGGGTACAAGTAAACAATGACCTCTTTCATCCAAGTAAATCTAAATAAGAGCAGGGAAGCTCACGACTTATTGATACACCACGCCTGTGAATTGGGGGCTGCCGTCTGCTTGGTATCCGAGCCTGCCCGCACACCCAGCTCCCAATCTTGGTTTACTAGCGGAAATGGTCTGGCGGCTATATTTGTCAATACTCGTATGGCCCCCTATCCGGCGAGTTTGGTTGCCAAGGGTCAGAATGCTGTGGTCATTAGATACGGCGACATTCACATAGTGTCATGTTACGTTTCACCAAACACCGATTACGGTGGCTACTCCGATTTCTTAGACGAACTGACCAATCTTTGCTCTGCTTTTATCGATAACAAAGTACTGATAGGCGGGGACTTTAATGCCCATTCGCGCTCGTGGGGTTCTCCGAAGTCCAATTTCAAGGGCGACCTCGTTGAGAAATGGTCCTCCCAAATGGACATGCGTCTTTTGAACGTAGGTAATAGACCTACTTTCGTGGCTAGACAAGCCAATCTATTATAGACCTATCCTGGGCCTCTTCGGACCTATATCGATCCGTTCAGAATTGGACCGTCCGTGAGGACATTGCTTCCCTCTCGGATCACTTATATATAAGTTTTAACATTTCTGGTAATACCAATCGACCGGTTATACGCCCACTACCGCGCTGGAATTTTCGGAAGATGGACGCGGAATTTTATAGGGCGGCCATCGACTGGTCGTGCGCTGTGGCTCCCGTGGACGAGGACCGTATGATTGAAGCACATCCGGATCGCTGGATTAATAGATGCGTGACGAATGCGTGCAGGGCGGCGGTACCGCGTATTTTTTCTCGCGGACGCGGACGTCCAACTTACTGGTGGAACCCCGATATCGAAACACTGAGGACTGACGTTATTAGAGCCAGAAGAGCGTTGACCCGTGAGCGACGCAGAGGTTTTCCGGAGGTCTTAAACAGAAGAAATGCGGAATATATATTGGCTAATCGGAAACTTAAAAATGCAATCCATAGGGCCAAAACAAACGCCTGGCAGGAGCTTATCACTACCCTTGACGAAGACCCGTGGGGCTTGCCCTATAAGATTGTGCTGAGTAGACTCAGACCATCAACTCCCGGATTGACGACTACTCTCGAGCCGGACGTTCTGGAAGCTCTTCTCGACAGACTTTTTCCGCCCGGAAATCCGCTCGTTCCTGTTGACCTGGGCGATTGTGAGGAGGGCCGTACTCCGGTAACTGAGGTTGAAGTCATTATGGCCATTGAAGCTAAGACGAACACCAGTACGGCTCCTGGTCCAGATGGGTTTAAAGCCACAACAATTAAAAAGTTTCCTCATAGCATGATTTGTCGGCTTACACAAATCTTTAATATATACCTGAAACATGGCATCTTTCCGCCCGGTTGGAAACTAGCGGATTTGGTCTTGATTCCCAAAGGCGAGAATCTGCCCGGCGAGATTCCGAAGGCTAGACCTATATGCTTGCTGGATGAAATAGGTAAGACATTTGAGCGGGTGATAGCGAACCGCATGATTGATTTTATGGAGGATAACAGACGTGCTAACCTGTCGGATAACCAATTTGGTTTCCGAAAAATGAGATCCACAACCGACGCTCTCCACCTGGTTAAGTCTATTATTAAACAAGCTCGTGTCAATGGTAAGGTCGCTATTGCGTTCTCGTTGGATATCGAGAACGCTTTTAACTCGATAAAACTGTCCGCCATTAGAAGAGCAATGCGTGTTAGAGGTTTCCCAAAATATTTGAGGAGGATAATCGAGGCGTATCTCACGGGCCGTAAAGTAAGATACAGGACTGCGGATGGGACGTGGCACACTAGGAGGGTGAATAGGGGGGTCCCACAGGGCTCGGTGTTGGGCCCCCTCCTGTGGAACCTTGCTTACGATGGAGTGTTGAGAACCCCGCTATTCGACGATTGCCATCTCATCTGCTACGCGGATGATACACTGCTTATCGTCGTTCGCGATAACCATAACTTAGCATGCGCCGGGGTACTGGGCTGTCTTGATCGTATCCTTGTAAATATTCGCGCTCTTGGACTAAAAGTGTCTTGGCAGAAATCCGAAGCCATACATTTTGGACCCTGCCCTCGTAACGCTCATCTCGACGTTGAGGGTGTTTGCATTCGGTTTACCAACAGTATGAAATATCTGGGCGTTTACATTGACCGCAGGCTTAACTTCTGCAATCATTTTGCTTACGTAGCGTCCAAGGTCACGCGAGTCGGTAGGGCACTCTGCGGAATACTTCCGAATCTTCGTGGTCCCCTGGAGTCTAAACGTCGGTTATACTACACCATAATCACGTCTATAATTCTGTACGCGGCTCCAATCTGGAGCGAAGAGCTTTCTTCATCTGGCAATCAGCAGCGAATCTTACAGCGCGCCATCCGCATTATCGCGTTGAGAACTGTCATGGCGTATCGCAGCGTATCCTATGTGGCTGCCACACTCCTTGCTAGGATACCACCAATTCATATGTACGCGGAATGCCTTCGTCGCGCGTACCTGAGACTCAAAGAGATGAAGGAACTCGGAACCTATTATTCGGACGCACCTAGGGAGATCCGGGAAGAGGAACAACAGGTATTGTTGGAACAATGGGAGACATATCTGAGAAACGAACGACTCCCCGGGAGGAGAACCAGAGAGGCCATCTATCCCAACTTTGATCTCTGGATCAACAGACGTTCCGGCTTTCTAACCTTCAGAATTACGCAGCTACTCACGGGACATGGTTGCTTCGCATCATTCTTATATAGAATTAACCGAGAGGACTCCCCTGTCTGTCGTTACTGCGATCTTGCGGAGGATACTGCCGAGCATACACTCGCGGTGTCTAATTATTGGAACCTTGAGCGGGGAGAACTCACCGCGGCGGTGGGACAGGACCTTTCCCTCACCGCGGTCGTTGCGGCTGTATGTCGCTCTCGGGAGGCATGGAGGGCTTTGTCAACGTTTGCCGAAAGAGTCATGCGAGCGAAAGAGAACGACGAGAGAAGAAGACAGCAGGGTTTAGAAAACGAAAATATAATCGTAGGACGTGTCGACGATCCGTAATGCGCTGGCGTGTGCGTCGCGCGTGCGATTTGCGATGTGGTTGCGTTGCGTGCTTGTACTATTGCGGCGTGCGTGCGATCTTGCGGGGCTCTTCTCGGCGTCTCCTCGGGGTCCGTCGGGCGCGGTTCGTCTGCGGGCCGCTTTCCTTCCGGGGTCCGGCGCATCGCTGGTGCGATGCTCCCGGATCCCTGGGGGGCTGGCGGCTCCGGGGGCGGGCGGCGGTTTCCGGGTTTCTTTCGGGGACGGTTTTGCTGTTGTCTTCACTGCTGTCACTGGTGCTGCTTCTGGTCTTCCCTCCGTTGTGGGTCGTCGGTCTCTCGGGGGGCTGCTCTGCCGGGGCTCGCTGCTCATTACTTTTCGGGGCTGTGGCCGCGCTGCTCGGCAGCGGGGACCAGGAGTCCCTTGAGGCCGCGTGCCGCGGTGGAGCGTCCTCCCGGGTCTCCGGCGGCTTGGCGGGGGGTGGATCGGTGTATGTGGTTTTTCTGCGTCCACTCTTCCTCTCCCCTTCTACCTTCGGATGGTTGGGGCGGGGGGGAGGAGGAGCGCAGTCTTTCTATAGCTGTTTTCTGGGATGGCTCTTAATGTGGGACTCGTGGAATCGAGTTCCGTTCTGTTGGTGATGGGTATGTTATATCCTTACGTTGACGGGCTCGTGGATTCGGGCCCGGTTTTGTCTTACGTGGATTCCATCTCCCGGGAGGTGGTTTCCTGTTTGTTTTGGTTCGTGCATGTCCATGATTGTATGGGGGGTGCGGACTCTCTCGGATGAGCGATCTCGAAGCCGATGAAGAGAGCCCTCGGTGATATGACTGCCCGCGGTCATTATCACGAGGATTCTCCGAGGCGGTGGGACACGCTATCGCAGACAATGAAGGAAGCTCCCAATTGATGCGACTGCCCGCGGTCGTCATCATGGGGGCTCTCCCGAGTCGGTCGGGCGATGGCGCGCTGATCCTGGGTGCGGGGCATTTGGAGTCGTCGCGTGTCCATCGCTCGACTAGAGCTCGTTTCCTTGCTAGGGATCGTCTTCTCTGGAGAGGAAGTGCCCTCCGGTGTTGACCCCCCTGAGTGTGTCTATGTTTCCGGATTATGTGTCTCCTGGCGCTGTGCGCAGGGACTGTTGCGTTGCGTGACGTCATACCTCTGGTCTTCCACGTAGCGTGACTATAGTCCTTGGTCCGTGTTCTGGGGGGAGAGTTTTTTAGTGGGTGCGAGCCCACGGTAGCCGGGGCCCAAGAATGCGCGAGGCATTTTCTCTCCTCCTCCGAAACAAAAAAAAAAAGGGACGGCCGAGGCGGCGGTTGGGGCGGCCGAGGCGGCGGTCGGGGTGACCAGGCCCCGAAATATCAAAATCTTAATATTTATTTTTAATTTACAATATAATATAATATAAAAATATTTTAAACTTTTCATTTATTTGAAATACTGTATCCATTCCTAAGTTTTCCTTTCAATTAGCGAATTCGGATAATCGCACTCAATATAATTAAGCACAATAGCACGATAAAATAAATTAAAAATTTTGGTTTTTAACATGTTTTTATATTTACGTTAAGAGGTTATACCTATATGTACACATACAAAAAAATGTGGTATAATAGGGCTACAGGCGAAGGTCCACGTTAAAAACCTAACGCACTATTAGTGGCACCTCATGGGTAGTGCGGAAGACCACTTGTAATAATGAATGGTTAATTTAATGTTATCTTTATGTCTAATAAAGCTCCACTTTTAATTTTTATTAATTTAATCTTATTTAATCGTTTCGTTTTAATGTTGATGAATATTTTACACTGTTTATTGATTAATCAAGTAATCAGAATTGATTAATACAATGACCAAAAATTATTATTCACATTACTTGATTAATCGAGTAATCAAAAAATAGCTTTTCTCAATTAATAATTAACTAAGTAATCGGTTATAATAATTTTATTATTAATTGTTTGCCGATCCCTGCATATAATGCATATTATTTATTAATTTACGTTTATTTTCATACATGTGGTACAGTATTTGAGTCATATTGCAACAACGATTAATTATTGCGAAGACATTTATATTAAATAAATAAGTAAAAGTCAGTAGAAAAGCATTAAATGTATTTCAGATACATTTAGCAACTGACGAGAATTATGAGAAAATAATTCTGTTTAATATCTAGATATATCTATATATCTAGAAAAGGCATTCAACGCGTAACAGAACGCGAAGCGCGTCGCGTGCGCTTTCGTGGCTGAATAGGAGGAAAGGAGAAGGAACATAATATGTCTGCTCGTCTCTAAGACCCGAAGCAGAGCCGAGCGCGGAGCGCACACGGACACGGCCGCGTGCTTGTAGTGGGGTTCCCCCACCCCAACAGCACCGTGGTGCTGGGCTTCAAAACTGCCATCACTGCCCGTGGGCCGGTGTTTTGTGGAGGTATTTGCTGTAGCCGGGTTTTTACCCAGGCGCCTGGGGCCCCGCTATCGGCGGCCTCGTCCGTCGCTGCCTCATGTGCCGCACGCCGGCCGCGTTACTCTCGCCAGCCCTCGATCTCCGCCGCTTCCGCGTTCGCCACCCCTCCTCGGTCCCTGATCATTCCTGGAAGTTCTCCTCCTGGTACTCCTCCGGAGGTTCGCCGTGTCGTGGGTGAGGCGCCGCGCGCGCATTACAATTACATAAAAGTAAAATAAAATAATCAGATCGCGGAAATGATATCAATTTTTGGCCCCTGGAGATCTCGTCGTCGCCTCTCTGGCTCGTCCCTGGGCGCGAAATTCCGCGCCTTGTGACGGCGTCGGGGCGCTGCCACGATGCGGCGGACCGCAACGTCACAGTATATACAAAATGTATTGGCAGATTTGAGGACAATGTAAAAACTACAAATACTACAAAATTACTGCATATAATAGTGTGATGATTCACAAATATAGTTTGTTTTTATACAAGGTAAACAAAATAAAACGTTAAAAATTTTTATCTGCAAAAATATTGTTTGTAGAGAAAAATGTTTCATACAAAAGTTGTAGGGTTTTGAGTAACGCATTAGTAAGGTTAGTATGACCTTGAAAAGTATTGTCAAGGTCTCGTAAAGATCACCTTGAACTTTATAAATTAAAACTCTTATTTTTTATTGCATATTCTTGTAGCTCTTGTCGAGACGTTTTCAAACACTACAATAAAGTTTTTTTTTTGTTAACAATTTCCTGAGATAATTTAAATTTTGTCATGATATTGTTAATGTAAAATACTTAATACTATTAATATAACGTAATTTAATCTAAAATAATATAAAATGAATGTCTTATAAAATATTCACTTTTCAATGGACTTTACCTGCCCATGCAGCCGGCAGCTGAGTCGAGCCCAGCCGCCGCCGGCATGTCGCCGCCATTACCATTCCCGGTGGCGATGTTCTCCAGTCGAGCCACTTTTGAGGACGGGACACCCCGGGTGGTGCTCAACAGGCACGCGCTGATTATGAGCGTGGAGACTACGCGCGTCAGGATGAGCATCATGGCGGACGAGGTACACCAAGATGGCGAACCCGCAGTCAGGGACGCCAACAACAACAACGACGAGAAGTAGATGGAGGAGCGCCCGTCGTAGGATAAAATATAGTTAGTTTTCGCGCAGGCACGAACTGCCATTATAAAGACTGATTAGGTTAAGGTAGTAGATAACGAACATACCTAGTCATGAACCGTCCAAAGGATAAAAGGTTTATTTTGTAAGGACGAGAAGAAATAAAAAATGTTTAATTTCCTTTAAACAATGTTCCCATGTTCAGTTCCCATTGAAGCATACGCTAAGGTTAAGTAGACGCGTAATTCGGCGAAGTTATACAACTTTGAGGTTAGATTAACACTCAGCGGAGTGAACGGAGCAGATTCCGAAGAGTGGAAAACCACTTTCGCGTAGAGGTTAAGCGCGAAGCGTAGAACACGATTCCGTGACTCGCGGCGCGAAATTACGCGTAGTTCCAAAGTTATAGCGAGATGAAAGATGTCTCCTCGCGAGCGACACCTATGACATCTGGGACACACCATGGAACAAGTCCCATGTCAATAGCGCACCAGGTTCGCTACTTAGCGAAACAAGCGTCTTCTGCAGGAACAAAGGTTACCGACAACCTCTAGGGATCGCGAGGAACTCAGCGCACTTTCCCGTCGACGTAGGTCGACTGCCCCGGAAACGGGCAAACGGAGCGTCCTAGGACAAAATGGAGGTAACCGACGACCTCAGGGGGTCGCGAACTACAACATAGTCGAACGGCATCCGCGTAGCACCAACGCCCGCGAAAATAGCGAACGGGGTTAGATACGCGAAGAAAAACAACATAGGCATGTTCGGAGAGACGAGGGGAATGCGTAAAATCAATCCCGTCGAGATCGGACAAGTGCCCCAGGAAGTAGCGAACCGGGACACTTCTCCTGGAACAAACGTCACAAACGGATGTACTAGGTTCTAAATAACAGCCCCGTAGGGTTGGCGTCGACGTCCGACCAACGCCCCGGGAAATAGCGAACCGGAAGTCTAATCGGAAAAGTAAAACCAGAAATGGGTCCTAGGCGACCCAGAGAACGCGAATGTAAAGTCGTAAATGCGGTGCGAGGCCCAGGAGGCTACTTAGCGAGCGCGTTATCCAATCGGAGCAAGATTTAAAATGTAAACGCAATGACATACGCCCGTCACACCCTTGGTGCGAAATCGATAGATTTCCAACATTAAAATTATAAGATTATAGGAGGGAATTACACGAGCGTATGGCAATGCGGAAAGGTGATTAAAACGCGTCACACGACGACGCCGTCGAAGATAGCGTAACTTCGAAGGCGTTATCGATGATCAAGGTAATAATGTTGTATGGGAATCGCGTACGAACTATCGCGACAACTACGTACGAGTAACAATGTATGCGATATCACGCGAGTTACCCGATGTATGGTGGAACGTTCTGGAAGAACGGGTAGAGCGATAAATAGGACACCCGATATATTGTAGAAACTTCTAGAAGCGAGTGAAAAACTTGTTTGCAAAAAGCGAAGCCCGCGCACGAGATTACATACAGCGGGGGCATAATAGCGACACGTGAACACATCTGGCGAATGCATGACGCCGTGCGAGAACGACGCACGAACCGACGACGGACTCGAGGAGTCTCTCGCCGTCTGTGACGTCCGGGTGATACGATTGCTCGATCCTGCGGAACGTCCTTCGTTGATGGGTCCTTTCTTCGCTGGTTAAGGGAGTGAAATCCCAGGATAATTAGCTGACTTCTCGTGGGCTGTGGCTCCTCGGAGTCGATCAGGATATCAGGTGAATATTCAATGATGCCTTTAACCCTTTTGCTTTAGTGTATAGCTTTATTTCAAGATTTTGATACAAGTGTTCTGTTGGAAGGGGTGGAACAGTGAGATATGTGTTCTTTCTTGGTCAGTTCCACACTCTCCGATGAGAGGTGAAAATTTTACGCTTTTATACATTTCTGGAAATAATAGTGGGGGTAAATCGCAATGAGTCATAGGGCGGTGTCTCTGAATTCTTTGCCTTATATGGTAATGGGGCTCGCTCGCTAGCTAGGCTAGGACTAGACTCGCACTATGATGAGTCATCAAACTACGTTCTAACTTTCTCTCCTTATATGGTCATGTGGTTCGCTTCGCTTCGACATGCCCATATATGGTTACATTCTATGCTCGGATTAGATCACACTCGCATGAGTCATACAGTGATTCATCTGACTCTTATTTCTATTCTTTATTTTGATAATGATTTTACAATGGGAGCGATACTCTTTTTATTATGTAATTATATCATGAAATAGTATAAAACCAAGTATAAAAAACCTTTAATAATTTTAATTCTGAGATATGGAATATGTATGTAATTATTATTATATTCACCTTAGACATACTTTACATAAGGTAAAATAGTTCAATTATACAATTAAAATCATTAATAGTAGGTCTAAAGCATGAAAAGTATTGCTCTCCTTGTCTTACAGGCATTATGGCATATACGTCTCTCTCTCTCTCTCTCTCTCTCTCTCTCTCTCTCTCTCTCTCCCCTCTCTCTCTCTCTCTCTCCTATAGGCTTATGCGCTGTTCGCATCTCGCTCAGATTCGTGTTTTTTCGTAACGCACAGTACAATTTATCCTTCTCAGGTTCGTGAGTATCGCTTCGGCGCTTAACACTCAGTCCCAATATTAGTTTTAGTATATGTAAATAGTAAATAATAATAATGGCAATAATAAGCATGCTGTTAACAGTAGCAATAATGATTCTAATATTATGTTAATAATATTTTATGCAGGTAGGATTGAATAGGGTTTCCATTAGTATAGCCAGTCAGGGAAATTAAAATATTTGTAAAATATTATTTTTGTTATTTTTATATTTCGTAAACGGTTGGGAATTTGATAAGGAAGTATATAAAGAATTTTGTAAGGTTTTTATTGGGCTACAATGTGGTGTTATAAATTTTTATTGTTAATATGTTTATTTGTTAATAACAAATTATTCGTTAAACAATTTGACATCTTTTAATTCATATATTAATATTATTAATCTCTCTTTAATTATGTGGTTGCAATTCTATAAAATTATTTCCTTTATATGACGCTTCATTTTATTGTTATAAATATTTTGTAAATAAACAATTGCAGAAGTGAAAGTTATTATTACTTTTTGTAGGTGGGTTGACGCAGACTCTACGTATGCTAGTGAGGTTCGTATGTATACTTCTTCGTGTTTTTCTTATGTGTTCCAGCATAATCGGGGGTGAATATTTTGCTAATTAATTAAGTGTAGGGGTTGGATAAAAATTATGTTTTATATCTGATTTATAGAGGAAGGTTCAAGCTTGTTGTACGTACTAACGGCATATTTTTAGCTATTATAGTTTAAGAGATATGTTAATTTGTTTAACTCGGTCCTCATAATAACATAGATACATATATGTAAGTATTTGTGAAAGGGTTATTGCAGGGACCAATCGTCATATACCGGGTGTGTTTCTCTCTGGAATTTTGTGTAGCCTTTATTAATGGAGTAATAAGAATTTATCTTATATAAATGTTGTTATACATGGTCCGGGGTATAGGTAAAAAATATTGGTTAGTATGATTAATAATTTATTTAAAATTGTTTAGAGAAGTGAGTTGCAAAAATAAACAATTATTGAGTAAATGTTTTTCCGTCAAATGATTCTAGTTGTCATTCCCTATACGTGACTATATCGTTTTTGTTGATCTCTTTTAGTTTTTATATTGTTATTAATTTTCGTCGTTAATTAATTTATTTTAAGAGATATGAAAATATTTTATATATGAAAGTTACTTAGTTCCTTAAGGTGATCTTGATCATCTGATTAGTTAAAGTGGGTGATGATATTATTTAATTGTTTATGAAAATTGTTCTTGAAAAATGTTAGTAAAGTAATTGTTATTTTAATGTAGTAGTCCTCCATAATTGTAAAAGAATGCATTTCTATGTTGGGAAAAGACGGTATATTGGCCGCGCGCTACTTAGCGCCACTTTTCTGTACTACCACTACGTAAAATACATTCCGTTGTCTTAGTCTCTGAGAAACACGTGTCTTCTCTCGCAGCCTCTTTATACCTGAATCGATCCCAATCCAACAGGTTATGGGCCCAGAAGAGCTAAGAAAAGGTAATCGAAGCAATTAAGAAGGGTTGAGTCACCTTTCTGTGGCATGTGTTGCCGAATTCGACATACCACGAGAACTTTCGAGTAACCTAACCACTTTGTTGTCGTCGACGACGTTGTGTACGTTCGAGAACATTCGAGATACGGAGAATTTCTGGACAACGAATCATCGTAGAACTTCGAAATGGCTTCAAGTGGAGAGTCATGGTCGTCTATAAACAAATTGAGAGGAGCCGAAAATTATCACACGTGGTCAATGGCTATGCGAGCGATGCTCGATCTAAATGGCCTTGAAGGCTGCATCGCCACCGTAAATCAAGTACAGGATGCAGACAAGCAGAGAAAGGCCAAAGGTAGAATCTTACTTAGCATCGACGAGTCACTATACGTAGAGAACGCTGGCAACGCAGCGGAGATGTGGTCAACGCTTGAGAGATTGTTCCGGAATACAGGTGCTACCCATAAAATCGGTTTAATACAAAAATTAATCAACGTCCGATTAGAGAACTGCGAATCAATGTCCGATTATGTAAGTCAAATTACAGGTGCTGCTAATAAGTTGAATAACATCGGCCTCAATATCGGCGACGAGCTCGTTGGTGCGATCATGCTGGCGGGTCTCACGGATGAATTCAAACCGTTAGCGATGGGTTTTGAAGGCAGCGGAATAAATACGACGTCTGACGCAGTAAAAACAAAACTTATGGACAGCGCATACCAAAGAAAAGCGCAGAGCGCATTTTTCGGTAAAGGCAAGCCGAAAGGTAAAAAGCCTATAACCTCAAAGAGCACTGATAGTAAATTGAAATGTTACAAGTGCGGTAAGAAGGGCCACAGGGCGAACCAGTGTAGAGGGCCCAAGACCGATAAGAACGAGAAAACAACGGACTCCGACAGCAAGTCAGATAAAGGAAACCAGGTTAAAAAGGAATGCAAGAATGCATTCAGCGCAGTATTTTTATCCAAGGCGACGCAGAATAGGAACGACTGGTACATAGACAGCGGCGCGTCTCAGCATATGACTCCATATGCGAATTGGCTGAGTGAGTCGAGGCCAACGTCGGTGAAGGAAATTGTGACGGCAAATAATCAGAAGATGGCGGTCTCCGGTTCTGGCAAGATCATCTTAAGAGTAAATAACCAGAACGTTGATGTGAACAATGTTTGCATGTACCAGGATTGTCAACAAACTTGCTCTCCGTCGATCAAATGGTGAAAAATGGAAACACCGTAACATTCAGCACTGATGGATGCTCAATCATTGGCAAGGATGGAAAGTGTATCACGAACATACGGTCATCAGATGGAGTTTATCGACTTCCAAGCAGCAACGGAGTCTCTTTGCTATCAGTCTCTGGCGATAGCGCGATGACATGGCATCGAAGATTAGCACATATCAATCATGGCGATTTGTGCAAAATGCGTGGACGGCGCAGTGGAAGGTGTGATATTCACTGATGGAGCTGAGGAAGTGAAACGATGTGAAATCTGCATGCAAGGCAAACAGGCAAGACTCCCGTTCAAGGCATCCGGAAAACAGACGAAGCATGTGCTGGATCTAATCCATTCGGACCTGTGTGGACCAATGGAGACTACTTCGATCGGAGGAGCCAGGTATTTATTAACATTTATCGACGACTTCTCACGCAAAGTCTTTGTCTATTTTCTGAGGTCCAAGGCTGAAGTATTCACGCGATTCAAAGAGTTCAAAAAGCTGGTTGAGGTGCAAACCGAACGCAAGGTGAAAGCGATTAGAACGGATAACGGGACAGAATATTGCAGCAAGGATTTTGAAGCATTTTGTTGCAGTGAGGGCGTTCAACATCAAATGACTAATACGTATACTCCTCAGGAAAACGGCGTAGCAGAACGTATGAACCGTACGATTGTGGAGCGAGCCAAATGCATGTTATTCGACGCTAAACTTGAAAAGGCTTACTGGGCTGAAGCCGTCAACATGGCTACATATGTGGTAAATAGATGCATCAATTCGACTCTAGATGGAAAAAACGCCGGAAGAAATGTGGACTGGAGTTAAACCGAACGTGAGCAACTTAAAGATATTAGACTCATCCGTAATGGTCCACGTTCCAAAACAAAAACGTCGCAAATGGGATCCAAAGTCAACCAAGTTGACCTTCGTGGGACATAGCCATAATACCAAGGGATATCGGTGTATTGATCCAACCACTAAGAAGGTAACCATCAGTAGAGATGTCAAGTTTCTGGAGAGTCAGCAAGAGCCATCGGTGCTTATGAACTTCGAGGAAGTTTCTGATTCAGTGAGGGATAATTCATCAGAAAAGGTAGATGCACAACCAATGGAAGACTTGGACAGTGACACAGAGGACGACTCGGTCACGGAGAGAGCATCGAGTGATGAAAATTTTGAGCCTGATGAAACGCTGACACCTCCACAAGAACTAAGAAGATCCGCACGCTCACCAAAGCAAAGAGACTTCGAGGGATACGTTTCTTACTTGACGATGAATGATGAAGAAGATAACGATCCATTAACGCTTAAGGAAAGAAGTGACCACGAAGAATGGAGAACGGCTATTAATGACGAGTTGAAGTCATTGAAGGAAAATTCCACTTGGGAACTTGTCGACTTGCCACGCGATAGGAAGGCCATAAAATGCAGATGGGTCTTCAAGACGAAACGTGATGGAAACGGAAAGGTTGTCCGTTATAAGGCCAGACTCGTGGCCAAAGGATATTTGCAAAGTTATGGTACGGACTACAATGAAACATATTCACCTGTAGTAAGGTACACGTCGATTCGATACTTGATTGCTCTGGCAGCTAAACGTAGCATGAAGATTGATCAGATGGACGCCATAACGGCGTTCCTTCAAGGGGATTTATTCGAAGAAATATTCATGGAGCCGCCGGAAGGGTTCAACGCTGGAAAGGGTAAAGTTTGCCGGCTGAGAAGGGCCATCTACGGACTTAAGCAAAGCAGCCGAGAATGGAACAAGAAGCTCAAGAAATCCTTGAAGACTTTTGGACTTATCCAGTCACCTGCGGACCCGTGTGTATTCTACAATCAAGACATGACGCTAATAGTAGCCATCTACGTGGATGATTTTTTGATATTCTGGGCGGATGCAGAAGCCAAGGATCAACTGAAAAAGTCGGCATTCAAGATGAAGGATATGGGAACTGCGAGTAACTGCGTTGGATTACGAATCACATATGAATCTAATGCAATTTGCCTGGATCAAGAGGAATACACGAAGCAGATACTGGAAAAGTTTACCATGACTGATTGCAAACCGGCAGCTACACCGAGTGATCCAAATCAGAAGCTTTCAATCGAAATGAGCTCAGATACTCAAGAAGAGAGAGAAGAACTTAAAGGAGTCCCATACCAGGAGGCTGTAGGAAATCTACTATACTTGGCACAAGGTACACGACCAGATATTGCGTTTGCCGTCAACGATGTAAGCAGATTCAACTCGAACTTTGGCAAGGCTCACTGGACGGCAGTCAAGCGCATCTTTCGATACCTAAAGGGAACTCTGAACTTCAAGATTCGCTATTCGAAAACAAATTCTAAGAGTAATGGCCTATTGGGTTACTCAGATGCAAATTGGGCGTCAGACGTCGACAAACGTCGCTCCTGTACTGGATACGTTTTCTTGATGAATGGCGGAGCCATATCATGGGCAAGTAAGCGACAACAGACTGTCGCACTCTCGAGCAGTGAGGCCGAATACATGGCTTTGTCGGCCAGCGTACAAGAAGCAATGTGGCTTAAATACTTTGGTGAAGTCCTGGAGTCAAATACCAAAAATGAAGCAATAAAGATCAAATGCGACAGCCAAAGCGCTTTGAGTCTTGCGAAGACGGACGGTTTCAAGGCGAGGTCCAAACACATTGACGTTCGCCATCATTACATTCGGGAGAAGATTGCGGATGGAATCATCGAGCTGGAGTACATTCCTACCGAAGAGATGGTGGCGGATAACCTAACCAAAGCTGTCAGTGGACCGAAACATATGTCATGTGCACGCGGAGCAGGAGTTGGACACATGAAGAATTAGAAATTAACTCTTTTAAAGCAATAGAATGGGTTGCAATACTTGATATTAGAGTCATTGAATTTATTTTCTTTTCTTTGTTTATCATTGTTGGTCAAAGTAATTTCTAATACTTAATGAGTGAGGGTGTTGGGAAAAGACGGTATATTGGCCGCGCGCTACTCAGCGCCACTTTTCTGTACTACCACTACGTAAAATACATTCCGTTGTTTTAGTCTCTGAGAAACACGTGTCTTCTCTCGCAGCCTCTTTATACCTGAATCGATCCCAATCCAACACTATGGTTGCTTTATCTTCAACTATTTGTTTTCATTTTATTTTTATTTTTATTGTGAGTCTTATTGGCTATCCTCGTCTTATCCGTTGTATATGACATAAGTCTGTCTTCGTCTTGCTCATTGTAATTTACATAAGGCTCTCCGTATGCTAATTTAATGCATAGGGCAAATGTATTAAGCTATCCTTGTTTTAACGTGTGTCGCATAAGTCTGTCTCTCTCAGATTCGTGAAGCGAACATTTTAATTTTTAATTTCGTTTATTAATCTAATTAATTTAGATAGAAAATCGGGGTTAACGCTATTGATGTTTGAAAATATAAAAGATTCCATTTTCAACATAATAATTAAATGGCAAAATTTTCGTTCTAAAATGAAATTCATTATAGCCAAAATGTATAAAGGACCAAGAATATTAATATAAAAGTGATTCGGTCTTCCTAAGTTCAAATAGTAAAAAGTTTAAAATGGCGGACATGAAACTTTAATAATTCATAACTCGGAAACGGTAAGAGATAGAGAGATGGGGTTTCTTTTGTTGTATTCAAGTAATCAAGGGCTTTATTTTAGGGTGTTCAAAATTTTTGTGTTTTATGGATTTCCGTAATTTTTATTTATATCTCGGAATTGAGAAGAGATATGAAGTGAGAGTTTTTGTAGGATTAATTGACATGCTCTGCTGAGTAATTATAGTGGGTTTATTAATTATTTTTATAATTAATTTTATAATAAATTTTATTGTTAATTAGCTTCTTTTGAGAGATAGAAAAATAATTTATTTATGAAAGTTGGTTAACTTTTCATGGTGTCAAATTGTTTATAACAATTAAGCATAGTGAAGGTATCGTGGAACAATTATCATTTATTGTAATAATGTTCTTTAGGCGTGAAAGATTATGCTTTTATAGTTAGTTTATTTTTATTTAATCGGTTTCCTTTTAATTTAATTTTATTAACGCGTCTATGCCGAGCATACTTTACTTTCCGTTAGATCCGTAGCTCAGAATGGATTTATTTTACATGAAAAATTTCGTGATGGCTATATTAGCAATAAATAGTAGTAATCAATCGATTGCAAGGATAATTTGGAAGAATTTAACGGTTCAATAATCATTTGTCCAAAATTCTAGGGTTCATTCATGTCATTCATGAAGGTAGGCCTTGTTACCAGGCGGCGGCTTAAGGCTTGGTTAATTCATCATCTGTTTTACGAACGCGTTTTAACTCGACAGCTGTTTTACGTTATGCGTGTGCTGTGACAGTTTATAATGGTTAGGTTAGACACTGATATTATAATTTAACGTTGCTTTCAGGTGCCGTGCAACAAGGAAATGAAGAAGAAAAATTGTATGTGGCGAAAATTTACTGGTGACTGTGTCGCAAGATGTGACAGTTCCACCTCTCGCATTGGCGGCCGGGGAGCCCCACAACGCCGACTTGGCGTTGAAATCCCCGGCCACCAATACCTGTCTGTGTGCAGGTGGAATTCTCATTAGACTGATCCTCAGATTGTCTAATACTCTTTTAAATGAGGCCGTGTCCACATTGGGAGAAATGTAAATTCCCGCCACATAGACACGGCCCCATTTCACGATCACATATCCGTCCCCCGCCCCGAATTTGGAGCAGGGGACAGGATCTCGCGTCTGTCTTCAAATTATAGCCACCAAGCCGCACCGACTACCCGCCCACAGTGCGTGGTTCGGCGGCACCCGATGCGGCTCGGCGGCCACCCCCAGGCTACACCCCGCTCCGCCATCGTGTGAAGAAACACGTCCTGCGAAGCGAGGGTGTGATTTAGATTAGTCTGTAAAATACGCTGGGGCGCCATTAGTAGTATTCTTCTCCAAAGGCCTCCCCCTCTTTCTCTTCCCCAGCTCCAGTTGGAGGCTCTGTCGCTGTCTGCAATTCCGTCACCACTTGCCCGTTGATCTCGGGCAACCTATTAAGAACTGGCACCAACAGTGGGGTCAACTGTTGTGGTGCCGTTTGCTCCATTACCACCTCGTCGCTGTCCTGAACTGTCGTAGGACCTTGCTCGGGAACTGGCTGCGGCGGCAGTTGTTGCGGCTGCTGCTGCGACTGTTGTTGCTGCAGCTGGTCTGCTTGCATCGCCGTGCCTTGTTCTCTGTTTCTCCTCTTTTGCTGGGCTTTGGGTCTGTCCTTCGTCTCGACTTCCCCGCTGCCCTCCACGGCCTCTGAGG
Source organism: Temnothorax rugatulus (assembly GCA_035220575.1). Lineage (NCBI taxonomy): Eukaryota > Metazoa > Arthropoda > Insecta > Hymenoptera > Formicidae > Temnothorax > Temnothorax rugatulus. The sequence goes on from JASTWL010000337.1 coordinate 184,669, forward strand.
CCGTTCTTTTCTCTGCCTTCCTCTTCTCGATCTTAAGATTCACTCTCTCTACTGAGGTGACCCTCGGCCGAGGTTTGGAGGGCCCCGACTCTGCTCCAGTCCCGTGTTGCAAATTGCACTCTTTGATTTCGATGATTTTCTGTGAGTGCAATTTTTTTCGCTGGTATATGCGAGCGAACTTTAGCTGCTTTCAAGCGACGTCTCACTGTTCTTTTCGAGATTGGATAATTATCGTTTTGTAAAACTATTGCAGCAGGATTGGAGTAATTTGCGTCAACTAATTGGACGATTCTTTCTTCTTGACGAGCTGTAGTTTTTCTTGGTTTTGCATTATTTTTCCTATGATCTTTTATAGCATTAGAGTCTGCTTCTTCATATTTCCGAATCCACAATGCTACTATCTTCTTACTGCATCCTACTGCTTCTGCGATAACTGTTCTATTTGTTCCCAATTTATAAAATCCGATAATTTGTCTGAAATGTAATACATTCTTTATTAATAGTCTAATATATTAATAATTTGTATAAGTAAAATATTATTATATTATATGAGAGTGAGAGTGAGAGAGAGAGAGAGAGAGAGAGAGAGAGAGAGAGAGAGAGAGAGAGAGAGAGAGAGAGAGAGCACTTATATTTTTATATTTAATAGATCTCTGTAATGCTGGCAGCGTATTTTATTGTCTTCTTACATAGATATAAGAAACATATTCTCAAGGATGAAATAAATATGTAAAAAAACGATGGTATTTTTTTATTTGACTAATGAAAAAGTTGACTAAATATTAATTTAATTTATGAGAAATCTATTTGGTAAATTTATTATTCGCACTGTAGAATGATATTAAATATGTTATCCGTTCTTGGCAGTAATTTATTCTATCAATTGTAGGACAAAATCTCCATTTTTATAAAGTTTATTCACCAACCATATAAAAACAAAAATAAGAACGATAATACATACAATTTTTGTTTAGTCTATACTGTTTCTTTACTAAATGCTTTACGTAACACGGAAAATTTTCTAAGAAAATAAACACGCTTTTTAAGATTTTTTCTTTTGTCATAATTTATTTAACAGTAGTATTGAACAGTATTTTAACAATTTATTTAACATTATTTTGAGAAAAGAGATTTGCTCGCGAAACACGATGCGCGATGCACGATGCAAACAGAGAGAAAGCAATTTCGGATTTAGAAACTGTGCTGTGTAAGGAAACATAATTCGCGAGAACGCAATTAAAGCCTTTCGATATCTTGGCGCAACTTTTTTGAAAGTGATTTAGGCCGAAGACTTGAATAGCCCTGCTGAAACCGAAGACCTGGAGACTGTCAATCCACGCCAATCTCTCTGCAACTGTCCATTCAGGATTCTCCTCGGAAATGTGATGAACCATTTGCTCGACGATGCTCTGTAAGAAATTATAATTCTAATAAAAGCCCACATATTTATCCAACGTGAACGATAACAATTATAATCACTTACTATTTCAGGATTATTAGTTTATGAACTTTTTTAACAATTATAATATCAAATCAATTAAAAAACTTATAAACATTTTCTAAACAAAAGTTAATCTTATTAGTTATGTTCTACACACACAATACTACTTCAGTTTATGCATGCTAATTCATTAGAGAGTGAGATTTTATCGCGGAAACGAAACATATTTTCACTACCTATTTCTCTGCAATTTATTTGCCTACCATGACTTTGGTGTATCCCAAATTCCTCGTGTAGGTGGTGAACGATGAATTATCAATGAAAGAGCGACGGAGATTACCGCGAGGACACATGGTGACGATGGATCAGACTGATCAGAGTCCGTGGCGAGTATGCCGCATGACAAGCGTAGCGCGGATCGTCTGACGCTGATATTTCCCACTGGTGTTCTGCAATCGTATTTTGAAATTACTAATAATGTAATAATTTCTTAAATAATATAAATTAAATCATCTTACTGCATCTCCTCCTCCATTGACCGTCATCTCTACCTTTCTCATAGTCATCGTTGTTTTCTTCATTTCTCTGTCCCAGCTAATTTTCTTCTTCTTCTTTTCCTATTCGTATGACTCCGATTCTCTGGAAGGCTCGATACGGCCAATAATCTTTGTTAATGCCTCAGCTAACTAAAATTATATATATGGGACGTTCCATGTCAACCGGGACAGGGCCGTCTCTAAAATTCTATTGAACCGATTAAAATGGTTAAGAGCTTAAAATCTTTGTTTTTGTGTGCTTTATCAAATACAGTGTGGTACTTTTGAAATTTCAATATGGCGGTCAAAATATGGCGCTTCATATGAGTTAAAAACGCAAATCATATGATTAAATTGTTGTTTCTAATAGAAAAAAGAGGATACATAGCTTGTGAGTAGATAGCACTAAGATTTGGATGTCTCTAACTGAAGATATATAGACATAAAACAAATAAAAATGGCAGATCCAATATGGCGGACAAAAAAACAAAACTTTCACCAAAATTTATGAAACTCAGTATTTGGGGGTTTTTGAGGTCGCTGATTACAAATCCGTTTATGATTTTTCAAAATTCAAATTGGCGGATTCAATATGGCAGACAAAGAAACAAAACTTTTGCCAAAATTTATGAAAGTCAACGTCGGAAGTTATAGCAAATGTCATTGAGGTTATAGAACGGACATCGTTAACTTGTAAGATGAAATTCCAGCATTTAAATTTAAAAATTAAAAAGAATTCAAAAAAGTAAAAAAAAATTAATAAAAATTTAAAAATAAAAAAAAATAAAAAAAAGTAATGCGGGCTTCATAACCTACATTTGAAGACAGTCTCAACCCTGTTAACGCAGAGAGCTTTCCAAATACTAAGTTTCACATATTTCGTCAACAATTTTGTTTTTTATCTACCGTATTTGATCCGCCAATTTGAATTTTGAAAAATCATGAACGGATTCGTAATCAGCGACCTCAAAAACCCCCAAATACTGAGTTTCATAAATTTTGGTAAAAGTTTTGTCTTTTTGTCCGTCATATTGGATCTGCCATTTTTATTTGTTTTATGTCTATATATCTTCAGTTAGAGACATCCAAATCTTAGTGCTATCTACTCACAAGCTATGTATCCTCTTTTTTCCATTAGAAACAATTTAATCATATAATTTGTGTTTTTAACTCATATGAAGCGCCATATTTTGACCGCCATATTGAATTTTCAAAAGTACCACACTGTATTTGATAAAGCACACAAAAACAAAGATTTTAAGCCCTTAACCATTTTAATCGGTTCAATAGAATTTTGGAGACGGCCCTGTCCCGGTTGACATGGAACGTCCCATATTAATATAAATTTGTCGTATAATAATTATTTACCATTCAAATAATTAACATGTTCTAGTATTTTTTATACTCTCCTTATACTTCTGGACGATCCCTCGTGGTTCTTAACCTCTCTTCCGCAAACACAGCTGTCAAACTGACAGTGACTGATAGCTTTCTCATTCTCCACGACGCGGTCGACCGTGCTCCACGACGTTACCGACCTAACAGTCACGAAGCACGAATAGCGCTAGACGCGACGCGTTCAGCTACTATCTGCCCCCGAACGCGACTGACTTCAGGTGGAAGGCATTAATGACCGCGACTGTACGTCTCTTTGGTGAGCGGTAATAAATCGACGCTACCCTCGAAGCTGTTAGCTATATCCTTGATAATAAAATGGGCATCGCAACCGGACAAATTGTGAAAGAACACAGGAATAACGTACGAGTCTCTATAGTTTAGATTGCAACGCAGATGCGCGGGACCTCTATAACGTCCGGTGAAGTGACAGTGATCGCGCACGCGTTGACCTTTCGATTCGAACGGTCTCTCGCATATGTGACAGTTCGTCGCGATCCAAAAATTTCGTGTCTCGTCCAGCGTGAGCTCCGCCATGGTCACGTTCGTCATGAGTATCTCCTTCACACGATGCGCGATAACGTTGAGCTCGTTAACGAACCACGACACACAGTCCTCGCCGCGATGAAATCTGTACGCTGGCGCTGGCGCAATCTCATTGTACGCGCTGCACAAGTAGTATCCCACGCTGAACGCTCTGTGATGCTGATAGGCGTATCTCTGGACGTTATCACCGCGTATCTCTTCTCTTTCCAACAAGCATTCTAGATCGGCGTACACCACGAAAGGAAGTCGAGTCTTCCTACTGTGATCGCGAAAAAAACCGCTGTGAACGGACAATTCTCGCTCGAGCAAAAGTAGTGTAGGCATCTGAAAAAAATATGCATGATTTTTTAGTCCGCAAATATCTGATTCGGGGGACTCCTTTCTTTATACCTACCGATCGCATATGTACTTCATGTTTTTGCTCCTGTTTAACTGAGACCCCACCAATCGGGATAGATTCCTTATCAACGCGAAATGACCGACGTTCGAGGTGTTTCGCGAATCTTGCAGATACAACAGATTGACGTGACTGTCCTTCTTATCGTCGGTCAACCGCAAAGGGACGTTCTCGTCGTTCCGTTCCCTCCACCAAGTAGTAAAAACGTTGACGGACACGCTGTTGAGTCGTTCGAACCTTGAAATTTGTTTCAGAGTCATAGGAAACTCGATTCCATCGAGATTCAATTGCGTCGAATAGTGAGGATACGAACTACACCTGTCCGTGTTTCTTTGAACGGGATACAGAGCGGAGATTACCGCCCACGCGAAACATGCGTTGTCCGTCGAACGCACGTTGATCACCGCTCTCTTCAGCTTTATCCATCGCGGTATTTCCACCAAACATCCAGCGTGCATGGGATTGCACTTGTTCACGTTCACCATCAAGTTCAATATACGCGACAATGCCCAGCTACTGTCGCGTTCCTGAAACTCATCCAGAACCATCAGAGTGGCGTCGATCACGTATCTGTCGTACCACTCTCGCAAATCGGACGTGGGAAAGAGCTGACGATTTCTCGTGGCGACGCTTTTGACGGCGCACAGTGGGAAAAAAGGCTCACTTTTTGGACAAAAATCGACCGACAGTGCAATTCTTAACCGATTTTAGAATTTTTTTTTTTTTTATTTGCTCGTAATGAAATGCTCTATAACATAGCATTGCGCGTTTTTTAAAACAAAGCTTGAATTCAAAATGGCGGATCAAAAATGACTGTCAAAAGTCCTGAAATGATATTGAATATGATATCTCACCTACAATATTGAATATATTTACAACCAAAACACATATGTACAGGGTTTTTGGGTCGCTAAACATAAATTAATCAATTTAAAAATTTTCAATTCAAAATGGCATTCAATATGGAAGTCAAAAATATTGAAATTATATAATATATAATAGATTTACAGAAAAATGAGTAAAAATTTGATAAATTCTTATTTTTTAATGTTTTTCACAGTTTGTAATATTTAATTGACAAATAGATAACAGAATTTTGTTACATTGCTTTATTACAACTGATTATAATCAGTTGCTTTATATATAAAGCAATACTTAAGTCCTTTTACCGCTCAAGGTATCTGTCATTAAAAGGGTTTTTGTTTTTTTGTGTTTTAGTCATTTTTGTGTTTTTTTTTTGTATTTTTTGTTTTTCTATTAATTTTTTTGTTTTTTATTCTTATTTCCTAATCGCTATATGCTGCGCGTTATGTACACACACACACACACACACACACACACACACACACACACACACACACACACACACACACACAAACTTCTTATATTTTTATATTTTATATACAATCCTAAAATAAAGAACCTTTTATGTTCTCATTTTAAGACTCCTTTAAGAGATCTTTTACTTCAGGTGATAAATCTTTTGGTGCTTTTTCTTGTTTTATTCTTAAATTACTAATTACAGGATCAGATGAAACTAGAAGATAATGCATTATATCTTCGTTAGTGCATTTTCTTGATTTCATTCTGCTGTTCTGAGCGCGAGCTTTCCTAAAAATAATAAAAGTAGAAAGGGCTGTAAGGGTCAACGCGGGTCACGGTGCGTTCAGATATAAGTATGATTTATTCCTCCATTTACAGAAATCCAAACGTTTCGGCTCCTGTCCGAGCCATCCTCAGTGGTACAATATTAAATTATATATTCTCCCTTAACATAGTGAGTTTACTGTTTCAATTTGACAGAAACTTAGAAAGACTAAAAGGTCCAAATCTGCAACGTAATTAAGAGTTACATCATTGTCCTCAATTAAATTCTAGAAAACTCACCAGTTAGTCTGGAGAAAAAATACATCGTGGTCAAACAGAATAATAAGAAAAAGGCAAAGAGAACGATCCGTGCAGAGCGATCTGTAAGACGAGATCCCATCGACACGACGTACAGAGAAAGACTGATTCGGTAAACGTACGCAGATAAACGTCTTATAACAAACTTGACAACGTGTAGGTCATAAATAATATACTGTGGTCGACGATAAATACAAAGTAATGTCTTAGTCAAATTTGTACAAATAAATATAAAACGTCGGTCAACAGATCAAAATAAATATTCATAAAATATAAATCAGCAGTAATAACGTCGGTCAACAGATAAAAATAAAATTCAAAAAATATATAAATCCGCAGTAGTAAATACAAAGAATTGTAAAAAAGATTGAGAACTTGTGGAAAAGCAAAGCGGCATGGACATGGTTTACAGTTTATCCAAGATAGAAACATATGCATGGTGCAAAAACTCTGTATCAGCCTGAGAGTTCAAACCGTTCTTTTGCAATTTAATATATAGCATCTCTGATACCAATCGCTTCGATAAAAACCTTTCCTTATCCAGAATTTCGACGTTATCCCAGTCAAAATCGTGATTAAAATCTAATCTGTGTTCAGTAATGACGGAAAGATTTGTCGTGTTTCTACGGATATGATTACGGTGTTCAGTAATTCTCGTTTTAAGTTGTCTCAAACTTAAAACGAGAATTACTGAACACCGTAATCATATCCGTAGAAACAAATCTACAAATCGACAAATCTTTCCGTCATTACTGAACACAGATTAGATTTTAATCACGATTTTGACTGGGATAACGTCGAAATTCTGGATAAAGAAAGGTTTTTATCGAAGCGATTGGTATCAGAGATGCTGTATATTAAATTGCAAAAGAACGGTTTGAACTCTCAGGCTGATACAGAGTTTTTGCACCATGCATATGTTTCTATCTTGGATAAACTGTAAACCATGTCCATGCCGCTTTGCTTTTCCACAAGTTCTCAATCTTTTTTACAATTCTTTGTATTTACTACTGCGGATTTATATATTTTTTGAATTTTATTTTTATCTGTTGACCGACGTTATTACTGCTGATTTATATTTTATAAATATTTATTTTGATCTGTTGACCGACGTTTTATATTTATTTGTACAAATTTGACTAAGACATTACATTGTATTTATCGTCGACCACAGTATATTATTTATGACCTACACGTTGTCAAGTTTGTTATAAGACGTTTATCTGCGTATGTTTACCGAATCAGTCTTTCTCTGTACGTCGTGTCGATGGGATCTCGTCTTACGGATCGCTCTGCACGGATCGTTCTTGCCTTTTTCTTATTATTCTGTTTGACCACGATGTATTTTTTCTCCAGACTAACTGGTGAGTTTTCTAGAATTTAATTGAGGACAATGATGTAACTCTTAATTACGTTGCAGATTTGGACCTTTTAGTCTTTCTAAGTTTCTGTCAAATTGAAACAGTAAACTCACTATGTTAAGGGAGAATATATAATTTAATATTGTACCACTGAGGATGGCTCGGACAGGAGCCGAAACGTTTGGATTTCTGTAAATGGAGGAATAAATCATACTTATATCTGAACGCACCGTGACCCGCGTTGACCCTTACAGCGCTTTCTACTTTTATTATTTTTATCTCGAGGGTCTTTATTTCACACTTATTTCCTAAAAATCTTATTACTTGCTTCTTGCGCTTCTTCCGACAGGCAACCAATTGGCAAACCTAAATGTTTAATTATGTTACTACCATGTAGCAAAACTTTATGTACAGATGGTGGCATACTGTACCAAGGATACAAATTGAGACAGAGTTTTGCGGTATCTAGACAATATTTGTCAAATTTCTTAATATTTATATCGCAAATATTAATTTATTCCTCGATTAACTGGCATAAATGTACAAAATAAGCACTACGTTTCGGCTCTCGGTTCGCCCTTTTCAAGTGCGGTCTAAAACGAAGTAAAACAAAGATATAATGCAAAGTATAAAATAAATAATACAAATACAATTGAGAGCAATACCTATATCATCGAAATGACTCGTCATCACTAAATTAAACGTTCCTGCGTTCACGAGCATGTTCATGCATGGCCATAAAAGACAGCTGCGGCAAATTTTTCTAACATGTAGTAACAAATTGAGGAGAGAATGCGAAGACCGAGAAAGACTTACGTGTTTCTTAATTATAAAAATTAACGCACGACAGGTTCTCAGTTGCGACATGTTGGTATGCGAGTACTTCCGAGACTGAGACACCAAGGAAGAGATCAAGGTTTACAGAAAATAGAGGTGGAGAGATAAACAATCAGACTGACGCAATGACCCTGTCATATACCGCGTTTAAGTTCTCGGTGTCTTTTTTCAGGTTGATAGTGTTATTGTTTTTCTTGATAAAGAACATTTCAGCTATCTCTCGCATTTTCAAATTGCGTTCTTTATGCAGGATTATCGGATCTGACCACTTGAAATTGTGGTCGTTCTGTATCCGATGCTTGCTCACAACAGAGAAGTTGCTGTCATGTTTTTTGATATCGCTGAAATGCTCCTTAACTCTCGTCTCAAGATGTCTCTTAGTCTGCCCAATGTAGGAAGCTTCGCAATTTTCGCAATCAATTTTGTACACTACGTTCGTTTCTTTCTCCGTCGCGAGCCTATCCTTGCCTCTCCTGACGACAGCACTGAGTTTTTTCGGTATTTTATATACCACGTCAAGACCGACCCGTTCTAACGTACCACGTATGCCCTCGCTTAAGCCTCTTACGTAGGGAACCGCCACGCACCTCCGTGCATCAAATGTGGTATCGCTCTCCGTGTTGCTAATATTCGTGTCAATTCTATTTTCTATTTGTCGCAATCTATTATTGATGTGTTTATTGACCAACTTCGTCGGGAAGCTATTGTTGATAAGGATATCTTTAAAAATATTAATATTAGCGTGATGGAAACGCTTGTCTGACAACAGAATAGCATGATCTACTAAATTATTTATACTATTGATTTTATATTTAAGTGGATGATTAGAAAAGTAGTTGATATATCTCCCCGAGAAAGTTGGTTTCCTGTACCAATTCGTAATTAATTCGTCACCATCCCTAGTCACAATGGTATCCAAGAATGGCAAAGAATTGTCAGTTTCGATTTCGTGGGTGAATTGCAAACGCGGGTGATAACTATTGAACGCATCCAGTAAGGCTTTTATAGACGATTTCGGTACAATGGTGAAAACGTCGTCTACATAGCGGAGGAAGATCGGAACATCAAATTCAAGTAAACATAGACAATGGGTCTCTAGATCCTCCATGACCATGTCAGCTAATATCGGCGAGAGAGGAGATCTCATGGGACTACCATGGATCTGCTCATAGAATTGGCCGTCGAAACAAAAGCTAGTTGACTGTAGAATCAGCTCAATGGCATGGAGGAACTGAGACAAATTAAGCTCAGTATTCTGTGAGATGTGAGATGCCATCTTTTTCTCACCGTCTCGTATACCAACTCGCTAGGAATGTTGGTAAACAATGCTGTGACGTCAAGGGACGCAAGGATTTCATCTGAATTAATCCTCACACTCGCATTCTTTTTTACAAACGACCAACCATCCTTTACATGAGACCGTGGTTTGGGAATCGAAGTATGCAAGATCTCATGTATAAAGCTCGCGACATTATACAGGGGACTGCCTATTGCTAAAACGATGACGCGCATAGGAAACCCTGTTTTGTGTATTTTCGGTAAACCGTAACAGCGAGGCAAAGGACCCCGGGCCCAGCCATAGGGAAAATGGATCCCGGTCAAATTGGTTGAAACTGTAGTATGTTGTACTTCATAATCTCCTGATCAAAAGTGTTAATGGGCACGAAGTCCGAAACCATCTACTTTTTGAGTTATCAGACGTTGAACATGGTAAAAATGAGGATATGGGGATATTTTATTTTAGAGTATCCACGGCAATAATTCTTTCGGGTCGCATTTTTATGTGTGTCACGCATGTGTGTGCGCGCGCGCGTGCGCGTGTGCGTGTGAGGATAGGTGCACTTGGACACGGTACATTTGGACACCGTTCATTTGGACACGGTCATTTGGACACCATCAATTGGACACCGTTTATTTAAACACGGTTCATTTGGACACCGTTCATTTGGACACGGTGCATTTGGACACCGTTCATTTGGACACGGTGCATTTGGACACCGTTCATTTGGACATGATCATTTGGACACGATCAATTAGACACCGTTTATTTGGACACGGTTCATTTGGACACCGTTCATTTGGACACGGTGCATATGGACACCGTAAAAAATACGGCCTGTGCAGTTGGACACCGTAAAAAATGCGGCCTGTGCAGTTGGACACCAAAATGTGCTATCTGTGCAGATGGACACGAAAATGCGCGACTTGTGTAGTTGGATACCGAAACGCGCGTGCATGGGGGGTGCGGGGGGGGGGGGGGAGCAAAGCCCCCCCACTCATGCTTACAGCGAGGTACATTTCCTACCCGGGCACGCCGAAGGCGTGTCCTAGGGGGGGTGCGGGGGGGCGAAGCCCCCCTGCCCACGCGTCAACCCCATCCACACCGCCATGTGCACGGGGGGCTGCGGGAGGGCAGAGCCCCCCCCCGCCCACACTCCCAGGTTCACTCACACTGACCATGGGGGGGTGCAGGTGGGGCGAAGCCCCCCCGCCCACGCATGTACTTTGATGTATTATATAAGATATATTGACGAGTAGGGATGCAATAATATTAACATAATTTATGAATAATTTGTTTATTATTTTCGTGTCCAACTGCACAGGCCGCATTTTTTACGGTGTCCAACTGCACAGGTCGTATTTTTTACGATGTCCAAATGCACCGTGTCCAAATGAACGGTGTCCAAATGAACCGTGTCCAAATAAACGGTGTCTAATTGATCGTGTCCAAATGACCGTGTCCAAATGAACGGTGTCCAAATGTACCGTGTCCAAGTGCAGGCCACTCTGCGTGTGCGTGGGTATGTGTGTGTGGGTATGTCTGTATGAGCGTGTGCGTATGCGTGTGCGTGTGTATGTGTGTGTGTGAGGATATGTCTGTGTATGTGCGTGTGTGTGTGGAGGGGGGGAGGTATGCCTGTGTATGTGCATGTGATTGTAGGTATGTGTATATTCTTATAATCAGTGCACCGTCAGCATTAGCATCACCCAATGTACACCGCGTGGAGGTTGCGCGATCGGATCTTGTACACCTTTTGTACATCATCCCTGAAAAGGACTGGTTAATGTGTAGTCAATGTATGTGATTAGGGTCGCTCGTTGATGTTACGTGGCTGCGATCCGTTCGCTGAATCACGAATTATTATTACATAATTACAAAAGTAATTAGAAGGAGACAAATGACTTTCAAGCTCTTTTGCTGTTTCGGCCGTTTCGGGCAAGAATTGGCGTCGTTGGCGATACGCTACGACGGTAGAGTAAAGTATGCGCGTAATATTTTGTCATTTGCGGCCGAGTTTGAGTCCCCGCAGTGTCAAACTTTGTTTACAAAATCACTAATATATTACAATTTAATTACTTTTGTATTTATGTAATAATAATTCGTGATTCAGCGAACGGATCGCAGCCACGTAACATCAACGAGCGACCCTAATCACATACATTGACTACACATTAACCAGTCCTTTTCAGGGATGATGTACAAAAGATGTACAAGATCCGATCGCGCAACCTCCACGCGGTGTACATTGGGTGATGCTAATGCCGACGGTGCACTGATTATAAGAATATACACATACCTACAATCACATGCACATACACAGGCATACCTCCCCCCCTCCACACACACACGCACATACACAGACATATCCCCACACACACGCACACGCATACGCACACGCTCATACAGACATACCCACACACACATACCCACGCACACGCAGAGTGGCCTTCACTTGGACACGGTACATTTGGACACGATCAATTAGACACCGTTTATTTGGACACGGTTCATTTGAACACCGTTCATTTGGACACGGTGCATTTGGACATCGTAAAAAATACGACCTGTGCAGTTGGACACCGTAAAAAATGCGGCCTGTGCAGTTGGACACGAAAATAATAGACAAATTATTCATAAATTATGTTAATATTATTGCATCCCTACTCGTCAATATATCTTATATAATACATCAAAGTACATGCGTGGGCGGGGGGGCTTCGCCCCCCCTGCACCCCCCCATGGTCAGTGTGAGTGAACCTGGGAGTGTGGGCGGGGGGGGCTCTGCCCTCCCGCAGCCCCCCGTGTACATGGCGGTGTGCGTGGGGTTGACGCGTGGGCAGGGGGGCTTCGCCCCCCCGCACCCCCCCGAGGACACGCCTTCGGCGTGCCCGGGTAGGAAATGTACCTCGCTGTAAGCATGAGCGGGGGGGCTTTGCCCCCCCCCCGCACCCCCCCCATGCACGCGCGTTTCGGTGTCCAACTACACAAGTCGCGCATTTTCGTGTCCATCTGCACAGATAGCGCATTTTGGTGTCCAACTGCACAGGCCGCATTTTTTACGGTGTCCAACTGCACAGGCCGTATTTTTTACGGTGTCCATATGCACCGTGTCCAAATGAACGGTGTCCAAACGAACCGTGTCCAAATAAACGATGTCTAATTGATCGTGTCCAAATGATCATGTCCAAATGAACGGTGTCCAAATGCACCGTATCCAAATGAACGGTGTCCAAATGCACCGTGTCCAAATGAACGGTGTCCTAATAAACCGTGTCCAAATAAACGGTGTCCAATTGATGGTGTCCAAATGACCGTGTCCAAATGAACGGTGTCCAAATGTACCGTATCCAAGTGCATCTATCCTCACACGCACACGCGCACGCGCTCGCGCACACACATGCGTGACACACATAAAAATGCGACCCGAAAGAATTATTGCCGTGGATACTCTAAAATAAAATATCCCCATATCTTCATTTTTACCATGTTCAACGTCTGATAACTCAAAAAGTAGATGGTTTCGGACTTCGTGCCCATTAACACTTTTGATCAGGAGATTATGAAGTACAACATACTACAGTTTCAACCAATTTGACCGGGATCCATTTTCCCTATGGCTGGGCCCGGGGTCCTTTCCGTTCGTGCAATAAAGTCGCTTGAAAAATTGATAACAATGATGTCATTGTTCTGCCATGACTTAACGAGTTGGTTGAGCTTAGTTGTGATCTGTTTAATAGGATTCTTCTTGACTTTTTTGTAAGTAGAAGTGTCATTCAAAATCTCTGTCGTGCGATTAATATACTCAGACTTATCCATGATCACAGTTATCTGACCTTTGTCGGCTTTGGTGACAAAGACATCATCATTATCGCGTAAAAATTTTTTGGTTTTCGAAAACTCACGAAGGATGTGTTGGTCAATATGACATAAATGTTTGTTACTATTCAAAAAGACTTGAAGCGAATTGGCTATTGTGCCCCATAAGATATAATATTTATATCTTTGCCACATGCTAATGCTTGCAAAATGTTACCCAGTCGTTTTACCACATCTTTATCCAATCCCGTAATTTCTGCTACACTTTCAGCGTGTGCAAAAAAAGAACGAGCAACATTTCCCGTGTTTGTTGTCCCTGATCCTTGCTTTACAACGTCAACGGTTAATGACAGTTTCGATTTTAAAGCCTTTTGGATTTTTTTTCCTTTCGGCTTTTAAAATTTTATTTTCTCCCTTTGCGAAACCCTTTTTAAAATCAAAATTATAACACATGTGTAACAAATATTCCATACAACGGATCCAGCAATGCAATGTAGAAAGCCCAAATTTATAATTATCTTCATTACATGGAAGACTTTCAATGTATGTTATATTATTTATATTTTTTGGACTTACTCCACAAATGTTACAACAATTCGAGGACTTCTGACCAGTTAAAATGTTGCATACTTTGCCATCTATCATTGTACATTGGATGTCGAAAGTTATAGTAAATATGATATTTTCTATTGTGATGCATGAGGATTCCAGTTTGTTGAAGATATCTGAATAAAATTTATATTCATTAATTACAACTGAATGACCTTCTTTTATAAATTGAAACTTTATTGGGCGGCAATAACTAACAGATGATGGTCTTTCATTTTTCCAGATATTATTTTCAGCTACTAACTGAATCGGAACAAAAGTAATTATAAATACAGCGTTATCACAGAAAATATTTGTTATAACTTCATCATCTTCATCATCAGTATTAGCTGATTGGTCTTTTTCTAAACTAACGGTTTCTGCTAGCCATTTCTGCCTAGTTTTGCTGTCCGGACGCGCCATCCATTCCCTATTTTCCATGTAAAATTAACATTTTATCGCGTAATTCGTGAAGCTTTTCCTTACTTAACGTTAAAAGTATCCTTTTAGTGGTATGGTTTAATAATGACTTAACATCTACATTTGCACCAAAATCGTTGAAATTCAAATCTGTTGGGTACTTCTCTTTTGCACTCTGAATAACATTATATGGAGGATATAATTTACTACCATGTAGTTTCTTATTATATGACCGCAGCTTGTCATATTTAGCTTTTGTTAATTCCAAGTCCATATACATAGCTAAGATATTATTACTGTCTTCAATATTTCCAATATCTTCTTCCGTATCCGAATCGTCATGAAATGGATTTTGCAGACATTTAGCAGCTTTCATAACTTCCTCAACACTGTAGCTTGAAAGTAGCAATGCGTCTTTTTTTCGTCTTTTCTGAACTTTCGTTGTAAGATACGGATGGACGACCTCTTTTATTTGCATTTTTCATTTCTTCCTTTGATGCTGGAACTTCTAATAAAAGATTTGATGGAGCCTGTGCAATATTCTCAAATGATTCATTTAAATCAATATTAAATTTGACCACTAAATCTTTATTTAAAAATGTGAAGTACTTTTGTTTGAATCGTTCTTTTTGACGAGAAACGCTATTCCATTTCTTATTATATAAAGGAAAAAAATTGTCACGTAATTTCTTTTTTATTTGCACAAGTTGATTTTCATTAAAATTGTGTTCAATTCTTAAATTGTTTAAAATTATATCCATATTTCCTATTTCTTTACATCCAAAGTTCGTATTTCTACCTGAACAATTCCACATATACTCGCATAAAATATTATATTGTTGCGCCCGAGCCGAGACGCCCGGTAGAAGCCCGAGAGGCAGCCGCGAAGCGCTGCCTGACAACGTTCCTAGCAACGAGCCGGTCGTTGTTAATTGACAGATGTCGGCATTCAGATTCTCCGCCGGGCCTTCGAACTGTACTGACGTGTTCACGAGCCACTGTTACATTTGATCATTAAACCAGTTTTCTTTCATTAGAGAGTCTTTATTCCCGGAAACGGGATAGCGCGCCGCGTTCGCGAGTGAGTGTGTTGTGCGAGAGTGTAGCGAACGCGCGGACGAGCGCAACATTTTGGGGGCTCGTCCTCAAGAATCCTGAGGACATTATGTCTTCTTTGGCTCCTTCCTCGCGAAAGAGGCTTCGGGTGGAGACTCCCCAATCAGAAGGGACAACCATGATAACAATCACGACGACTCTCCAGACCGTAATCCAGGAGATCCGACGGAGTTCCTCCTGCGAGAGGAACAAGCGCGGAGGGAGAGGGAGTACGCGGCGACATTTCGACAGCAGGAGGAGGAGCTCCGCCGACTCCGAGGGACAATCTCCGGCAATTCCGAGCTAAGTCCTTCGATTAATAGAGCGTCCGGAGACTCGGGGACGCGAGTTGCGAACGGCACGGGGGCGCGGGTCACACGCGAGAGGGACGCGGTCGCGGGCGGCGCGGAAATACGAGGCGCGTACGCGAGTGAGAGAGCCCCGGTGGCGAGCCGCGCGGAAGTACGGTCTGTGCGCGCGAGTGAAAGTGTCGCGGTCGCGAGTGAGCTTGGATATAAGCTAAAACCCGACACGTTTGACGGGACGGTCTCGTTACATGAATATTTTTCACAATTAAATTTAATCGCGCGGGCGAATCATTGGGATGACGCTACCAAAACGATCGCGTTGGCTTCGAGCCTGAGGGGGAAAGCGCGCTCAGTTTTAGAGACGGTTGAAGACGTCGAACGGCTAGATTTCGCTGAGCTCAAAGCAAAGCTTGAGCTGCGTTTCGGGGAGGGACGACAATCGCAGAATAGCTACGTCGCATTCACGAATCGCAAGCAAAAATTCGGGGAGGATTTGGCCGCTCTTGGTTCCGAAATCGACAGACTGTCGCGCCTGGCGTACCCCGAGTGCCCGTATAAATTGCGCGATAAGATCGCTTGCGCGCAATTTGTTACAGCCGTCTCAGATAATTTCATTAAGCGAGCGCTTCAGATGGAAGGTATAACCTCTCTGAATGCAGCCGTCGAAAGGGCTAAAGCGCTAAAAATCATTCAGGGAGACAATTCGGAGAGATATAGAGAGAATCTTAATAAAAATTTTGCGAAAAAGGGAGTCAAACATGCGGGTGAAAATGAAAAACGCGCTGAAGAAAAGAAAAGTGTAGAGAAAGAGAAAGAGAAGGCGGGGAAGGGCCCGAAGGGGAATTGGCGTGGCAGCAAATTTGGCGCCGGCCGGGGGGAATGTTGGTCTTGCGGTAAGACTGGGCATTTCCGATCAGAATGCCCCAATGAGGAAAACGCGATTTAGTTGAGCTTAGCGGGGTAGGCTCAACTTTTATGAAAAATTCCCCGAAAGTCGGTCGATTTAAGCACTTTAAACTTGATAATAAGAAAAATAAAAATGATTTTTGTTTTGATGGTTTTCTGAATGATAAATGTTGTTCATTTAAGATAGATACGGGCTCCGATGTTTCCATTGTAAATTCCAAATGATAATAAGGTGGAGAGAATAAAAGTAGAGAGTTGTAATTTGAGATATCCAACTGGAGAAAGGGTTCCTTTAGATTCTAAAGTAAAGGTCAATGTTCAAATTGGTAAACATTCTGTCGAAATTCTTATGTTTGTCGCAGAAATTAGTGATAAATGTCTTTTGGGAAAAGATTTTCTCGAAAAAGTGAATCTGGAAAATATTTTTGAACCTTTCTTTGTTAATCCTGAATTAAATGAGAAAAAGAATCTTAATTGTTCTCGTATTGAAGCTTCTACCGAGGGAGACTCTTCTATCTTAAAAGAACTTCTTGAAAATAATTCTGGGAGTCTGAATGAGGCTCAGAAAGAAATTTTTGCCGATTTTCTAAAAGATTTCCGGGATGTGTTTTCGGAAACTATTGTTGCAGGGAATTGTGATATTATTGAGCATGTGATAAATGTGAAAGATTCTTCCCCCATAAAACAGGTCCCTCGTCGAATTCCTATTCATATGAGGAAGGAAGTTAATAAAATTATTGAGGATATGTGGAAACAAGGGGTAATTGAGAAGTCACAAAGCCCCTGGATCTCACCTGCAGTTATGGTCAGAAAGAAAGATGGTATAATAAGATTCTGTGTGGATTATAGGAAATTGAATTTGGTAACTTGTAAGAAAGATTCTCATCCTTTACCCAGAATCGATGACATACTCGATCAGCTATCAGGTAACATTTGGTTCTGTACTTTAGATTTAAAGAGCGGGTATTGGCAAATAAAGATTCGTTCCGAAGACAAAGAGAAAACTGCGTTCTCTATTGGAAACGGGTTGTGGCAGTTTACCGTCATGCCCTTTGGTCTCTGCAATGCCCCTGCTACATTTCAACGTCTAATGGAGAGAGTTTTAAAAGATTTGTTATCAAAAATTTGCTTAGTTTTTATCTTGATGATGTAATAATCTTTGGAAAAAGTTTCTCTGAAATGATGGAGAATTTGAAAACAGTGCTCTTACGGTTAAGAAAAGTGAATTTAAAAATTAATCCAAAGAAATGTACTCTTTTTGGAAGGAATGTTAAATATTTAGGGCATGTAGTTTCAGCAGAGGGCATAGCCACAGATCCCGAAAAGATATCTGCGGTCAGTGATTGGTCGGTTCCGCATACCAAATCACAATTGCGAAGTTTCTTGGAGTTCTGTTCGTACTATCGAAAATTTATTAAAGGATTTTCTTCTTTGGCGAAACCTCTTTACTCTCTCACGGGGAATCAATCTATTTGGGGGGGGAGGAATGTCAAAAAACTTTTGAAGAATTAAAGCGGGTCTTATCTTCCCCTGCGGTGCTTTCTTTTCCCAAAGGGGAGGGGGAATTTATTTTAGATACTGATGCTTCAAATATCGGTATTGGCGCGGTTTTGTAGCAAAAACAGAAGGGGGAGGAGAGAGTCATAGCTTATTTTAGTCGGGTTCTCAATAAGGCCGAGAGTAACTATTGTGTTACTCGCCGGGAACTATTGGCGGTAGTAGACTCTATAAAATTTTTTCGCCATTACCTTTTGGGACGGAAGTTTTTGATTCGTACGGATCACGTTTCATTGAAGTGGCTTATGTCCTTCAAGGATTTAGAGGGACAGCTGGCGCGATGGCTGGAAAGACTTCAAGAATATGAATTTTACATTGTCCATCGAAAGGGGCAATCTCATAAGAATGCTGATGGATTGTCCAGACGTCAATGTGAAAAGTTCGACTGTAGATATTGTGCCAAAATTGAGAAAAGGGCAACTGAAGAACAGAATGGAACAATTGCTCGTTTGATTTTTCAGGGATAAAGTTTGGAAACTTGGCGTAAGGAACAAAGAGAGGATGCGGGAGTGGCATTCATCCTACGGGGAAAGGAAGCTGGGGTCCGTCCTCCACGTTCTGAAATCCCTGCCAGGGAAGTTTCCGCCCTTATTGGTCGCACTGGGATGCGCTGGTTTTGAGAGATGGAGTCCTGTACAAAAGGTGAGAAGCTCCGAGTTTGAAAACAAGCTTTCTTCAGCTTGTTGCTCCCCGAAGCCGGGTTAAAGAGATTCTGGAAGAAGCCCATGACTCTTCTTCGGGCGGACATTTTGGAATCAACAAAACTCTGGAAAAGATCCGCAAGCGTTTTTACTGGGCAACTTGTAAACGGGATGTTGAGGACTGGTGCAGAACTTGCAAGGTCTGCGTTTCTAAGAGGGGTCCCTCTGGGAAAGGGAAATCCCCTTTACAAGTCTATAATGTTGGGTCACCGTTCGAGAGGTTACAAATGGATATTCTCGGTCCCCTTCCTTCAAGCAATTCTGGGAATAAATATCTCCTTATCATCGTGGATTGCTTCACCAAATGGGTGGAAGCATTTCCTCTGAAAAATATAAGAGCTAAGACTGTGGCGGAGGTCTTCGCCAATCAAGTTGTATCAAGATATGGGGTTCCTTTGGAGGTGCATTCGGATCAAGGAAGAAACTTCGAATCGAAGTTGTTCGCAGAATTAATGAATCTTCTTGGAATCAGGAAAACGAGAACTACTCCCTTGCATCCTCAGTCAGACGGACAGGTGGAGCGACAACATCAATCGATTATTAATTATCTGGCGAAATTTGTTTCCGAAAGTGTTACGTCCCGATGGATCGCGGCCGCGAGGGGCGGTGCTCGGATCGTTTATACGGAACTAGTCGCTTTTTCGGGTTATCAAGCCAAGGAGCTCTATCCGGGGATACCCGCAACCGAGGTAATTCGCTAGCCAGACGCTCGTCACCAGGTTCCGTACCCGTGCCCGATCCGTACTCTCACAGGGAGATTCAAGTTTGGTAGCCCGTCGCCTCGATTCAAAGGATTTGACAGGTATCACTCAAACGGTTCCTCTACTCTAGTGCATGCGTAGCATTGGAAGGCGGGACGATAATCGGCTAGGACCTTGTTACACTCGCCACACGTTGAAAACTCTGTCCGCGGCCCGTATTGCACGAAGTGCTTTAGAACGCCTTCAAAGTCTTGCCGGAAGGGCTGGTATTTGCCAAGCTGGCAATCCTCACAAATAGTAACTCCGGGAGTTTTATTTTGAAAAAACAACGACCAGACGCAGACACCGGTCATTAACCATGCTTGGAGCGGGGAAGGAGGGGGAAGTACTCCCAAAGAACGTTGGTTGACCGGGAGTCTAGGACACATACGACCGCGGCCCCCTTCTAGTTTGGGAAATAGCGATGATAGTGGGCTCTATTTCGAGATGCTGCTCCCCCTTCGTATTCTACCGATCGGGTTACGTCACGGAATATCTCGGAACACGTGGGGCACGCGGCGGGTTCTTGAGTTTCCCCGATTATGACGTCACAAGAATCACACTCCTCTAGTTTGTACCGGAACCCGATATGTAGATAGTGTCGGATCACAAGGTCGTAACGGCTGCGTTCTTGCGTGGATAAGTCAGAGTAACACGATTCGCAAAGATAATGCTTACTATTCCGATTCTGGTGACACACAGTAAAGACACAGATCGCGCGGGACAGCCAATTTCTACGCGTGATTCGAGAGATCGATGACGGAATACGACGCGACGCGTTGGGTCGTGAGGGCCTTTCGCTCATAGCGTCCGCTTATATGATTGGAGGCACTTACCATATGTGTAGCTAATCAAGCTCCAAGGGATGATCAGCGGTGCCCCAGTGTGCAGGAGTTGCGGCGTCGTAATGTTGATGGAGAATCTCTGCGCGTTGTTGAGTGTACCTCGTACGACGGGGGTCGTCCTCTCTGATGGATTCGATCCACTCCCAGGATGGAATGGGCGGATGTGCAGGCAGCGTTAACGGAATTAGTCGGTAGCCACGGTTGTTCGAGAAGGCCCGATAGTTTGCCCGCGATTTTTCCCTGCTCAGGGGTACGTAGGCACACGTGGTCACTTTGCGCACTGAGTCTAAATTTTCACTACTTTGTTCTTCGTCCGCCTTGCGCGCGGGGTTCAAGAAATATTTATCGTATTCGGGGTCGTTCGCGTAGTCGAGGTCGACTCCCAGCACTGGGTTGTAGGGAGATTTGTAGAGGAGACGATTCAATCTACGGGTACGGTGTTTAATTCCACCTTTTCGTTTTCTTGGCATTAGTTGTTGCCGGAAGTGATCGCGTAATATTAACAAAATAGTTCCGAGTAGTCTTGTCGCTATGCAAGAGATCGTGCCCGCGCGTGCAGCACTGCCTCTCCTCGCAGACGCCCGTACCACTCGGCTTTAGGATAAGTGTCTCCGGTTGATTCCCGTTACTGCGACAAGAAAACGTGCCTGCGCGTGCAGCACTGCCTCTCTCACAGATGCCCACAGACGAAACGTGCCTGCGCTTGCAGCACTGCCCCGCGTGCGGACGGTTATAGGGAAAAGACTGGTGACTGAGTATTTGTTATAGCGTTAATAAAGTTTACCGAAGGCGGAAGTCTACGTGGGATGTGTTGGGGTGGTGGAAGGACGTGTAAAATATACGAGATCGTGTAAAATTAATTGTATATTACGGAGTATTTAGTGGTTACAAATTGATAAAACTATAGACTAACGCGTGATTACAATGTAAGAATAGACTAAAGCGCGATTACAATCGTAGCGTCTGTAACACTATAGAATACAACGACCACGTGTCCTATGAGGTGATGCGATGTGATGCAACAGCACGTGGCGACGCCGTAATGGCGGAGACACGTGGTGACGCTACGACGAAGCGAAAGCATGTGCTGAAACCGTGGTGATGCAATAGCACGTGGTGACGCCACGATAGGTTAAGCCGGATATTAGCAATGTTGTTTAATGTTTATTCAACTGGATGGTGAAAATGCTACGAGATTATTTAATCGGACGTTAGTGGTAAGTCGGTATTACAAGATTGTTTGATTTAAGCAAAATAGTATTACAGAATTGTTCACTAAACGCTACAATGTAGATTAATATAACAGAGCTATTCGTAAACTAATGTTACAAGTATGGTCGTGGCCAAAAAGGTTGTCCGACTTTTTTTTATAAGTTTTGGAACGCACTCTGTCATGTGAGAGTTGATGGTCCCTGCTCACGGCCATAACCTAAAGTTTCGCAGTGACACATTATCGGAGCAGACGGACAGTCTATACAAGGTGTCTTTTAAGTTTAGAATACCAGAAAAAGAGTAAGCACGTGTATTTTACGTAAGGAACAAAGCCCGTCATAAAGAGGAAAAAGGAGAAGAGGAATATGA
>JASTWL010000338.1:0-206612 GCA_035220575.1 Temnothorax rugatulus
AGACCCAGGTAGGGGCAACGAAACGAGCGTCAGGACGATCGGACCACTGGATTAGATAATCCAAAACCGTGGGCCGGCCACGAGATGCGAGCGGCGAAAAGGGCCAAGCGAGGCCCGAGCGATACAATGATATCGACCCCGACGACATCCGCTCACTAGGTCCTAAGTTCGTAAACCGAGGAATATCCTCGGGAGTTGATCACACGAATGGGTTCCGTAGGCCGCAAAGGTGCTGCTACAGTACACGCGTCATGATCCGACCCCCGGACCGCAAGAAACGGGACCGGGAGTCATTGGGGTCACGAAAGACCCAGGTGTGCGGATGGCGTCACAAACCTCATATTCTATAAGACAACGAGGAGCTTCAAAAATGTAAACGTATGGTTCCGTCTCCTGGTCAAGAGATGAATAATACTGGGATCACCAGTGCCTAGAGTAGCGATTATTAATAACAATAAAGAGACGAAACCATGCGTCGAAGCGAATCGAAATTTCGCGAAGGCAATCGTTACGATAAAGGATTCCCGAACCACATTAGGTAGGCGAGCGTACGTATCTCAAGCCGAGTTGGCAAGACTCGGAAAACATGCAAAAACGGTGGAAGATACGTGACTTAATGCGAATTGTCAGATATCGAAAACATCGAAAAACTGAAGAATGTATCTAACGAGCGAGCATATGCGAACAATTATCGAGGAAACGCGGAAGCAAAGGCGAAAGCAAATGTCAAAATTGACAAACGGACAAAGGGCCCACCATACAGTAGGCGCGTGAACCGGGCATGCCAGAGCGAAGGTGGGAAACGAGCTCGACTATAAAAGGGCTGCGAGATGGAACCGAGAGAGAGTCGATCTTGAGCACATACGGGTACTTACGCGTACACGCAAGCGACGAGAATCCGGGAGAACTCATTGTAAAGTTGTAGTACCAAGTATAGAATAAAAGTAAATTGTTCCTAATATACGAAGATACTTAAACATTAACTTCTCTCGTGTGCGACGATCCGCAATTACCTAAGATTCCTCCCTATTCCAAATACTACCTATCTGCACAACAACCTTAATACTGCTTCGGGGAGATCCACGCAAGGCGGTCCAGCGAAGGTCCGGAGGGCGAAGTCAAGCGGTGCACAGCTGTAGTCCAGAGACGGTCCGAAGAAGCGAAGGCAAGCGGCGATCCGAGACCCGACGGCAGCTAAGGGAAACTTGCGACAGGAGAAAAAAGGGGAAAGGAGCGTAGTCCTCGAAAGGTCAGCGATCGGCGCAATTAAATTCTTTCTCGGGGTTCAGATTAAAACCGAGTGGCGACCGTTATAGTAACACCTGCATGGTACATAAATCTGCGGTAATTAATGACCAGATACCTCCGTCCGGTCACAAGCTAACGTTCATGAATCCCGTAGGTAATGTCCACGAATTTGTGGTTCTTTTCCGTGCTATGTTCACGAGTTTTTTGTTCTTTTCGGAAGAGAACCAAATAATCGTGGACATAATACGAAAGAGAACCACTAAGTCGTGGATATTATCTACAGGATCGTGGCGCAGAGAGATGTGTGTTGGTCTATAAATGAAGGACCAGCGCACGTACATAACCGTAGCGTCTTACGCCTTACGCGAAAGTCTTGCGTTATGCGACATGTAAACTAATCTTACGGCAACGTTCAAAGAAAAACGTAACGTAACGTACGTAACGTAAGACTAGTTACGTTGCAATCGTCCTCAAAATCGAAGACGACCGCATCGTCAATTTTAACTAAGAAAATGAGTTCCCAAAGAACGAGCCAGTTGAGCCGAGGCAGGGAGGTGACACCTGACGTGGAGCCTGTAAAAACCAAGGCCGAAGTGAAATCGATGATGAAGGAGGTCCGGACGTCGACGCCGATACCCGAGTTCGTTGAGGAGGAGCAGAATTCGAGTGACGAGGGAGGGACGACATTACTTTGCCGCTTGATGACAGCCGTGGAGGAGAAGTTCCCGTGGAACAGCTGATTGAGAGTAGTCAGACGGTAGAAGGACAGACAGTGACAGAAAATCCGACCTAGGCATAAAGGTTGGTGTATCTGAAAACATTGCGATGACAAAAAGGTTTATGTCGAATATTTTGACTTATATATATATTATATATATATATATATATATATATATATATATATATATATATATAAATTAAAAACCTTTCCAAACAAGTGATAGCGTTCGAAAGTCTTGTTATATAATAAGTTTTGATAATTAATATTAGTTTTGCGTTTAATAAAATTAATTGCGCTGGGTTACATACCATTACGGTAAATTATGATTTAAAAGTTTAGTTTCTAAATAAATACGTTAATATTCGTTAATATTGAGTCGAAAGAACGGACTCTGTCAAATTTCAAGTCAGTGGGATGATTAAATGATAAAATGACTGATTAGAGTGATTAAGTTAAATACTTGACGGAGATGGTTAAAATTGATAATTTTTGGTTTGTTTTATCAAGATACACGTAAAAATGTTCATTTAATTTAATTTGTATGAGAGAACCCGGATATGAACTTTTCATGACGGAAATATTGAAAACTTAAGATATATAGTAATTTTTTATTTTAAGGGCGCCTTCATAGCGTGCGGACGTGTTTGTTAGGGTGGGTATACACTTAGCGAACGGAACGCCGAACGAACAGCGAATCGTGCATTTGTATACCATTCGTGCTAAGCACACATAGTATACAAATGCACGATTCGCTGTTCGTTCGGCGTTCCGTTCGCTAAGTGTATACCCACCCTTAGCGATCGTGCAGAGCGAGAAAATTCGGTGATCGTTATTCGTTCAAAGGGAATACAAGTTGCGTGATTACGTGTACTTATAATCGTCTTCGTTACAGCGTATGATTATCGATAATGATTACGCGTATCGTTACGTGGTTTCGGGAAATGTACCCGATTAACGTGATTATCCGTCGGAACATGCTTTGTTCATTGTACCATCGTACAAGTGTTAAAATATAATTGTTGTTGTTAAATCAACGCGACTAAATTTATTCCGAATCCTATCCTGAATATCGAACATTCCGTTGTGCGTAACGATTGCGAGTGCGGGACGTGACGAAGGGTCATCGTGAATAACCCGTATCGAGCTGAGCAGCCAACGCTTAAAACATTTCACAGACGGAAAGGAAGGAAGGAGGCCACGTCTCAGACGAGCTACGTTGGTCAATAACGTTCCACATTCTGACGTTAAATGTGGTGGCGACCGTATTAATCTACAAAGTGAGTTATTTCAAAACTTATACTGAAAGTTCGGTCACTACGTTACATATTTCTTTGTTGCCATAAGATTAGCTTATGTTCACGCAAGATTCTCACGTAAGGCTGAAGATGCTACGACAATGTACGTGCGCTGGCCCGTGAAGCCAGAGGATCCGAGTTCAAATCCGACCAAAAATTGTTGGCTCTTATTCGATTGCCACCTCTCGGAAGCAGGAATAGCAACCCACCGAGAGTATCTTGCCTAGCTCTGCCTAGCTCTCTATATTTGGAGGGGGTCAGCAGGTTGGGGGTTGAGCACAATAAAATACGTCCGCATAGATGATTTTTGTGTCTGCTATACTATGATCGCCTAAATCGTGCCCATGGCTGCTCACAGGTTTCTCTCTGATATTAGCTGGTATCAAACAAAGTTTTCAGTACAAAAATACGCAACCGCATGTATAAATGTGTCAAACAGGCTGATTGCTACTAACCGTATTTTATATTTTCTCTAAAAAAAAACAAAAAAAAGTTTTCATAATACTATTTTTATTTCGAGATGCCCTCGATCGAATTGACGTCGTTCGTTCTATTTTTCTTCTTTTTTGCTAATAAATTCACGCTTCTTTATTCCTCTCCAATAATCTCTACTTTACAAAAAATTGAATTGTATTACGAAGATTTTTAAAGGACGTTATAGGTGATGCTCTCATCTATACTAAATTTGCACACCAGAAAACAGTAACTATCAACGACGTTAATCGCGCCTTAAAGAACCGAAAATTATCAACTGTGTACGGCTAGGATCCTCTCTCCTAGATGGGGGGGGGGGGGCGGTATTTTTGCGGGGGCGGTATTTTTGCGGTATGTACATATATCTAAAATATATTTATAATCTGTTAATTCTCGGAAGACGTAATCATTGAAAGACTGTGGCTGAGTTATTTTTTACTTCCGTACTTTATTGGATGATCAAAAAGTCACTTCGCGTAAACACAGTATATAAAACAGCAGTTTTCAGGTTTTAGATTTTTTTACATTCTTGCTATACAAAGAGAACGCATGAGAAATCTTCAAAAACTAACGCATACTCGTTGGGTCTTGGATGACTCAGCCACCGCGTCGACCAAAAATTAATTAACTAAGTGAAAATTAACTGACAAAAAAAAATTTTTTTCCTTTTCAGATGACTCCAAAAAGAGCAAATAAAGAAGGAAATAAGAAGTCAGAAATTTCTCAGTGGCCTAGCGAAATTCGAACCCGGTTTTCCGGATTACGAATCTGGCGCTCTACCCACTAGACCAGCCGTCACCACCACAATTGAATTGTGTTATTATTTTATATTATGCGTAATCACCCTCGCAATGAGAATTACATGCCGTTTAACAAAAGACTGAATGTATTCGTGGACGCATAATTAAGCTTGATCGCACTCTCGATATTCATATGTTTATTGCAGCGAGCTCGCTCTCTCGTTCGCGTTCGCTCGCAATCATGCAAAGTAAAAACGCCAAACACGCGATCGTTCTCTTCAAAAAACTGATTATTAATTACCGTTCTTGAATAAGAGGTTCATTTAATTATCGCTATTTATTGAAGCGTCTTCCCGCGTAATTCACTAATTCAGAGTAGGAATCGAAACAGAAGCAGGAGACACAAATTCCGAGGGTTATCGTCTCACTGCGACACGCGGGACGATTCTATTAAAATTCAAATGTATCTCGCTTCGAATAATTTGCTTTTCTTGCACAATTCACTCACCTAATCACCGAGCACTGCAGGAGATCCGCCAAATCGCAGCCGGGAGGGTTCTTCTTCTTCTAGCGATTGGTTTTCGAATGAATCTACTCAAAAACGGCCACGAACCAATTGTCTTAAGCAGCTGGGAGGGTGATTAGCTGCCGTGTACAGTCAGAGGCTAATTATAGATTCCGTCATAAATTATGTCTTTGTTCGTCGTAGAATTTATGTCACGTCACTGTCAAATACAAAGTCAAAGTGTTCGGCGCTCGCCTCATTGTATTGCCTGCCTGCTTCTGCTTGTTTGCCGCCGCACGTGCCTGCTGACGAGCTTCGCCTAGAGAAGGACGAATCCCTCCAGGAGACGACGGCCAACCGAACGGTGAGTCGCTTAATAAATTCGTTGCTTAAATTTTGCATTGAGGAGACACAACACACCTCCTCTGGTCCTTCGAGTCATATTGCAATTTAGCAAACGAGGGAACATACACACACCCCCTTTCACAAAGATATAAAAAAAATAGACGTTCTTTGACAACCAAACCTATTTTCCTACATTCTTAAATTTAAATAATTAAGTGAATACTCATTTTGCTGCATCTAACAAAAAAAAAATGGAAATATAAATAGAAGATATTAGAATAAAAAATAGAGCACTTTGTAATGTTATATTAGATAGCAATGAAAGAAGTGTTCATAAAATTTATAATTATTTTCAATGTAATTATAATCTCAATAATTTCGAATCTGATAAGCTAAGAAAATATATTTCTACATCTTCATGCCTCTTTTCGAACAAAAGTTTAAACGTTCTTTTTACAATAAAAATCAATTTAAAGTGCAACACAAAAGTGGTCAGATAGTACACTTATTGTTAGTGTTAAGAAATTGAAACAAAAAAGAAAATCTGTTGAATATGATAAAAAATCTTCTCGATCTTCAAAATGAAGAAGGACCAATGACTAGACAAATCTATTCTCATAATAAAATTCGACAAGCTTTCCTAACGATCTTACGTAGTAATGGAAACTCACAGTTAGCAAATAAGATTAAGAAATCATTATGTCCAGAAGAAATACATAAACTTCTAGAAAACCTTCCCCCTTAAGATGTATCTATAGAACATAAAACGGCTGAGCGACATACATGTCCTCATTGCCATTTTTCATTTTATATTTAAAAGAAAGGACACAATGAAAGACCAAAATAGCATTAAATCGAGTAGCTCAGTACCATCTAATATTTTGTTACTCGTTAGAATTAATAGTGAAAGCGCGGAAGAAAAAACTAATATGTTCTACTAATATACTATTTACTTACAATTATTACTTGATTAAAATTTGTAATATTAATCATTGAATATGACTTAAAAATGACGATATTTTTATGACGACAATATATCGTCACAAACATTACGTTTATTTTACGTCATTATTTAGTCCACTGACGTCAAATGACGAGAAATGACCTTAAATCGACGTTATAATGACGACATCTTGCTACCTGGGTAGTCTACATTTACTTAATTTTGTGTGATATCAACATTTATTTAAATAAATAAATTTGAAAGCTAAAAGTAGTTAATTACGTTACTCTGCTACATTATTTGCATCAAAATAATATATTTCCATTAATATTATTAGAATAGTTTCCGTAGCAAAAGAACATTAAGAGCAGGATTGGGTAAGTTAACTTTTTTTCCAACTAAATTAAGTTAAAGTTAACAGCCTTGAAAATTTAACTTAGTTAAGATACAAGTTAACTCATAATGAAATTAATTGAATTAAAAGTTAAGTTAATAATAAAAAGTAACTAAAAACTTAAAGATAAATTTTTTAAATTCACAGTTGAGTTCGAGAATCAAGGCCCTATACTATAAATGTAGAGTTGTAGGCAGGCGCGCGGCATCTCGCGACACTTTTATTTATGACATCCCGGGAAAAAAAGATTATATATAATTATATATAAATATGTATGATTATATAAAATTGCAATTATATATGAATTTTGTCTCTATAATGATCATATATAATTATATACAAAGAAACAAAGGGTGGCAGAGGTCTCGTTAATGATACAAAAAGATTAGAGATAAAACTTACTAAGAAAAGAAATCGTTCCAAGAATCTTCAAAAAGAAAAAGCTTAAGGAGAACTGGCAACTTGCACAGAACACTGAAAGGAACCGAAACCGAAACCGAACCGATAAGTATGTACATATCCACAAATGCAGTATGCATATAAATAATTTAAAATTCGAAGTATAGATTCCAATGGAAAATCCGTACGAATAAACCGGGCTAACTAAGAACCATAAATAATTTAATTCAATACAAATTTCAATAAGAAAATTTTAATAAACCGGAACTGAAAAAAACTGTAATTTACAAAATACCAGTACTTTTGTTAGCTAGAAAACCGAAACCGAAACCTTTATTAAGTATCTTAATGGACCGAGACTGGAACCGAACCAGGGTTGCCAACCTGTACGATAATGGTGGGGATGTACGATAATTTAAAGTCTGGTACGATGTACGATCTTGCCTGTACGATAACTACCAATTATACGATAATTTTTCGAAAATGCAAAACGCATATATAAATAGACCAAGCATTCTCTCCAAACGTGAAACCGGTAGATGGATACGTCACGTATTTAGTTACCGATCGAGGTTGAATTTTGGAACGCAGCCCTGATTGATGCCAGCCAATCAGAGCCATCAGAGGGCGTTGTCACGTGACTTGTTGGCGCCTGTCTTGTGACTCTTTAGGTTATCAGTGTTATCACATTCTCGTTCGACATTCACCATTGCTCGCGTTCTCAATTTACGAAAAATGTTTACGATACATTCGATTAATAGATACTTTAATGCTGAAGGACAATGCGATATTAGGCTTTATATATTTTATATAATTTATGATTGAGATTATTTGTACGAAACGCGTAAAATGAAAACAAATTCCTATACACAATTCCTTCCTATACAATTGAATCAGTTATCGTGTTTATGTTGAAATATGAAAAGTGAGATAAATGTACAATATTTAACACGATATCGAACACGATGCACTACAAAGTAAATGTACTTCTTTCACAATTAGAGAAGAAAAAAAGATGTGATTTGTCTTTTCTAATCACATTTCGCATCGTCCTCCATGACATCTGAAAATAGCGTAGTACGCAATTGTGCAAAACAATGTTGTTTTAAAAAACAAATCAAATATATGTGTAATTAATAATGTTGTTTTAACTTATTTTTACAAAAGGGTGTTTTGCCGCCCCTTACAAGATAAGAATATAAGACAAGGAATAGTAGAGACAAATATCTATATTATAGTGACGTAATCTGTCAACATCTGATGATTTATCAGATACTTAAATATCTAGACCAAGGCAATTTCAAATTTAATGTCTCCTCCGAAAGATAGCCCAGTTTCTCCGCACGAGCCCCACTCGTGCGGGGGGTGCAGTTTGGAATATAAAAATTCCTGTGATCAGGTGGACTCGAACCCGGTTCCTCGAGGAACCTCGAGCTTCCTGTCATGCGCGACGACGCACAGATTACCCTCGGTCTTCCAGCCAGTAGCAAAACAGCTGACGAGCTCGTGCTCGGTGCTCGCCGGGTTCAGAGGAAACGTGCACACCGTCTCGCTCGCGTTCGGTACGACGGGGAACAGCAGCGCGGACGACTTGTCCAGCTTGTTGTCGAGGTAGACGCTGTTGCTCCAAGCGACAAGCACCTGGAAGTACTCACTGCCCATGCCCAAGACGTTCTTGCTCAGAAGGGCGAACTCGCCGGACCGCGATACCTTATAGGCGCCCTGCGGCGTGCATATCAGGAAGGCCCTCCTGCCGAAAAACTGTACCTTTTTCACCGGGGCCGGCGTCGCCAGGTTACGAGTCTGGCGCTTTACCACAAGACCATACTGCCACTTTACAAAAGTAGTGATATCAAACATTGAGCCAAACTGAACATGAATTTATACGCTCCCTAAAATTTAATTCTTTTATCATACCTACTTAATTAACGGAATGATCTATATATATAAAAAAAATGTCCTGACTGACTGACTCATCAACTCCCACCCTAAAAGAAACATGAAATTTTTAGATGGATATAATGATCTTAAGTGGAAGCTCAGAATTCCCAATCAAACTACAAGCAAGTGTTTTCTAGAGATGCTGAAGACAGCTGATGGTATGGTTGGAGGATTTGATAATGCACTTGCGGAAGCTTGTGCAAACCATATCTGTAATCTTCAGAGATATTTTCTGCGGAGAGATATGGACAACTATAGAAAAACATTGAAATTGTTATATAAAGATCTCAAATCTCTTTTCAAAGGGTTTGAGAACCTAAAAGAATGTTGCGAAAATTCTTTACAAAGCGTAAAGAAATTTAATCCCTTGAATTCATCAATAAACTCAAATTATTGATAAATTTTCTGCCGTTTTAAATTTAATAAATTTAATAATTAATAATAAATATCACATTTCATATCCTTTTAACTCTATTGTACCTTCTATTTTCTTTAAAAAAAAAAAGTAGAAAATGTGATATTAATTCGAAAGATAAGATGTAATGTTTTCCCAAAAAATAGAAAATACATACTACTATATATTAATATAAATATGCATGGAGCTTTTCAAGATTAATGGACTATATTATGGGTCACTCTAGAATTTCAGTCGAAGTTCTCGAATTTCCACCAATCAACAATCCAATTCAAGATAATGTACTTAGCTAAGTAATTTAAAACGGCCAAAATTCGAGCAATTAACAGATGTTAAAAATATATTCAATAATTTCAATAAAATAATGTACTTAATTGTCCGACAGAAGCAGTTGATCCCATTGACAAGTAATTATCGCCTTGATTATATTATACATATACAGTAAAAAGAATTTATTAAATAAATTTTAATTTTATATACGTAAATATATCTGTAGCTACTATCTTTTAGTTTACTTTAATTTCAGTTTAATTATTTAAAATGTGTTTGCAATCAGCGCTCAAAAATTTAATCGACACAAACGCATCAATATGAAATAAGATTTTAACATACGATTAAAAACAAATTGTTTTGCAAGTTAAACAGAAACATAAATTTAGATTTTAACTTAAATTTAATTTTTACATTTTGTGTTTTGTGATTAAATTAAAACTGAATGTTTTAATGTTTTAATCTAAAAATACAAACAAATTGTAAATATATGTATTAAATCCAAACATTGATCAATTTTACTGGAAATAATTCTGGAAATAACGTTTTTTATTCAATAATAAGAAATATACATTATTCTAATACTTTAAATAAATTTCTCTAACGTATTTTCGATTTTTTTGAATCATATTGCAGAAATGTTCCGGGCTCTTCTGGACTGACGCCCCATAATCAAAGTGCGAGAAAAAGACACGTATCATCGTCGAAAGGAACATCTAAAAAAAAAAGGAACAGAAGCTGAGGGGTAATTATTCGTTTTACAATTTGTATTAGCCAACAACCCATGCTTCAGATTATATTGAAGCAATAAACCTAAATTTCTCTATCGTATTTTCGATTTTCTTAAATATTGCAGATATGCTGCAGAATTTACAGGCCATAATTGCTTAGAAGGTCGGACTCTGTCAGCTGAAGTACGTGCGTGTATAATGTACGAATTTAATGTCCGTGGTTGCTCTAACTTCCGCAAATTTTTTTTATCTGTAGCACACAGGCATATTTTGGTCATTAAAATCTGGGGTATTCGATAAAGGTATAAGGGTTATTTATGTCACGATCTATAAAATTTATTTCTTGACTGATTGATTAACTATTTGTAATTAACTCAACATCGTAAAATATTTCAATTTTTTTGTAGATTCCTTTCATTCCTAATTCCTTTCATTCACGCACACAGTGTTTAAAATTGCATTAATATTTTATTAATAGTTTATTTAAATTATTTATTATTGTGGTTTTATTTAATCGTTTAAAATGGAATCAGATTCAGATATTGATTCTCCAAGCGAATCAAAAAAGTTTTGTGGCACACCTAAAAAAAAAGAAAAAAATACGTGGTAATTCTAATAAAATAGTGTCTCATAAAAAACAAACATTTAGAAATAAGTGGAAAAACAACCCTAGGTATAAAAATTGGCTCAGGGCAGTTAACAAAGATAAATACAAAGCAAAATGTATACTGTGTAATAGTATTTTTTTGCTGAATTGAGTGTTGTCAAACGACATAATGAAAGTAAAGGACATATTGAAAACATTAATTTAATTGATTACAAACAGCCAAAAATTTTAGATTTTAGCAAGGTTAACATCAAACCGACACTTGAAAAAGAAATAAAAAGAGGTGAAATCAACCTTGTGGGCTATCTTGTGTCCCATAATCATTCATTTAATTTTGCTGATGATCTCGCTGTAACATCCCGGGAAAAAAGATTATATATAATTATATATAATTATATATAATGCAATTATACATGAATTTTGTCTCTATATAATCATATATGATCATATATAATCATATAGATATATGATAACAACTGTTTCGATATTTCTAAGGTGAAGAAATGGTATAAGCGATTTGATGAAGGAATAGATATCGCAGTCTATTGTGAAAATCAAGCGGAGAAAAAAAGAAATTATACACCCGAACACATTAAAAAAGTGTCTGAAATCCTTCTATCCGAATATAGACAAATCAAAATGACAAAAAATTTTAATTTTTATTTTTTAATAATAAAATTAATTAAAATAAAACAATTTTATTTTGCCATTACTCTAAAGTGCTCTTTAAACCATTCAACTTTTGTTAAAAAAAATTTTTTTCTAGAGATATTTGACCCGAAATAAAAAAACTAATTTTTTTCAGAGGTGTTTTACCCCCTAAATACGCGTATAGGTACATATAAAAAATACGTATCTCTTATTTTCATATAAAGAACAACATACTGAAAGCTCCAATCAAAATCGAAAAGACATTTCCGTGAGTTTCCTTGTTAGTATTATAATATAACACTTAATTTAAGTTATTTAACAGGCATTTCTTGTTAAATAGTCAATGACACCAAGAACAAAAATAATTATCTTTATTTTTTGCGATTTTTATATTTACTATATACGATATACTATACTATAAGCGAGTGATTCTTTATCACACCAATCATATTTGACAAAATAAAAAAAATTATCGAAATACAATAAAAACTGTGATAATATTATTAACGGATACGCGAGTGAAATATCTAATAAGGAGTATGAATCGATGAGCGCGGAAGAGATAGACTATATACATGAAAACGAGGCCCGAGAAGAACATAATATCGCCGGGGAACACGTGGCGTGCGTAGAGAGGGAGAACGGCGCGTGCGCGGCTGCCCCTATATATATGAGTGCGGACCGCGTGGTGAAAGCAAAACACAGTCAGCTGTCGTGCGTGTCGGATCGTGTCAAGAGTGACGAGTACGAGGTCGTGAACAACAAGCGTGACGATAGTTTAACTGCGATATTTAACGACGATTTGATCATGGCGGAAAACGTGCAAGTTGACTTGGACACAAAGTATCGAGACTTGGTGCGACGTGAAGACGAGGCGTGTCAGGCACTCGAAGATCACGAAGCCCAACTAAAAATTATTGAAGAGTTAGAGGAGCGTGTGGAAAGGTTAGAAACCCGTAGAAGACATCTGTCGCCGATCAACGAGCGGTCGCATATCAACCGAGACAAGCAGGCCGAGGGCAGCACCTGACGGCCGATCGAGCCGATCGCGAACTATGACGAGACACTACGTAATGACTACGCGAGACAACTCGGGGCTACGCTTCCGGGTTCTTCCTCGCTGTCTCGCGGCGACTTTCGTGCCGCACTCGCGCTGTACATATTGTATCGCATAATAAAGTTCAGTATCGTTCAGACCGCGAGTGTTATTTGACTAAAGCTTCAACTAAGAATACAACAAAAACAAAATAAAATAAAATTTCCAAAAAGTAGTAATAATCAAAATAAGTAATAATAATTATCTCCATATTATCCTTTTCCTTGTAAGTGAGCATTTCGTTTCTCTCTTCTTATTTCTCCGATTCTTTGGGAAATTGTAACAATTGAGGCACACTCTGTACTGCCCAATTTTTCTTTAGGGCTTCTTCCAATGTATAAACTACGGAAAGAAAATATAAATTAAAAATACTATGTGCCATAAGTGGAACACAAAAGTGGTCAGATAGTACACTTAGTGTTAAAAAATTGAAACGAAAAAGAAAATCTGTTGTATATGATAACAAATCTTCTCGATCTTCAAAATGGAGAAGGACCAATGACTAGGCAAATCTATTCTCATAATAAAATTCGATAAGCTTTCCTAACGAGCTTACGTAGTAATGGAAACTCACGTTTCTCCTCGGCTGGGACGTCCGAGTCTGAGGGGATCATTAAGAAACCCTCAGAACCTAGAACTCATACAAAGTATAGACAAGTTGGGGATTCTCCCCTCCCCCAAAGGAAAGCAAAGATTGTTGGAAACCAGATCCTTCCAGGCAGGATGACATTAATTTCCGGGGAATCGGGACCAGAGTCACGTTCAGATAGGGAAATGCACCGAGGGTCGCACTAATACTACTATTGATTATAAGCGTGGGAAGAAGATGCCCCCTCCTTCAAAGAACGTTAAATTAGGAAGAATTCGCCGAGTTACTAAACCCGTTATAGCCCAAACTGAGGACTCGGTTGATGAGGTTAGTCCCGGGAGATCGACCGGATTAGTGAAAAGATTGCCTCACTATCTGCCCGTAGACGGGGAGATACGTAACATGCTTGCCGCGCATGCGGATAAGCCCGACAATGTAGATGGAGGGAATCCCAGAAAGACTCGGAGAAGCCTCTCCCGGACTGAGGTTTCCGATCAACAAATGCAAACGTTGAACGATATGTGCTCCGACGAAAGGACGATGGAGCTGGCGGCACAGCAATTACAAGATATAGAGCTGCGGAAAAAACTCAGCACCACCACCACCACCACCACAACCAACACCACCACTACCACCACCACAACCAACACTACCACTACCACCACCACAACCACCACCACAATCAACACCACCACTACCACCATCACAACCAACACCACCACCATTATCACCGTCACCAGCTTTAGCGGCGACTTCGGCGGCTCCGTTTTTTAACCGAAGACGTCACACCGGAACCCGCCTTCAACTAAGAGAATCCGCGCACTGCTCCCAATACATCTGCTCCGACTAACCTAATAAAGGAAGGTCCCCGTGGTGGAGTCCGACGCAGACCTCCTCGTACCGCGGCGGTCTCCATAACTAGCCTTGATCCGCAGCGTCACTTATGCGGATATGTTAAAAAAGGCGAGGGATAATATATCCCTAGATACCTTAGGGATTGAAAACTCCAGAATAAGGAAAGGAATAAGCGGAGGAGTCAATATCGAAATTCCCGGATCTGATGGAGTTGCCAAGGCGGACACCTTGGCAAAGAAACTCAAGGAAGTTCGGGGTAACACTGCTGCTCGGGTGTCCAGACCCACGACCATGAGGGAGATCAGAGTGTGGAACCTGGATGATTCGATTACCCCCATTTAAATTATAAACGTAATCTCAATTATGGGGGATTGCGATGAAAGCGATGTAAAAATAGGTAACATTCGTCGAATGGCAAACGGCCTTCATTCAGTGTGGGCTAAATGTCCACTGGCCGCAGCGATAAAATTAACATCGTCCAACAAATTGAAGATAGGATCAAGGATGCCAAACTCGCGGTTTTTTACAACCACTGCCAGCCAGTGGTGGGGATGGGCAGAGATGCCAACTTTGCGTTTCAGCAACGCAGCCGGGCGCTTCGGCTGGCTTCGGCCAGCTTCGAGCGTCGAGCGGTAGAAGAGGATAGACAGATCTGCTGTCTTGTCATCTGATGACTAGAATATGTTTATAATCAGATCTCACTGTTGAGGACATACATGTCTTTGGAGTCGCTGAGAGGGTCACTGCATCGATCCGTTTGTGCACCAGCTTTCAATTATGGATATCTATCCACTCATTATAGACCAAAGACAGAACGTCTGAAACTTAAGAATATGGATTCGTCCCCTTCGGCGTAGATAGATCAGGTCTTTATTGATCAGTTCTCTGTACATATAGCGATGGCTTGTGTCTTTTACACAGATAGCTCTAAGTCCTCATCGGTGGAATTTGTGGGCTCGGAAGTTTATCCCCCTAGTCTTGACCTGTGCATTAAACATAGGCTTCCTCCAGAAACTTCCATTTTTCAGCCGAAGCATGGGCTATTTTTCAGGCCTTAACGGTCATAGTGCATTCTCATACGGCTAAAGCCGTTATCTTTTCAGATTCTAAAAGTGTTATAGACGCGGTTGCTTCACATAAAGTAACGCATCCTAATTATCTTATACCACTATTAAGAGAATGGTTTTGCAAGGCCGCGGATTTGGATGTGGAGCTTGTCTGGATGCCGGCGCACAAAGGGATTCCAGGAAATGAAAGGACGGACGCCCTTGCTAAAAAGGCAACGGCCATCGTTTAAGGTTCCCTTTACGGATCAGAAATGCCTAGCTAAACAATGCATGTTGGAAAAATTCCACAGTTATTTATATATGCAAGCTCTTGACAACGAAAAAGAAAATTTGTTGGATATGATAATAAATCTTCTCGATCTTCAAAATGGAGAAGGACTAATGACTAGGCAAATCTATTCTCATAATAAAATTCGACAAGCTTTCCTAACGAACTTACGTAGTAATGGAAACTCATAGTGAGCAAATAAGATTAAGAAATTACTTTCTCCAGAAGAAATACATAAACTTCTCAGAAAACCTCCCCCCTTAAGACGTGCAGGAAGTGGTGAGAATCTCGCGCGGGGTGTTCTGGCCATTTCGGGTATAAAAAGGGCGGAAAACACCGCAGTATCAATGTCCTCATTGTGAAGAAAATTATAAATATCATTCGGTATTAAATAGACATGTATCCATAGAACATAAAACGGCTGAGCGACATACATGTCCTCATTGCTATTTTATATTTAAAAGAAAGGACACAATGAAGGACCATATAGCAAGAGAACATTAAGAGCAGGGTTGGGTAAGTTAACTTTTTTTTAAACTAAATTAAGTTAAAGTAAACAGACTTGAAAATTTAACTTAGTTAAAATACAAGTTAACCCATAATGAAATTAATTAAATTAAAAGTTCAGTTAATAATAAAAAGTAACTAAAAAGTCAAAAATTAAATTTTTTTAAATTAACAGTTGAGTTCAGCGGAGAAAGCAGTAATAAGAGAAGACAATCCAAATGCACTCATTTTTTACAAAAATAGAGTATATAAACAATTATATACTTTAGAATAGCAACGCATTTATTTAAAAAAAAAAATGCTTCAAATGCATATGAATAGTCGAGATATCAAATGCAATATTTCACACTGTATGTTACGCAATTAAGATTATGGGACTTCTTAAACTCCTTAGAGCCTTATAAAACGCTGTGCGCCTTTCGCATTTCTGTCAATGGAGTATAAGACACTCCTTGCGTATATCAACAATCTTTCTGTAGCCTTCGAACTATTATAAAATGTAACAAAGTATCTTTCGTACAAACACCATTTATTTGTTCCTTTTTTAAGTACATGATCTTAAATGTAATTCATTTAAATTAACAGTTCGAGAATCAAGGCCCTATGCTATAAATGTAGAGTTGTAGGCAGGCGCGCGGCATCTCGCGACACTTTTATTTATGACATCCCGGGAAAAAGATTACATATAATTATATATAAATATGTATAATTATATATAATGCAATTATATATGAATTTTGTCTCTATATAATTATATACAAAGAACCAAAGGGTGGCAGAAGTCTCGTTAATGATACAAAAAGATTAGAGATAAAACTTACTAAGAAAAGAAATCAGTTTCAAGAATCTTGAAAAAAAAAAAGCTTAAGGAGAACTTGCAACTTGCACAGAACACTGAAAGGAACCGAAACCGAAACCGAACCGATAAGTAGGTACATATCCAAAAATGCAGTATGCATATAAATAATTTAAAATTCAAAGTATAGGTTTCAATGGAAAATCCGTACGAATAAACCGAACTAAGAACCATAGATAATTTAGTTCAATACAAATTTCAATAAGAAAATTTTAATAAACTGGAACCGAAAAAAAACTGTAATTTACAAAATACCAGTTTCGTTAGCAAGAAAACCGAAATCGAAACCTTTAAGTATCTTAATGAACCGAAACCGGAACCGAACCGATATTTTTGTCCGGTCCGGGTCCCTGGTTTAGCTAGGTATTTCTGATCCGTAAAAAGAACCTTAAACGATGGCCGTTGCCCATTCAACGCTGCCTTCTTAGCAAGGGCGTCCGCCTTTTCATTTCCTGGAATCCCTTTGTGCGCCGGCATCCAGACAAGCTTTACATCCAAATCCGCAGCTGACGCCTTGCAAAACCATTCTCTTAATAGTGGTATATAATATAATAAGATAATTAGGATGCGTTACTTTATGTGAAGCAACCGCATCTATAACACTTTTAGAATCTGAAAAGATAACGGATTTAGCTGTATGAGAATGCACGACGACCGTTAAGGCCTGAAAAATAGCCCATGCTTCGGCTAAAAAACGAAACTTTCTGGAGGAAGTCTATGTTTAATGCACAGGTCAAGACTAAAGGGATAAACTCTCAAGCCCACAAATTCCGCCGATGAGGACTTAGAATCATCCATGTAAAAAATACAAGCCATCGCCATATGTACAGAGAACTGATGAATAAAGACCTGATCTATCTAGGGGACGAATCCATATTCTTAAGTTTCAGACGTTCTGTCTTTGGTCTACAATGAGAAGGATAGATATCCATAATTGAAAGCTGGTGCACAAGCGAATCGATGCAGTGACCCTCTCAGCGACTCCAAAGACATGTATGTCCTCAACAGTGGGATCTGATTATAAGCATACTACCTTGATCAAAAAGTTCCCGGAATTTATTCAGAAAATGCAAAATACAAGTTTATTCATCAATATTAATATTGTCCCCTTCAAAGTACTCCCCATCGACTGCAACGCACTTATGCCATCGCTTGATCCAATCCTCGAAACATTTTTTATACTCGGTGTTCGGTATGGCCATCAGAGCCGTCTTCGATTTTTCCATTATCTCCTCTCGGCTGCTAAAACGCGTTTCCCGTAGTGGTTTTTTGATTCGATTGAACAGAAAAAAGTCGCAGGGAGCCAAATCAGGTGAATTCGATGGCGTGGATTTTGCACCATGATAACGCACCGTCGCACAATGTCATCATTATCCGCAACTTTTTGACCAAGAACAGAACGAATACCATCCAATAGCCATCGAATTCACCTGATTTGGCTCCCTGCGACTTCTTTCTGTTCAATCGAATCAAAAAACCACTACGGGGAACGCGTTTTAGCAGCCGAGAGGAGATAATGGAAAAATCGAAGACGGCTCTGATGGCCATACCGAACACCGAGTATAAAAAATGTTTCGAGGATTGGATCAAGCGATGGCATAAGTGCGTTGCAGTCGATGGGGAGTACTTTGAAGGGGACAATATTAATATTGATGAATAAACTTGTATTTTGCATTTTCTGAATAAATTCCGGGAACTTTTTGATCAAGGTAGTATGCTTATAATCAGATCCCACTGTTGAGGACATACATGTCTTTGGAGTCGCTGAGAGGGTCACTGCATCGATTCGTTTGTGCACCAGCTTTCAATTATGGATATCTATCCACTCATTATAGACCAAAGACAGAACATCTGAAACTTAAGAATATGGATTCGTCCTCTTCGGCGTAGATAGATCAGGTCTTTATTGATCAGTTCTCTGTACATATAACGATGGCTTGTATCTTTTACACGGATGGCTCTAAGTCCTCATCGATAGAATTTGTGGGCTCGGGAGTTTATCCCCCTAGTCTTGAGCTGTGCATGAAACATAGGTTTCCTCCAGAAACTTTCATTTTTCAGCCGAAGCATGGGCTATTTTTCGGGCCTTACCGGTCATAGTGCATTCTCATACGGCTAAAGCCGTTATCTTTTTAGATTCTAAATGTGTTATAGACGCGGTTGCTTCACATAACGTAACGTATCCTAATTATCTTATACCACTATTAAGAGAATGGTTTTGCAAGGCGTCAGCCGCAGATTTGGATGTGAAGCTTGTCTGGATGCCGGCGCACAAAGGGTTTCCACTAAATGAAAGGGCGGACGCCCTTGCTAAGAAGGCAGCGTTGAATGGGCAACGGCCATCGTTTAAGGTTCCTTTTACGGATCAGAAATGCCTAGCTAAACAACGCATGTTGGAAAAATTCCACAGTTATTTAGATACGGAAGCTCTTGACAAGGGTATTTTTATCATGAAAAATTTTTTGAATTTTCTCCCCCAAGCCTTGGTATTTTCGTTCTCCTTTCGACAGGAAGGAGATTGTTGCTATTAATCGTCTTTGTAGTAATCATTACAACCTAAATTATTCACTAAATAGGAAAAACATTGTTGCATCTGCTGGCTGCGAATGCGGCAACCCGAGACAGAATATCAATGACGTAATTTTCTTTTGTCCGATTACTAGCCCCAAGGTTTCATATTTGATACGCTTTTTTAGAACCGCGACTCCGCTTGCTCCTATTGATTTGTTCCCCTTATTAAAATTTCTTTCTGTAATGGCCAGTCTACAATGAGTCGTTAGTCGTTAGTCAGATGTCGGAAGAAATAGTCATAAGCGTATTGTGAGGTAATCGGAAGTCTGTAATCGGTGATCGTAAGAGATGGCATTTGGCCAATCGCTTACGATCGCCGATTACAGACTTCCGATCGCCTTACGATACGTTTATGACTTTTTCCGACTCTCTTCCGACATCTGACTAACGACTAACGACTCATTGTAGACTGGCCATAAAACTGTGTAGACTCCTTTTGTCATTTCTCAAAGCCTGCAATATCGACCTATCAATGACACAGACGATCACATACTTGATTGCATTATATACTGGTCACTTCAAAGGCGGGTCAAAGTACTCCGCCATGTTTTCAGTCTGATGCAACGGCTCCTGCCGTAGAAATAGACTACTACTGCTGGCCAACTTAGACCTGGAGAAATCTCCAGGAGCGAACTCACGCGGAGGCGATAGTGGACAGATGTACCGCCCTAGAAATCACATTGCGGGTGCAACGCGGTGCACTGGGCAGAAATCACATTGTGGGAACGCCAAGTGGTTTATCTCTCTAAGGTGCCAGACTTATAATCCTAGTAAACCTGAGGAATCAGGTTCGAGTCTACCTTGTACAGTTTGTACAGTTGAAATTTTTCTCTCTCGACATTTTCTTTCTCGGCATCTTTCCTGCCTGGTCTAACTGGTCTGGAGGGACTAACGGCCATATATTGAAGGAAGAAGAAGAAAGTCAGAGAACTGTCACGTTTGATGATCAGCAAATGATTGCACAATACCGAATTTTGCTTGTATTCCAAAGGGTAGATTGTGTCTCTCAAAACTTAGTAAAAATTACAAAAAAAAAATGGTTATCAAATATTATTACTTGTGAATTAATACCGGTGGCTACAATACGTGACCAAGATGGCCCAAATATTGCTGCGATTAACATCCTGATAAACGAAAGCAACAAGATTCGCACAAAGAAAGGTTTACGTACAAAGCAAATCATAAAATTAAATCATATTTTTATCGCGCGTCTCAATTAGACATTTATTAAATAAATATTTCCTTTAATCTTAATAATAAAAAATTTTATAAATTTATGTTTCAGAAAACAGTTTTATTATAAAAGACTATGAAATAATACGAAATGCACGTAAGGACAAACAAAAATGCACCAGGAAACAAAACATTCAACGAAATCCGCAAAATCCATATAATGACTATTTTCAATTAAGTTTTGAAATTTTTAAATTTGCCATTATATACCTACTATTTCAAAGCCTAGATTAATTTGAAATTGATTTGTTAATTTTTACGATATATGTACAACTGATCTCGTTCTTATAAATTGTCATACATAAAAATTACTTGTGCTAAACTATGCTGTGTTCTAGTATAAATTTAAAATTAGAATTATTGGATAATTAGAAATAAAAGTATAAAATCTGGCAGTTTGAAATGAATTTGTACCAAATATCAATACTTAAACAACAAACAATCCCTCTCTCTTCGACCTTTTATAAAGAATATTGTAAACACCTATTGAAGTGATTGTCTAAAATTTAGTATTCAACGATACGTGAACCAAAACGGTTAACGTGGACCAATGGAAGAAAAACGAAGGATACTTGACACCCCGTCAGAGTAAGTGTCCCTAATAAAATAATCTATATATCCATATATATCTATATATCTATATATATATTTATATATATAAATATAAATACGCATCAAGCTCTTCACATTAATAGACTATATTATGGGTTATTTTAGGGTTGCAGACGCGTGTAAAGAATTAAGGCAGCTACTGCGGGTACTGTGGCAGCGCCGGAAGCAGCAGCAGCCAGCGCAGAAGCAGCAGCAGCAGGCTGTAACTCCAAATAAAAAAGAAGAAAGTTTAAATAACACCGGTACGCTCGATACCTCTAATGGGAAGGAGAGCAGACCGCCTATAAAATTGAGAATATGCTGGACGCGCGATGAAACACACTACTGGATCCCCAGTCCTGCTAATAATTTGCATATGGACACGACGGCGACGACCTCCGTCGTGGTGCCGCCGTCGACGATACCGATCACCGCCAGCTCGCACG
This sequence comes from Temnothorax rugatulus, assembly GCA_035220575.1. Lineage (NCBI taxonomy): Eukaryota > Metazoa > Arthropoda > Insecta > Hymenoptera > Formicidae > Temnothorax > Temnothorax rugatulus. The sequence continues at coordinate 21,759 of JASTWL010000338.1, forward strand.
GCTTCGGCCTCTCGCAGACGCTCGCTGGTCCTTCGGGATTGAAAAGAAAACATAAAAGCCGAAAAGAAAAAAAAAAGGACACAAGCTTAAAGGTAATTATTTGTTTTCAAAATATGTACATAAACGTTTGTTGCCAAAACCGGTTGCCAGTCAACCGGTAAACCTACTCGTCGCGTCGTTTGTCCTGCCGTTCTGAGGAAAGAAATTTCCAAATTGCGTTGTGGACACGACGACCGATCACTTCTTCCCGAGCTTCGTTCTAGTCATTCGTACAAACCGTGAAAAATGTCAATCGCGAATCGTGATGCTTCTCTCGACTCGCTAACGAGCGAATCTCGCGGAAGCCAGCGCGCGACGCATCGAGTAAATCGCAAAGAATCGTCGTTATTCCTGTATGACATTTCCTCGGGTTTTTTATTCACCAGCGTATTGTTTCCACAACGGATGAAAGATAATTCCGTGTCTATAAATAGACGCGGTTGGCAGAAGGAGAGCCTAATAAAAGCATCGCTCTAGAGGCCGTATATATTTGAGTAAAGTTAAAATAACGTTCAGTAATTATCGGCGATAATTAATATTAATACATCAAGAATCGGTCTATTAGTCATCTTGGATGTTCTAAAAATATCAATTTTAAACAGAAATAGATTAACTTCTCTTTCTTCCCCCCCTCTCTTTCCTCTCCCCCCCCCCCTCTCTCTCTCTCACGATTCTTAGCATACGCCTTTTTCGGCTAAGGCTAGGCTACTACTCATAATTATATTTTAATTAAGACTGATATCTGATTATTATCTGTAACATCAGCATGTAATTTCTATGTTAATCTCTGTTCAGTAATATCGTGTAAGAAATAATTCGTAAAACAATCTGTCTTTGAATTCCAGGTTATCCTTATAGTTGCTTAAATCGCAAACGTAAAATTGTCAAAAATTACATTTATTTCAATACCATAAAAACATCTTTTTAAAAAGGTAAAAAATGAGCGCCAAAGTTGCTCGCACCTGTCAAAATAAGTATTGTGCAAAACATTATTGTTGTTTTAACCTATTTTTGCTATAAAAGTAGTAATATCAGATGTCGCGTGCAACTGAGCATGAGTTTATGCACACTGTAAAATTTAATTCTTTTATCACACAAAATTTAATTCTACTATCATATTTAATAAAATAATAAAATATTTTATGCCAAAGAACTTGTTATTTAATGAGAAAAATTATGTTTATTATACTTAATTCTTTGGTTATTATGCGTATTAAAATAACACATAATGTTTATGTATATGAATATACATATACCAGATAAATTAGATATATAGTCCCTGCCCTTCCCCATTATTGTTAAACGCATCTTAATTTTTTACTATTTGTTGACATCCCCGCATCAGCTTTATGATACCGTTCATCTATCATTGGCTGCGTTCAGCAGAACGCAACAGTATTGCAACTGTTTTATGATTCTCTGCTGAACGATTCTAAACGCACCTAAAGTCTTAACACGTTCACTCAGCAGTCGCCATGATTTTCAGCGAATTACAAGTACGCAAAACGTCAAGCTGTCAAGCAAAACGTGATCGACACATAAGTATGGACTACGCGATGTATAAATGTATGGACTACGGTATGCACAAATATTAATACAAGAAAATAAAGAAATATATAATTTATTTTTTATCGTTTATATTTTACTCTGCTTTATAATCGTTTTGTCTTTATCAATTTCGATGATATTACGGTCGTTCAAACGTATGCAGATTATCGATGTATTCTATTTGTTAGATAGACAACGATATGTCGAAATCATTGTGAGTTGAATATGCATGCGTATTTAACACGGTTCTCTCTTATGTATCAATTATGATCGTTTCGGTCAAGTTCGAGCTCGCCGCGATCGTCTACGAAGACGCTCGCGGTAATTCGTGCAATAAATTTCGGAGTCAGTTTTGTATTCGCGTGTAGGCAAAGGCGGGACATACTGTCGCTGGTTTTGTCGTCACGCGGCGTTCCCGAGACGTAACAAACTGTGCAAACTGAAATCAATATTTATCGGTTCGGCATTCCGTGATTGAATTCTCAAATTTGTATAATGCATTACCATAAAGTGGGTCAGTACCATCGAGTCGTATAAAGGTTTTATCCTTGCACAACTCGGCTAATTTCATCGGATTTTATTGATGAAAACTGTGATTTAATTTATGCTATATTTACGATGCGTAAGCATGCAGCTTTTACGTTATATCGCTTCAACACAAACTCAGAGGATGCAATTTAATAAAATGCATCTTTTTGTGGATTATAAAAACATACATTATATATGGCAATGCGTCTGTTACCTACTTATTATTCATTCGTTAAGATGCCTTTTCACGTTGACGCTCGACGCTCATTTTCAGCAAGCAAAAATTTTCTGAAATAATATCTTTTATTTATATATATATTCATAAAATATTATTACTTGAAGATATTACTTGAAAATAATTAATATTTTACGTATTACGAAGTCTATGTTTGATTGTACTGGGACGATTAACGACGATTCAGCGGCGACGCTGAATATTAAACAAATTCAACTTCATTTCTTTGACGCTAGCTTCAAAGCAAAATCACCACGTTCACCTTGTGAACCGCAAAAAAGAGATTCAGAAACGTTAAATAAAAGCAACTTAATAAAATCACCTTCGAAAGATAATGTAGATTTGAATGAGGAAGAATCGAGTCCAGCAAAAATATTTGATAAAGACAGTCTCACAAAGTCACCTCTGAAAGATAATAATGTGGACATGAATGACAAAGAATCTTTACTTTTCGCTTTTTCGAGTATTGAGATAAAAATGGCTACTCCTAGAAGAGCTAATTGGGAACTGGAAGAGAAAATAGAATTCATAAAACATCCTACTCTTGGCTTACCTCAAGTTGATAGCACAAAATGTTGAGCTCAATGACAGAGGTCGATGCCATTAAAGAGCTCAAATCAGAAGTTACACAGTTAAAAAACAGAGTTAAAAAAATCAAACAACGATTTAATGAATAAATTAAATAATCTAAATAATCTAAATAATCTAAATAATTTAAGGTCGAAAAAGAACTTGGTAATTGTAATGAAAAAATTAATGCCCTCTCCAACTGTCTATTCATTTTAATATTAGGCGAGAATGCAAAAAGCATTAAAGAAAAGATTAAATATTTACGAGGTTCAAAACAGATCGAACTGATTAAGGAGGTTCGGAAGAGACATGGTCGAGGACGGACGTGCCTTTATGTGCTCCGCATATAGTACGGTCATAAGTGATTTTTAGACAGAGATATTATCATGATCACGGAAATATGAATAATTATACATCTCATACGGACACGCCCGCGCGCGCTATGCCTCGTGGCAATGAAAAGTCGCGAATATATTGATAATCTTAGCAATATCATTATCAATCACATACTGGTGTGTTTCCAGACGTACTTGCGCATCTCGTCATGTAATATTATCTGGAAATTATAAGAATTTCCAACTAAATCCAACAATTATATTATTACTCGTGCCACGCCCGCACGAGACATGATAGCTGCCTTGCCTATATTTGAGATGAGCTTTGTCTGGTCATGGTGTCTCCATTGAGAGCGATTGAGAATTATTTGGGTCCTATTTTAATCAAAGGAGGACGTACTTATTGCTATTGATAACTTTGGTGAGTTCTGTCTGTTCGTGAGTGCAGTATTGTAAACTTACCGTCTTTGTTCTCCTCGTCGTATCGGCCATGACAAATCAAAATAAAAAGTTATGACAATTAATATCGCGAGAGTTTTCCTGACTTGGAAATGGCCAATTTTCGTGAGTTACGCGAGCTGATGGACACGGTGTTACATATGGCCTTGTGTGGCTTACCTCAAGTTGATAGCACAAAATGTTATCAATTCAAAAAAGTACCCAATAATGTTTATCACCAACCATCCAAAGAATTGGAGCAAACAATTGTATACAAAAATACTCCAATAGTAGTTCGCAGAAGATATATATCACCAAGTTCTATGGTATCTATGTATCTATAGAACATAAAACGGCTGAGCGACATACATGTCTCATTGTTATTTTATATTTAAAAGGAAGGACACAATGAAGAATCATATAGCAAGAGAACATTAAGAGCAGGGTTGGGTAAGTTAACTCTTTTTTTTTTTTTTTAAGCTAAATTAAGTTAAAGTTAACAGCCTTGAAAATTTAACTTAGTTAAGATACAAGTTAACCCATAATGAAATTAATTGAATTAAAAATTAAGTTAATAATAAAAAGTAACTAAAAAGTTAAAATTTAAATTTTTTAAATTCACAGTTGAGTTCGAGAATCAAGGCCCTATACTATAAATGTAGAGTTGTAGGCAGGCGTGCGGCATCTCGCGACACTTTTATTTATGACATCCCGGGAAAAAGATTATATCCCACACAGCACATGATATTATACGTATCATCCCATTGTTATACTCATTGTACTGTGATCATCCGTAAAATACTGAGATCAACGCTATAATATCTTTTACAGTATCATTCGGTTTCCTTTCGCGTGCGTATAATCTCAGGTTTGAGACTAGGTTTTAGCGCAGTAGAACAGTGTAAATCGTAAGGAAATAGCAAAGAAGGTTAAAAATGGCAGAGTCCGAATCGTAGCACTCCCTGGGAGTGCTGCGATTTATCACATTCAAAAAACCGTTCTCTTACGATGTACTGCTACTGCGCTTAAAACCTGCTTAAAACCTCATTGTAGATCGGGCTTTGCGATATAACAAACACAAACTACAGAAAGGAAACTGGAATATGCTTATGATCAGATCCCACTGTTGAGGACATACATGTCTTTGGAGTCACTGAGAGGGTCGCTGCATCGATCTGTTTGTGCACCAGCTTTCAATTATGGATATCTATTCACTCATTATAGACCAAAGACAGAACGTCTGAAACTTAGGAATATGGATTCGTCCCCTTCGGCGCAGATAGATCAGGTCTTTATTGATCAGTTCTCTGTACATATAGCGATGGCTTGTGTCTTTTACACGGATGGCTCTAAGTCCTCATCGGTGGAATTTGTGGGCTCGGGAGTTTATCCCCTAGTCTTGACCTGTGCATTAAACATAAGCTTCCTCCAGAAATTTCCATTTTTCAGCAGAAGCATGGGCTATTTTTCAGGCCATAACGGTCATAGTGCATTCTCATACGGCTAAAGCTGTTATCTTTTCAGATTCTAAACGTGTTATAGACGCGGTTGCTTCACATAAAGTAACGCATCCTAATTATCTTATACCACTATTAAGAGAATGGTTTTGCAAGGCGTTAGCCGCGGATTTGGATGTGGAGCTTGTCTGGATGCCGGCGCACAAAGGAATTCCAAAAAATGAAAGGACGGACGCCCTTGCTAAGAAGGCAATGGCCATCATTTAAGGTTCCCTTTACGAATCAGAAATGCCTAGCTAAACAATGCATGTTGGAAAAATTCCACAGTTATCTAAATAACCGTATCTAAATACGGAAGCTCTTGACAAGGATATTTTTATTATGAAAAATTTATCTCAGATTATTTTGAAATCATCTCCATTCTACGGCAAACACAAAATCGACCCCCACTCCCCAGAAGTTTATTGGTTACCGCGTCGCTTCTTGTCACGCGCAAATGTTTCCTAGTCCTGTGTGCAAAAGTTCATCGAGAGAAAGTTTTATGTGTGCAATAAACTGATAGCTAATCAGCATCGGATAGAAGACATGGATAGAAGACCAGTAAGTATAAATTGTCTGTAATATTTATTCCTTACGTGTGAAATACTACCTATTTAATTCATTTTTGATCAATTTGATCAATTTGAATCATATTGCAGAAATGTTCCGGGCCCTTCCGGATTAACGCCCCATAGTCAAAGTGATTTCAGAGCGACAAAAAGGCACGTACCATCGTCGAAAAGATCATCTAAAAGAAAAAGGGAAGCAAAAGCTGAGGAGTAATTATTCGTTTTGGAAATATATACATAGACGTCTATATACGTCCATGTGTACAAGAGTAAAGTACCAGTTAAAATACAGATAGTGAATTGGCTTTAGTCTTAAAATGTTCCTCAATTTATGTGCTCCCGAAATATGCACAATGAGATTTCCATGTTCATTCCCTTTGGCCGACCCGAATGTGAGCACCCCATATGTACAAGAGTAAAGTATCAGTTAAAATACAGATAGCAAATTGGTTTTAGTCTTAAAATGTTCCTCAATTTATGTGCTTTCAAAATATGCACAATAAATTTTCCGTATTCACCCCCTTTGGTCGACCCGAACGTGAACACCCCATATGTACAAGAGTAAAGTACCAGTTAAAATATAGATAGCAAATTGGTATTAGTCTTAAAATGTTCCTTAATTTATGTGCTTTCAAAATATGCACAATGAGATTTCCATGTTTATCCCCTTTGGCCGACCCGAATGTGAGCACCCCATACGTACAAGAGTAAAGTACCAGTTAAAATACAGAATTGGTTTTAGTCTTAAAATGTTCCTCAATTTCCATTAAACATCTATGGTTAGTCTATGTATATAACATAATACTTCTAAAAATTGTATAAAAATTAATAATTTTAAATTATCTAAAAATTTAAATTTACTTATAAAACTTAAATATTGATCTGTTAGAAACATTGTGTATATAAACCTAATATACATCTATAATAGACGTCTAATGGATGTCCATTATGGATTTGTAGAAGATATCTATGATGGAGACAGTATGGATCTCTATTAGAGATCTATCTGACATCCACCGTGGAGATAGAGGTCACATGGAGCTATGGAGGTTGTATGGACGTCTAATGGATGTTATGTTCTGTATGGGTACGTTATATATATTACACACCATTAAGAAATTTGATTAAATAAACATAGGGGAAACGGGGATAAGATGACAAAGTAGGTAAGATAACGAATTGCTAATTTCATATCAATGTTCGCATTTAATATTTACAATTTGTATTAGCTAACAACCCATGCTTCAAATTATATTGAAGCAATAAACCTAAATTTCTCTATCGTATTTTCGATTTTCTTAAATATTGCAGATATGCTGCAGAACCAACGCGCCATAATTGCTTAGAAGGTCGGAATTTGTCAGCTGACGACCTACAAATCTTCAAAAAGGTAAGGAAGTTTGTTTCAGGTATGCCACACCACGTTATGTGTTAGTGGAATTTTTTGAGATTTATTTTATTATTTATTTACCGCAATGTATCAGATAATTTGAGGTTATAATCTTACAATACAGATTATTTCAGGTTATGTTATTTCATTTATACGATGTACAAATGTTTGAAATGCGAATTGCCAATATGCAAAATACACACGGCAAAAATATGTACTCACTGCTCGGTATAATAAACTTCATTTTTTTTATAAAAATAAATTACTTTCAAAGAATTATATTGTAATTTTAAATTATTTTTAATCTATTTTTGTAAAACAATTAAATATATGTTTGGTACTCATGTCCGCCATTTTGTTGACGCCAAGTTTTTAAAGCCAAATTTAACTTCCCAATAAGAACAAGAAGGTATAATATACGTATATTTATGGTATTAGCGTATAGTATAAACATGATATATTAAACGTATATGACTTGAGTATAATTTCCGTTTCTATGACCGTCTCATATACGTTTTCATATACCAATTTTTATTCGCGTATTAAACGTTATACATATACGAATTAAATTACGAATAAAAAAATAAAATTATTTTTTTCGAAATTTTATTGCTATTTTTTAACTAAATTTGTTTCTTAAGATGCAGTCTGTGATTATAAATATTTTCTCGTATTTGAAAAACACACTTACCTTGGTGGGATTCGAACTCGGGACCTCTGCATCGTGAGCCAACTGCCTTACGTGGTAGACTACTCCTTAATTTGATGTAAGCGTTATATATAGTCTACATATGTCATAACCAGCGCAAATATATAATTTTTTCAAAAATCATCTTAAGAAACAAATTCAGTTTAAAAAGAGTAATAGAATTTTGAATTGGATATATGATATAATATTCCTTAATGTCGGGTGAATGTCAGAAACCAGTGCCGGCTCATTATGAAATGTTGTTTCGTAAATATATTTATGAAAAAAGAATATAATGACGAAAAAGAATATAATTAAAATTGAATAATCGTACCTGGATTATAATCGTATTCCCCAAATGTTTATGTTTTTTATTTCATAAATAATATTTCAACGAATTTGTAATTAGCTGCACAGGATGTGGTATAAAATACGTTTATTATTTGTTAAAAATTGCCGCGGTGAAAGCATATAAATATAATATACGCTCAACCTTTTATTAACGTATTTAAAAAGTATATCATACCTGGATATTAAATCCTATTCCTAGACGTTATTTAAAGGGATATTTTTTGCAAATTATAAACGTATTAAAAAAAACGCTTATTTAAATAGAATATTATATTATTTTTATACGTATTATAAACATAGATGAAATTCTGGTGTTACATAAACTATTTTTCAACGTATAAAGTACGTTTCGTATTAAACATACGTAGTAAAAACGAGTGTTATAAACGTATATTACACTATCGTATAAAAAACGTTAATTCTATATACGTATATGCCATATACCTATACCAGTTTTATACCATACTTACGTTTAATAAACGTATATAAAACGATACTGTTCTTATTGGGTTTTAAATTATGTTTATCAATCGCAAAAACTAGACATAAAGTCTTGAAAATTTTTATAAATTAGTTCCAGAATTACAGAAACTTTTTTCACATAATTGAAATGCTCCAAAAAAGTTAAAAATTGTCCAAGTTTACCATGTCAAATAATTATACTTTTTGGAACAAACAGTTATGACATTTTTTTTTTTTTTTCATATACTATCATTTGTGTACTTTTAAGATCCGTGTTTAAAATGTCTTTATCGGTTTTTTTTTTAAGTTATGAATTTTAAAAGAAAAAATGATTTTTGCACAATTTTCTTACGACTTTATTCGATTTATTTGCAAATATCTTTAAAGGTAAACGTTAAATCACAATATCATTTACATGGTCTTATTCCTTACAGTTTGGCACACAATTAAAAAAAAAAGAGTTAGAATTGTACAGACTGGACAGTATGTGTTTAAGGGTTAAATGAATATAATAGATCCTGTTCCTATCCTCTTCCATCCTGCTTAGAAGAAGAAAGAAAAAGATAAGAATTTGTTCTTTGATACATTTGACGAATAACGTGATAGCTATTACAATGGAGATTGAAGGAAGTGGAATAAAATTTGTACTTACATTTACAATTACATACTTACATTACAATGAGTATACAAGGCTCAGAAATCACCCTTTTTCATTTGAAATATAATTTCATACATATGTGCGCGTGTTCGTGTATGTATACTCTCAACGGTAGATGGCTCTTGATTTTCGATAAGTCGCGCGCGCACTATTATCGATCTAGTAGGTAAATTAGGTCGATAGAGACTTATCGGCCAGGAGAAAGATTTCTATTTAGGTAAATTAGGTCAATATAGACTTATCGGCCAGAAGGTTATTTTTTACGCGGACGGATGAGTTTTTAATGTATAATGTATGTAATGTATGTGTGTGCTCAGCGCGATTAACGCACTCAGTAGTTATAACCTAGAGATGAATAGTGACAGTCGTGACAGATGTCAAATAGTGATAGTAATCATCAACAATATACATTTGACCGCATTGAAGTAACGAATCTATGACAATTACGTCAATTTTACGGAGACACGCCGTACGTGTACAGTGGGTCAAGTTTAAAAAACACCATAAGCGATGACGCATCCACTCACTCCAATGATGTGGAGGAAGCCCTTGAGAGTCGCTCATCGAAGAAGCTCATCAGAATGATGAGAAGAAAAGGCCCTATCTTCAAATCCACAAAGACCACCCTCAGGAGTTGTACCAGAAAGAAAGGAAACATCACAACCTCGCACGGTCAAAATAAGAGGACAAATAAAAAAAACAGTAGAAAAAAGAGCAGTAGAAACCCAAACCACAAGACAAGGTGCAGCATCACAAACTGAAGAATACGAAATACAGGCAAAACCTTCCAAACATATACTGACATCTGATCCTCCTCCCAAACGCCTACGAAGCGAATGGAGAGGAAGAGGATGGAGAGGCGGGTGGAGAGAAAAAGGACAAAAAGAGGAACTAAAGGATTCGATCTTATATTATTCAAAAGTAGTGAAAATTTATATCCTTTAATAAAACCATTCAACAGAAATTTTCTCAAAAACTGTATGTACTTTGTTTTTCTAAGTCATAAGAATAAATAATACAATAATATAAACAAATGCATTTATTTATATGCATAATTTATAACCATCTTGACTCATTATTTTTTAAAAATTAATAAGCTACTAATTAGTATTTGCAAACGTAATTAGTATTTACAAAAGCGAATTTAGAAAGCATCGATTTTATAAATTATGACAAAGGCCTATAAGTGCTCGCCTAAATTACTTGAAAAGTAATTTAGGCTTAGTTTACCCGTTACCCGGGTTAACTTCGACCGTGCGGCGGTATTCATTCGCGCGATGATCGACGAAAACGAAAGTGACGCGCGAATACGTGCGGAACGCGACAAATTGCGAGTAAGCAACATTCGTCAGTGGCGAGACGAACGCGATAGAACCCGACAACAAGTGACACTTTTGCGTCAATTCCTCGACCGGCTTCCGCAAGGCGCGGAGGTTAAACCGAGTGGCGACCGGACAGCGAAATCAGATAAATCCTCAATTCCGAGCCGTCGCTTGGCCGTGTTCGGTCACAGTAGAGGCGACGATTGAGGCTACACCGACACATGGGTACGGGCTTGCAGGTCACCTCGACACGGTCATAAGAGGGACCACCGGTGGGGAAACCTGAAGCGATTACTAAAGCCAGGTTAAATTCTCTTCCATCTGGTATTCCGCACAAAATGGAGGCCAGACAAAACAAAATGGCACAAAACAAATGAAATTAATTGAGAAATAGTTAAACTGGGCGGGACTACTATTTACCATTATACTGATAAATACGGTCCTCGCATGTGACGATACGACTAGTAGAAGTTTCGTTTCAGCTACAATTTTTACTTATGTTTTCATTATTTTCGTGCGTTTTTTCTTAAATAATGCACTGAATATAATATTTGAAAATTTCAAGTAACCGAACATGAAATTATTCGAAAAGTATAACTGGTCAGAGTCCTGCTGTTTGCTATTATACCGATGAAATCAGCGAAGAAAACTTTTTTCTGCAATGTATCGTCGTAGAAGTTTGTATGGAAATCGATTTCTTTACTGTAACAACAAAAAGTAGAACCTCGTAACATTTTAATTGATTAGTTTATTTATTGATGTTAATTATTTAAATTCTAATTTTAATTAAATTAACTAATTTAAATTTATAATTACAACTTTACGAAGCAACGCAGTAACAATGATTTAATTCTTTTTAACATAATTTTTAGTAAAAGATAGCGTTTTAGAAAGCACACTGTACATTTAGTAGATTGATGCATGTTTCTTTTTAAATAGTAAAATATTGGTAGATGTTCTTTATTATGAATAAATAATTCATTATGTGCTAAATATACATAAGTATATAAACAGCTTGATTGGACTCTCTAAACATTATGGATTTTATATTTAAGAAAGAATACGCTCGAAGAATGATGATACAACTTAATTCAGTAAAATTGTTCAGATAAGGAGGTCCCGGTATTTTACATTGCATATATCTCATTACCGGTACCGGTCCTTATAATTCACAATGGCAATGCGTAGGAAGGAAACACGGTCCTACTTTGTTACGTTACATATCTTTGTATAAACTAGTACCGGGCCTGATAAGTTACCCATCATATAGAAAATTACTGGGTCGGACCCAGCATGTGCCAAAAGTCCTGGTATGTGTTATTGCATCTCCGAAATGGTCCCGACATTATACAAACCATAAAGATATATATATATATATATACAGGCAACTGTCGGCATATTTCTCAAATTACTTTGCGCGCGACGACACCGCGCTGTACGAGCCGGCCGATTTTTCCGTCCCGCTGATTGAGCTGTCATCCACGAAAACGGCGATATTCGTCGGCCCGGTAAGTCATTTCGCTTGTCATTGAGACATTAGATTTGTTTACGCAATTTATCATATATATATATATATATATATATACATATATATATATCAGTTTTATTTTCCTTTATTCATTTGGTGCATTAGTCAGAGACTATAGTCAAGGATGTTTTCACCTTCAAGGGCGTTTAATGACGAAATTAGGTCGCTTTGACGACTTGCTTGATGAGGATGTGCCCTGTACATGCAACTTTGTGATGCCAAAAGGCATCAATGTTATATCATGTATGGATGACCATCACGTCAGCAGACTTCAATCAAACACCACTTGTGAAAAAGATTACTCAGGCGTAGCAAAAACAAGCTAACCCTATCAGAAAGAATGACCGACAAAGAAAAAAAAAGAAAACTCGAAGTTCTTATCAAGGAACAGAAAAGAGAATATATCTGTAAACAAGGTGACACACCTCGCAACAATGGCAGTAGCCCCAGCCTCACGAGATGAGATCATCCAACGAGTAGTAAGACTAGATGGGGAGGCAATAGTCCGATACATTGAACCCCCACATGCCATCATTGTAGGAATAAAGGAGATAACTCCACAAGACGCAGTCTTCACAGCAATCTATTGGCTGATAGGATTCAAGCCTGCAGAGGCTCCCAAACACACACCGACCCTCACAGAAGAACAAAGGATGGGAGTTGAAAGCGCAAAAACCCATGTGACCTCTGATCAACTTCTGGTATTTCAAGGAATGGCTGATTTGATGGTTCTTGCAAAGGAGATAGTAAAGGTTCCGGCCAGCAAATCCAATATCGAATACCTCCGTCTGCGTTGGAAAGCTCTCTGTGCCAATAGGGATTCCGAATATTTGGGAACAAAAGCTTCTTCCAACAAAGGCTTTTGACAGTGTGATAGACAACCTTTTGGTTTGGCAAGCCTGGATTAAACCTCATGCCACTTTAAGAATAAAGTTAATAATGGCTGCCGTGGACAATGTTGAAACCAATGCCCTTATCACAAGTGCACTTGACTAAGTGAAGTTGATTCTTCAAGGAAACGGGCTCAAATCCGCAATGTTAATGGAGGCGTTTGTCGCCACAAGGAGCAGGGCAATCTTCTTACCTGCAATTGCTCAACAAGCATGCAAGCATTGAAGAGAGCCATGACAGAGCTGAGAGCTCAACATGCCGCGAAGTTCCCCTATTTAAAAGTATTATCATTGGAAGGAGTGGAACGAATACACCACAGGCTTTATCCTGATCTCTACTATGCAGCAGTTTCACTCGCGGCCAAAAACAAGGAGCTTGGACCAGAGGGAAGATATTTTTTTTTTTTTTTTGAGGTTATTAACTCCGGGTGGAGTTGTTGACGCCTTCAGCCCCACCTTTGGGCTATATAGCGTAGTTATGTATTGATCCGAGTTTTCTCATACGTTATATAATTCTATTTAGTTTTTTAATGAATCTAAATATCACCGAAATCTTCGGCCAGTCTTCTTTCTTGATTAGTTCAAATATGTCTTCCGACCCTCTCAGGTTTCTGATCTCGAGTTCTTCATTCAGTTTCTCTCTCTGGTCATCATACTTTCTACATTCCCATACCACGTGATTGATATCCTCCACGTAGTCTCCACATTCACAGTCAGGTGTCGCTATGTACTCTTTTCTCGCTAAAGACTCGTTGAGATTGTAATGGTTTGCTCTTATCCTATTCATCCATGTATAAAAGTATCTTTCCGCTCTTATGTTGTGGAACCATGGTTTCTTTTTTTCCTCTTTGTAGTATCTTCCAAAATAGTCTCTATAATATATCTCGATAGTTAATATTTATTTAATTATTATTATGCATTTAAATATTAAATTTAAATATCATTCTATACTATGCTCAAATTAATGTTTTTAATGTAGGACTTTTTTCAGATAAAAGAGCGTATTGGCAAAAACAGGGATTGCTATTTATACATTATCCTTACAAATTTTACAACCGTTGCAAAGCGGTTGAGCGAGTGATCAGTAAACGCTTAGTGATACAGATCGTGTCTGCTGACTTGAGCAGCGCGTGTCAGGTGAGCATGCTACTATTTTTCTAACGCATGTATATAATGTTCATATAATTAAATTTATACGTATAATATTTGATTCTTTGCTCATATACTTCTCATATACTTAATAATAGTTCTACAACAAGAAATGCAACGAGAGTTTCGGGAGTTGACAGTTGACGTAGTTTCCTGCACAAAATCCAGCGAACCATTCAATCTTGCTAGGACAAATAAGAAATCTAAGGAATTAAATTTCTAATACTTTATTAAAATGTCAAATTGCCTTAAAATTCAACAAGATTAAACGGCAAAACAGCGATAATAGAAATTGGTAATTGTAACGACTTTTTGCGTAACCCGAGTTTTGATGTTCCGTGGGACATTCGGAACATATTATTATCTTCAGGCTCCAATTCATTTATCATCGGATCTGGTTATATAGCAAAGCCACACATGCCTTACAACGGACACGTATGTATTATACTTTCATTCGCAAAAAGATCAATTAATTTATCGTATTCGATAAAAGATCAATTATTTTCTTTTTCTACTGTCGTTTTAATTCTATGTTAATATGTTATAATTTCTTAGTATTAGTTCATTCTATCGAATTTCATAAGCGCGATTACTGTTCTAGCTCATTATGAACGCGTGTAAACGACTCGCGCGGAACGTTGGCGGAATCATGATCGTTACAGGAGCAGAACAACGTCTTCTCACAGTATAATACCATTAGCGCCTCGTTTAGAGTTATATTATAATATAAAGCAAAAAGTAGCGATAATTTTCAATTATAAAAATGCGGGTACGACACCCGCACGGTATACGGGAGGTTCCAGGTTCAAACCCTGGCTGGGGTGATATTTTTTCGCAATAAAAATTCAAACTATTTAATATAGAAAATTACATCAACTGACCAAAACCCATGGTCAAATTTAATAATGTCTCGATGATTGATCCGGAAAAAGTGCTGTGTGAATCCGACAAACCAAGTTGGCTCACAGTTTTTTCAATGTTCATATCGGAAAGACGTTATATATTGCCAGTCACAGTCGAGTTAAAAAGTACTTTAATTGTTATTCTATACTGGCAGAAGAAATTTATTATTCTGTTATAAAAATGTCGCTGAATACACCCATCTTGGACGTCGTCGCGGTACAGATAAAGATTGCGTAAAATTAAATAATACTTTGAGAGATTTGAATTTTGAAGTAACAGTTTTTCATGATTTGGATTGCGAACAAGTAGAAAAACAATTGAGAGAAGGTAAGATGCACTTCAACTTTTAACGTTCAACTCGCGCATTTAACATTTCTGTAAGAAACTTACTTTTACAGCTGCGAAGAAAAATTATTCAGACTATGATTGCTTAATTATTGCTGTATTAAGTCATGGTACAGATAAATTCATTTACGCTAGAAACGCTGGGTATCAACCGAATATTTTATGGCATTTTCTTTCAACAAATGAATGCCCGAGTCTGGCTAATAAGCCAAAAGTGCTTGTCATACAAGCTTGTCGGGGCGAGGAATCGGATCCAAGGATCGAGCTAACACATATTGAAACGGATCATGGGCAGCATTCCTCATACTGCACGCCTATACAACCCGATTTTTTAATAGCATATTGTACCGTTCCGGGTATTGTCATTTAGGTATAAACTTTTTTAATATTTAAGATTGGATAATTCATAATGATAAAAATGATTTTTAAAAATTGATAGGATTTTGTGCCTGGAGAGATCCCGACAAAGGAACTTGGTTTATACAAGCTTTATGTAAAGGGTTGCAGACTAATAGTGAGCATTACGATTTGTTAACAATGCTCACGTTTGCATCCCAACGAGTTGCCGTGGGTTACAAGACAAATAAATCCGACGACATGGCTTTGCATAAGTATAAGCAAATGCCATGCGTTGAGTACATTAACACGATTAGTCAGATTTACGGTTGAAGATATTCAATTTATCATGGTTTATCATGGATATAACTGAAATATGTGTCACCGTCACTCGATGTATTACAAAATGAACCATCGTAAGCGAGGTATGACACTTATTTTTAATCACAAAAATTTCACTTCGGGTGCTGGGCCTCGCCCCGGTACAGATGTTGATAGTGATAAATTAACAGAAACTTTGGAAAATCTCGGTTTTCAAATAAAGAAATTTGACGACTTGACTCACGAACAAATAAAAGAAAAATTGAAAATAGATAAGATGCACTTTATCGTGGATATAACTGAAATATGTGTCACCGTGTCACTCGATGAATTACAAAATGAACCATCGTAAGCGAAATATGGCACTTATTTTTAATCACAAAAATTTCATTTCGGGTGCTGGGCCTCGCCCCGGTACAGATGTTGATAGTGATAAATTAACAGAAACTTTGGAAAATCTCGGTTTTCAAATAAAGAAATTTGACGACTTGACTCACGAACAAATAAAAGAAAAATTGAAAATAGATAAGATGCACTTTATTGTGGATATAACTGAAATATGTGTCACCGTGTCACTCGATGAATTACAAAATGAACCATCGTAAGCGAAATATGGCACTTATTTTTAATCACAAAATTCTCTCCCTTTGTCTCGGGAACCTCCGAGCGAGAGGTAAACACCCGAAACAAAGAGAGACTTATTCGTAAACAGCTGATCGGTTGTCGGCCCGAAAATAGCTGAACAGTTCAAATTTTCCAAAACGCTTACGTCTCGGGCTGTCGACACCCGATTGGCCCCGAACAATTTTCGGAGCGCGAACGGGGGTTCGGAGTGCGAGCCGATCTCTGGTCCTCCGCGCGCTGTTCCGCACTCGCTTCCAAGTCTCGCGACCACAAAAGCATTAGAATTCATTTTCGAGACCGCACGTGATAGAAAGACTTTGGACTTACAGTACCAAAAAAATTACAAATTCGTGCAATTTATTATAATAAAAAGTAATTTTACGCAATTTTATGTAACGCATAAAGCAAAAAAATGCATATTTCATCAATTTTAATAATTTAATAAAACTTATAAAAGTAGGAAATATCACATTATCTTTCGAAAAATTGTGCGTTTATTTTTTTTTTTTTAATTTTTCAATCTCTTTAATCACCCAATAGGTGTAAAATTGAATAATGTATATGTTAGGATAGATCGATATAAAACGATACACTTAGTGTCCTCTCTTGCGTACTCATATGTACTAAAAGCACGTGATAGCGACGTGATACTGCGATGTCACGTATACGAAAGTATAAGCTAGTCGCGTATGAGCACTTCGCATTCGAGCACTGTAATAACGCTTCAATAAATTACTGTCCATTTTTGCATATATCACGCCGCGAAGTTATTCATCCCACTCGCAATCCTGACAGTATAAATAATAAAAAAAAGAAACCAATACTTTGTATCTCTATTTATTAAATAAATAAATCGTTATTTTGTATATAACATTACAAAATGCACGTAAGGACAAACCAGGAAACAAACCATTCAACGAAATCCGCAAAATCCATACAATGACTATTTTCAATTAAGTTTTGAAAATTTTAAATTTGCCATTATATACCCACTATTTCAAAGCCTAGATTAATTTGAAATTGATTTGTTAATTTTTACGATATATGTACAACTGATCTCGTTCTTATAAATTGTCATACATAAAAATTATTTATGCTAAGCTATGCTGTGTTTTAGTATAAGTTTAAAATTATAATTATTGGATAATTAGAAATAAAAGTATAAAATCTGGCAGTTTGAAATAAATTTGTACCAAATATCAATACTTAAACAACAAACAATCCCTCTCTCTTCGACCTTTTATACAAAATATTGTAAACACCTGTTGAAGTGATTGTCTAACATTTAGTATTCAACGATACGTGAACCAAAACGGTTAAAGCAATGGAAGAAAAACGAGGGATACTTGTCCCTCCTGACACATATTACATATAAATATGTATAATTATATATAATGCAATTATATATGAATTTTGTCTGGAATGATCATATATAATTATATACAAAAAAGCAAAGAATCTTGAAAAAAAGCTTAAGGAGAACTTGCAACTTGCACAGAACACTGAAAGGAACCGAAACCGAAACCGAACCGATAAGTAGGTATATATCCACAAATGCAGTATGCATATAAATAATTTAAAATTCGAAGTATAGGTTCCAATGGAAAATCCGTACGAATAAACCGGGCTAACTAAGAACCATAAATAATTTAGTTCAATACCAATTTCAATAAGAAAATTTTAATAAACCGGAACCGAAAAAAAACTAATTTACAAAATACCAGTTTTGTTAGAAAACCGAAACCTTTAAGTATCTTAATGGACCAAAACCAGAACCAAACCGATAAGTGCATATCCACAAACGCAGTATGCATATAAATAATTTAACTCAATACAAATTTCAATGAGAAAATTTTAATAAAACGGTACCGAAAAAAACTGTAATTTACAAAATACCGGTACTTTTAGCTAGAAAACCGAAACCTTTATGTATTTTAATGGACCGAGACTGGAACCGAACCAGGGTTGCCAACCTGTACGATAATGGTGGGGATGTACGATAATTTAAAGTCTGGTACGGTGTACCAGACTTGGCCACCTGATTTGGCTCCCTGCGACTTCTTTCTGTTCAATCGAATCAAAAAACCACTACGGGAAACGCGTTTTAGCAGCCGAGAGGAGATAATGGAAAAATCGAAGACGGCTCTGATGGCCATACCGAACACCGAGTATAAAAAATGTTTCGAGGATTGGATCAAGCGCTGGCATAAGTGCGTTGCAGTCGATGGGGAGTACTTTGAAGGGGACAATATTAATATTGATGAATAAACTTGTATTTTGCATTTTCTGAATAAATTCCGGGAACTTTTTGATCAAGGTAGTATTTCAGTTCCCTTAAGATCTGCGCCGAAGGGAACGAATCCATATTTTTAAGGAAACTGGAATATGCTTATAATCAGATCCCACTGTTGAGGGGACATACATGTCTTTGGAGTCGCTGAGAGGGTCACTGCATCGATTCGTTTGTGCACCAGCTTTCAATTATGGATATCTATCCACTCATTATAAACCAAAGACAGAACGTCTGAAACTTAAGAATATGGATTCGTCCCCTTCGGCATAGATAGATCAGGTCTTTATTGATCAGTTCTCTGTACATATAGCGATGGCTTGTGTCTTTTACACAGATAGCTCTAAGTCCTCATCGGTGGAATTTGTGGGCTCGGAAGTTTATCCCCCTAGTCTTGACCTGTGCATTAAACATAGGCTTCCTCCAGAAACTTCCATTTTTCAGCCGAAGCATGGGCTATTTTTCAGGCCTTAACGGTCATAGTGCATTCTCATACGGCTAAAGCCATTATCTTTTCAGATTGTAAAAGTGTTATAGATGCGGTTGCTTCACATAAAGTAACGCATCCTAATTATCTTATACCACTATTAAGAGAATGGTTTTACAAGGCGTCAGCCGCGGATTTGGATGTGGCCGGTTAAATAAAAAAGATAGGCTCAGCTCTGTCGTGGATATTATTAAGAATATCGAGGTCAGTAAAACAATAATAATTCAATATTTACCTCTCGTTAATGATATACATATGATATATAATACATATAACTACAAAATTCTTCCGAATATTGTCAATGAAATTCGGGGCTCAGTAGCGAATTCTCTTCAACTTTTCTTAAACAAGAGAAGACATTTCTCGGGCACGATACCCGAAATAATCAAATTCTGGAAACAATCCGCTACCCGCCCCTTGTCGAGCGGAGCAGAGTTAACGCTTTTTTTTTTGTCCGCATTCTTACATTCCAAGCACAGAGCCGCGCGCTCAGACTTATTATTCGTTTCGTTTCTGGTCGTGCTTGAATTAGGAGTATATACAACTTCCATTATTCAAATTTGCGTTTCAAAGTCAACAGTCAAATTGACATTGGTTCCCATACACATTGTTCTTTTTTCGTCTTTCCCTATTTGCTTCGATTATTTTCGTCGGTCTAATTACTTATCTTTATTTCGCTAAATCTCGTCGCTTAATTGCCATGGCAAAAGCCACGTTAACTGAAAGGGAACTGTGTGTCCGGTGCATGCAAGAGGTGCATAACGCCTCCTTGATGGCCGACACCAAAGAGATGTCATCTTTGATGCAAGACAAAATGTAAGAAATCTAAAAAATTTAAAGAAGAACAGATTATTTAAAAAGAAGATTCAGAAAAACAATCTGCGAATAGTGAAAAAGAAGGAGAAATATAGAAAACCGGAAGTTTCGAAGAAGATGATGAATCTCTTGGCTTTAAACAACAAAAACAAAATAGAACCAACGAAGAAAAAAAATAACCGAACCAGACAAAACATCTATCTAGAACAAAAAAAAACAGAAAACAGCCAGAACGTTTCGGAAGATATGTAATGCTGAGCTATCAAGAAATAGTAAAAGACCGATATCAAATATCAGTAAATTTATGTACTTTCTCGAGTCGCCTGATATTCTACAGCAAAATTTTCGCGCTATAAAAGCATAAGGTGAATGGGCGCGCTCAGCAGACCCCATTCTTTACCAACATTTATTTTGATTCTTTGGACACCCAGAAGTCTATATTTTAATTCTACCTGGATTTGGTTTAATTTCCCATATTATTATAAATGAAAGAGGCAAAAAAGAAACCTTTGGTTCCTTAGGAATAATTTATGCTATAGTTGCAATTGGATTTTTAGGTTTTATTGTATGAGCTCATCATATATTTTTGGACTTGATGTCGATACCCGAGCTTATTTTACTTCAGCTATTATGATTATCGCCATCCCCACAGGAATTAAAATTTTTAGATAAATCTCTTCATGGTATAAAAATCAACTATAATCCTATCTTATGATGATCAATAGGACTTCTTTTTTTATTTACCATAGGTTAGGTTTATTTACCATAGGAGGTCTTACAGGAATTATGTTATCTCTTCTATCGATATTATTTTACATGACACTAACTACGTTATAGCTCATTTCCATTACGTTCTTTCTATGTTAAAATTATATATAGAAAGGTACTTTTATATTTTTATTGTCAATTTAATATGGGATACAAACCTTCTTTGTCTAACACACGTGGGCTATTCTTATTTTCAAAAGAATTATCGCTCACTGATGACAACTCGATTTGATTGCTATTTAACCTCACACTGTGATCATTATTTTCCAACTCTTCCTTATTCACAGGAGGAGGTAAATCTTCTTTCGATGTAACTTCCGTGCTATTATTCTGAGGAGTCATCGCGCTACTCAGAGAACCAAGCGAATTGGCACGCGAGAAGCCACGAGACGTTTCTTCTTCCTCATAATAATTTACTATTTTCTCTGGAGTTACTTGTCCAGGATTAAGAACCGCGGTATCCTTTAAATTGTCTTCTTTAAGCTCTTTCGTTTGTGGACCATCTTGCTCGTCGCAATTAAGAGCTTCGGTCTGTTTGACGAAGGACGTGGATATTTTGCTGGCTACTTGGTTCGTCTTCTTTGGCAACTTCTTCATAAGTACGTTCTCTTTTATATCTTCAACTCGAAGATCCGACATGGAAGTAGCTGTGGAAAAGTTAAAGGGAGTCTCATAGGGCGTTCCCTCTGTGCAATAAGTCTTGACGGTATCTTCTTGTTCGCTGCCAGCAAAGTACTCATTGTTCTGCTTATCCTCCTCGTCGGTGTCGTCCTCAGCGTATCGCAGGCTATAATTTGTAGGCTGATCAAGATCGGTTTCCGCATAGTCGCCAAACAGGTCCACCTTGTTGTCGCGCTCGTCGAACTCCTTTTTCGCGACGCAGCACGTTTGTGATTCATCGGCCAGGCGTTGATTCTGCGGCACAGCATTTCTCTCGACATATTTCTTGCTATAATCGACCGTTTGATCGTTCACGTCCTCATCGTACGTCTCTGCGCCGTTCATGTCCACCATATATGCCGTTCGGTGAGAATTTGCCACCATGCGAGGTTGGTTCTTCTCAGGGCAGTAGGTAAACCAATTGGTTAAAGATCTCCACGGTATCCGGCTTCCTCCGATTAATCTATATAAAAATAATATTATATGATATAGGGCCGATGTCACAGTCCGATTAACGTGATCCTCCGATTAAACTCACTCTGCATCTCTTTCTAACTGTCTCCCTAGTAGAAAGAGACGAAGAGTGAGTTTAATTAATCAGAGGATCACGTTAATCGGAGACTGTGATTTAATATTATAATTATATTTATTTCACTATCTTTCACTTTCACTATCACACGGCGACGCCGACGGTCACGATAACTAATATTTTTTACGTTTACACGAGCGTTACTTCTGTAAATAATGAATGAATGAGATCTCAACATCTCGAATACTCGCAACCCGTCGCGTCGCGTAATAAAAAGAGCACGATCGGTCTCGCTGCGCTTTTATTTATATAAAAGAGACCGTATATACTTATAACGCGAGACACTACCGTGTCTCTTGATTCTCTTGATATTATACACGGCACGGTCACGATCGTCACTATCACTATTTCTAGGTTATTATCACTTTTTCTAGGTTATTATTATTTACGTTCACTCGTTATATGAGATCAACAAATCTCGAGTACTCGCAACCCGTCGCGTCGCGTAAAAGATTCACGGTCGGTCTCGCTCCGCTTGTATACCACTCCGTACCGTATATATACTTAATAATAATTAATTAACGCGAGACACTACCGTGTCTCTTGAGAATGATGATTGAGGCTACGGTCAACGTGACGCTACAAATGCTTTGGAGCGTTCTTCTTCTCCTTCTTTCTTCATTGAAAGAAAAGAGAAGAGGAATGCTTCGAAGTATTTGTAGCGTCACGTTGACCGTAGCCTAATAAATAAACTAACTGACAGCTGAACCGGCTGATGACTGCACTAACTGCACTGAGCGCAGTACGCACACGTAACATCGAAACTGGCGATACCAGCACCTCCAGTGTCGAAAAAGTGAAAGTTACATTCCTCTGATTGGTTGAGAGACATCGACGTTAGGAGAAGAAGAAGAAGTATCTTAATAAAATTCACATTTTCGACTTTACGTCGCAATAACTCCGCTCGTAGGGCACGTAGCGGAAAATGTTATAAGAGATACCCCCCCAATTCAAACCCCAAGCTATCGATCAAGCCTACTTAGAACTTGATCCGTTCACTCGTTATATGAGATCTCAACATCTCGAGTACTCGCAACCCGTCGCGTCGCGTTAAGAGACACGGTCGGTCTCGCGCTCCGCTTTAACAGAGTCCGCTTGTAAAAAGACCACATACTTAACGCGAGACACTACCGTGTCTCTTGATAGGAGCCGTATTTGCTATCATTGCTAGATTTATCCATTGATTCCCTCTAATCTCAGGATTTACTTAAATAATTTTTATCTTAATATCCAATTCTTTTCAATATTTATTGGAGTTAATTTAACTTTCTTCCCCCAACATTTTCTTGGACTTAGAGGCATACCTCGCCGATACTCAGATTATCCTGATAACTTTTTATCATGAAACATTATCTCTTCTATCGGATCTCTTATTTCTATTATTAACTTAATAATCTTAATATTTACTATTTGAGAAGCATTAAGGGCTATACGAAAACTTATTAATATATTTTTTTTATCCCCTTCCTTAGAATGAAATAATAATTTCCCCCCTCTCAATCATAGATATAATGAAATTCCAGCAATTTTTTAATATGGCAGACCAGTGCAATGGATTTAAACTCCTTTTATAAAGATTAAACTCTTTTTATTAAAAATTAATACTTGATCCTTAACCCTTCAAAACTCTAATTCTCCAACCTACGACATAATAATTTTTTCCATGATTTTACCATAATTATCTTAATTTTCATTACTATATTAATCTCTTTCATAATAATAATAATAATTTATAATAAACTTATTAATCGATACTTACTTCATGGAACACTCAATTGAACTAATTTGAACTATTATTATAACCGTTATTATAACCGTTATTATAACCGTTATTATAACCGTTGCAAAGCGGTTGAGCGAGTGATCACTAAACGCTTAGTGATACAGATCGTGTCTGCTGACTTGAGCAGCGCGTGTCAGGTGAGCATGCACTATTTTTCTAACGTAACCTCTCAGTGTGTTTACTAATAGCATAGCAAAAAACAAAATATTATTAAATTTCAAGGAAATCGAAATTGTTTGGCGCTCACGTTGTACGTATTAGTTGATAAGCTCATTTCCTAGTACTAATAGTTGTATTAATTAATAAGTCAGTAGTATATTACCGTCGGCAACTTTGAAAAATGTTCTTTATAAGAAAGTTTTTAAATATTTTCTTGCTTATCATTAAATGTAATGGTATTAATAGTTGATGCTTTCAAGAAAATGTTTTTACTTGAAACAGGTTATCAAAATTTTTTCAATGTTCGACCGAGTTGGAGCCTCATGGACCTTTGGCTGTCGCACAACGTATGTATATAATGTTCATATAATTAAATTTATACGTATAATATTTGATTCTTTTCTCATATACTTCTCATATACTTAATAATAGTTCTACAACAAGAAATGCAACAAGAGTTTCGGGAGTTGACAGTTGACGTAGTTCCCTGCTCAAATTTATCCAGTGAACCATTCAATCTTGCTAAGACAAATAAGAAATCTAAGGAATTAAATTTCTAATACTTTATTAAAATGTCAAATTGCCTTAAAATTCAACAAGGTTAAACGGCAAAACAGCAAATTAGCGATAATAGAAATCGGTAATTGTAACGACTTTTTGCGTAACCCAAGTTTTGATGTTCCGTGGGACATTCGAAACATATTATTATCTTCAGGCTCCAATTCATTATTTATCATCGAATCTGGTTATATAGCAAAGCCACACATGCCTTACAACGGACACGTATGTATTATACTTTCATTCGCAAAAAGATCAATTAATTTATTATTTTCTACTGTCGTTTTAATTCCATGTTAATATGTCATAATTTCTTAGTATTAGTTTATTCTATCGAATTTCATAAGCGCGATTACTGTTCTAGCTCATTATGAACGCGTGTAGACGACTCGTGCAGAACGTTGGCGGATCGCGATCGTTACTTTTCGTCAATATTCGCGCGACTCACCCGACTCGTGCTGCCCGCCCGCGGGTGGCATCCCCAATTATTGGAACGATTGGTACTCGCTCGCGCCGTACTTCGCAGGTGCGCGAGCCGGAGAGTGCCGGAGCACTCCTCTACTTTCTCCCTATTTGACTCCTTTCCTTCCCACCTCTCCTTCTCAATCCTTATGATTAAGTTCTTCCTCCTTCTTGTCTCTTCTTCATCCTTTTCGTCGTCATCTACCCACCATATCCACCTCCCTGCTTTACCTCTACTCTCCTCGCTGTCATCCCTCCTCCTTTTTCCCTCCTCGCTCCTCTCGTAGTCCTCCGTCCACCATTTCCTCCCCACCAACTTACCACTACTCTCCTCGCCATCGTCTCTCTTTCTTTTTCCCGCTGCCTGTTCCAACCTAACCACCTTTCTTTTCAGGCTTTCAATCTCCTCTCTCTGATCCTTTATTTCATCATCTCTTCTCTTTATACCCTCCTTGACCTCTCTCATTATCTCCCATATCTGATCCTTCACCATCCTTTCCATCACCTCCTTCTCCAATACAAATTTTCCTCTAACTTCCATCTTTCCTATCTCCTTCGCCTCGTCCCTCCTCGGTCCCCACTTCTTGTTTATAATATGTCATCAAAGGAAGTATCAATGATACGTCAAGTAGCTGCAACCGATGTGTGAAATGCGGAAAGAAGGACAAGATGATGACGTTGTTTTCTTGTGCAAGTTTGATAAGTTCCACACTTTTGGTATAAGAAGCGTGTCCATCTAGAAGCAAAAGTACCGGCTTTTCAGGTGAGGAGCGAGAAAACTTGATGAATTTCTTGAACCAAGTAACAAAACTGTCTTTCTGAATCGATCCACTCTCGTGATAGACGGCAAATGAGTTGGGAGGAGCATCATCCATCAACACAAGCCTTGCTTTTTTTCTAGGGAAAATAAACACTGTGGGCATATAATCACCAGCAGCATTCATACATGTCTCAGCAGAAACTCTTTCACTGGAAGATAAAGAGCCTACTAGCCTTTCTCCACGCATAGCTAGTACTCTTGACGATTTGTTTGGCTCTATTATAATGGCCGTTTCATTCACATTATAAATGTCATTACGTGAAAAGTGGTAATTATTATAAATAGACTCTAATAAATCAAAAAATGATTGAACTGCTGTACGGTTAGATTAGAGTCCTTCGCGCTTGCAGGAGAAGTTTCTTCAAAATTCTTTTGCGATAATTGCTTGTGCCTTCTGAGGAGACGGTAAAACCATTTTTTTCCTGCTCTTTCCGTTTCCTTATTGAATTGATGACGAATGTTGTTCTTTTCAGCAAATTCAAATGCGAGTTTGCGTATATCTATTATAGTGAGGCCAAATAAATTTTCTTTTAAAAGCAGTATGTGTTTTACAAATTCCTTTTCTTGAGCCTCTGAGAAAGTTTTATGACTGCCTAATCTTTTCGGAGGCTGGGCAGCTTCTAAAGGAGACAGACCTTCCTTTTCCGCTTTTTTTACCTTAACGTACAAAGTAGATTGAGGAACCTTATGGCTATCAGCTGCTTTTGTGCAGCTCATATCCTTCTTCATAACATCTTCGATTGCTGTGGCCATATTTTCCTTAGACCAGCTCTGCTTTTTCTGGACAATTTTTAAAGGAGACAGACCTTCCCTTTCAGCTTTATTTACCTTACTTTATTTATCAATTTATGTATAATACACAAAAGAGTTATAATTTGTGTCTTGAACGCGTTTTACGTTTTACGATAAATAAATAATCATTTATTGTCATCTCTAAAAGTACTCAATAAATATTACTTTAAGACCAGCGATATAATAAAATCTGACCGGAAAAAGAAAGAGCAAATAAATTTCTAATCGATGTGACAGCTTCTAATTTAATAGTGTAGTTTTCTGTTGATCTCCTAGTGAATCTTTCGAAATAATATTTATTCCTTTATTCCTTACAAAGTAGATAGAGGAACATTATGGGTATCAGCAGCTTCATTGTATTTCATCTACGAGACCCGGCTTTCCATGACGATAGAGCTTTCATCATTCACGAGACTCTAAAAGCTCTTATTGTTAGACGGTGAGAGTATCGCCGCTCCGCTATCGAACGCACGTGCACGAACTATTTCTCAGTAAATTGTGCACTTAGTCGATGTCACCAGCGCACGTAATAGAACATATTTCACAGTCATAGTGATTGCATCTTATATTATAGACTTATTTTACTTTGAGTTTTCTTAAATAATTATTTGTACATAGCTCACCTATGAAAAATGAATAGAATAAAAGAAATTAATAGGCAACATTCTGCAAAACTATTTTTTAAATTATTGTAAAATTAGAGAAGTAGTAAATATAATTAATAATCAATAATAATTATACAGTTAGAAATAAATTTTAATTAATAAACTTTCTACCTTCCTGAAATCTTTGAGACATGAAAAATTCTATTTAGATATAACATTGTTATAAATATAAAGATAAATATTATAAAAATGTATCTTCGCGCCTTTGACGAATATAGACTAACTCAACTATAATTGGACTATAGGTACTAATAATCTCATTGTCAAAATGCGTATGAACATCCTCAAGCATCCTAATTACTAAAAATTTTTTTCAGGGGAAGAGAAAGTTCGACCACTCTACACACAGTCGATCACGACGTACGCAACGCACAAGTTAGGAAACCACCACGATCGCAAGGCCACATCACCACAATAATTTGCACCACACAAAACATTAGCTGACCTAGCATCAACTTTACGCACTTGGAGAATCACATTACTTGTGTCCAATCTCCAATCACAGCAATAATAAACTTCTCTCTCCGTAGATCTAATGAATCATCATGCATAATAACAATTTAAAATTTTCAAGACATGTTTACCCCGGAAAGATTAATCTGTTCGACTTATTTTTATGCAATTTTTCACTGCCTTTTTTTCTTCCTCTATTTGGTACGCGTAGTTAGACGATGGCTGTACGGGAAAAAAAAAAGATTTATTGGCAACAACCAAAAATTTTATATAAGGAGCGACACTTTAAGAAACGAGAAATCTCAGAGATGTTTTTCATTAAAAAATGCGATTGCGCAATCAATCTTCAAAAAGACACAGAAAGTCTGCGCGCGAATTACAACCGTGTGATTGGCGTCACTTAATTTACACTTATTTTCTGCTCGTTTCCACCTGTGAACACATCTAGTTATTTGCTATGTATCGGTCATTTAGTATGACTTCGTCTGTCACGCTGTACGGATGTGTTCGCAGATATGGCTTGCGACGTTTTTTCGTTCTACGCTGTACCGTCCTCATTTTTTGTTTTGACGCACAGAATATGTAAGCTTTTCATTTTACTTTGTACATTATTTAACTTAACAATTCAATTATTTATTCTTACTTTTTATCTTATGACTTCTGAGCGATCATTTTATCTTTTTGACTATCGTGAGTTTATTTCACTTTTTAGCTTTACGTATGCATGATGTGGTTAGGGCACGATGTCAGCGACGTAATGGATATTCTGTACGCGGTTTTTGAGGATGCATGGCTTTATTAATCACTTGAGAAGGACCGAAATTGCGGTCGAAACGTTGTGAATTTAAATATATCAATTATTTGGCCAGTTGGGTCGAACAAAAACGACTTCTGTTTTGAAAAAAAAAAGAATAAGCGAGTTCTCAACAGGTACTTTGCAACGAGCTTGCATAGTGTGCGTAGTTCCTTGTAATGGACGTCATGGTGCTGTAATGTTGGAACAACAGTCAATTTACGAATTAGTAATTAATATGTTCTGTACAGCTTCTTAATTAATACACTTAACGCGTCACTTTAGTTATTATTAATTATTAAAAGTAATACGTGAAGTCTCACTGCCAAATCAATCGCATTTAACAGTTAGTCCCCACCATTCAAGCTTAGAAAAAACGTCAAGTTTCTTCAGAAATGTTGCGCTTCGCTCGCTAGAATCGCGCTCACTCGCAAACACGACCGCGCACTTCCGGGACCGTGGAAATAACGACACTCGTTATTACAAAAGGAAGAACTCGGTTTATTAAGACTCGGAACGTAAATACAGAAAAGGCTTGGAGAGTAGGAACGAACGGTTCGAATCTCCAGAACAATCTGACAGGCGAACCAAAATCAATAAATCAATAAATCAAAACAGCGTCCCATTGTCAAGGGACGCGCTTCGGCTTGAAACTTCCGCGAAGCGGAGCCAGATTCAGCCCACAAGCAACGGGTGTCTCGGCACGGGCGCAACAATACATATATACGGAAAAATTAATATTCAGCTGCCTAAGATCTAAGCTTAGACCGAAAACGGTTTGTATCTTATCCTTCAGATTAAATTAGATGCATTGAATATTCTTAAAAGAAAACACTTCTGGGAAAAAAATATTCAATAAAGAAGTCTCAACATTTTTAGATTTGCCTATAAACATTGTAGAAGAAAGTAAAACTGATGAAGAAGAATCTATTGACATCGTGAAAAAAGATTAGAAGGCAAGATAGCAAATCGCTCGAAAAGACAACCGTGTTACACAGGTAAGGAGACGCTTCTCTTTAAGGTTCTTTACGCAATTTTATAGTATTCGTACTAATACTAAATCTTTTGAAAAATATGTGATGTACCTCTGGAAGAAAACTAGCAGGTTAATGTATTTCTTCTGAAAGACAAAATATTCCAACTGTAGTCAGATGGACTCGAACCTGAGTCCTCGCAATTATGAGTCACCTTTGTCACTATACCACACTGCTTCCCTACGAAAACGAAATGTTGAAGAATACTGTTGAATTATCAACAATCCATAAACCATTATTAATTTCTAAAGAAGGGAAAAAGGAAAAAGAAAGTAAACTTGAAAAGAGAGAGAAAAAGATTTCCATTATTTGCCATTTCTAAGATCAAGAGATGTCCATACAACTTTTTCCAATCATACTAGACAAACATCAGATTTATTTAAAGATATTTAAATGTAAAGTGTATTGGTAACAATGCAATAATAATTAATAACCTATCGGATGAAAAAGCATGGAAATTGACTGATAGAAAATACCTTGGGTAATGTCTCGATTGCGCAGCTACCCTCTTAACAAAGAAATTATTAAAGAAAATGAGAAGCAACTAACGTACTTCGTTCCCGTGGCTGACATCAGGATTTTATATATTTCATTTCTCGTATCTGACATGCGTGACCCATTTTTGCTTCAACAACAGATCTGTTTCATATATATTTCTCTGTCATATATAATAAGTTCAAGTCGAATATGAGTACATAAAAATATAATCATATCACGCAAAATTTCGGATCTGATTACATATAATCACATAAAATTAGATCTTTTCATATCTAATTTAGATCCTTTCATATTTAATAATATATTTTAAATCTGACCATTTTATACCCATTTTTTTCGTATTTCGAAATATAATATTCGAAATATGTATTATTATACATATAAACTACAATTTCATTAGTATTCATATATTTATAGCATTTAAAAGTTATGACTTCAATGTTGCTTTCAAATATTAAATAATGTTACATCGAACGCGTGATTCCGTGATATACCTCCTCCACCTACTGTGTCGGAAATAATCGGAAACAATAAGAGAAAATTTTTCGGAATAGTTTTAATCTACCATACAAACTGTATTTACGGATAATGGTAAAACATTTGCTTCACATAAATTTCAACAATTCCTACGAATAAATGGTAATCATGAAGTATACGGCTTCGTATAATACAGCAACAAACTGGTCAGACCGAACGTTTTATACAAATGCTTAAACAAGTTTTACGTCATATAAACTGTGATTCTTTAAATGTCGATTTAACATTAAATAAAGTACGGAAATTATTCTAATTAAAAAATATATCGGTTGTTCTGATAAATTACGCACCAAAAACCGCGTTGTTACTTTCATAGCCAAATCACTATACTGATTTTTTATTATCAAGAGTCTTAAAGGATTTTAGCATTAAATAAGTTATTATTACAGTATAGAACAATGCCACATGTAATAACAAATATGTCTCCTGCGGAAATGTTCTCAACAGAAAACTATGCACTAGATTAGATGTAATGTTACCTACCAAATAAAATAAGACTGTCAGAAGCTTTCGGTTGATTGACTACATTTTTCTCGCCTTCGAACAACGAAAAGTGTTAAATTTAATAACTTCTGACTGAGTTAATTCTTTTTGTGTTCCGACAAAAACTAGCATAAAAAATCCAAACTCTTAGTAATATAAACACGTTAAGTACAAATTTCTCGTGCGGAGAGAGAGTAGCGTGTAGGAATTATTCGAAAGATAAAAAATGGAAATTCGATAGAATTACAGATCGATTGAGAAAGTTGCATTATAAGATGTCGTTCGATGACGACTGTTCCTGGATAAGACATGTAAATCAAATGCGTTCCATGGAAAGTAAACACTCCTGTAGAGTCTCAAACTAATGATTATTACAAGAGTTTTAAATCGCATGAACGGAATGAACAAGACGATGTTTCTCAAGAGACATGCCGAACAATCACTAAACAAAACACAAATTAATATCCGCGTTTCTCTACAGACAGAATCATCTTTTTGATCAAGCGCAACATACACCACGACGCTCTGTTAGAGTACGAACATTTTAGAGCGTTCATTGATAAGTAGTCAGGTCGTTAACAAACGTAGAAAAATAAACTTTTTTCTTAAGAAGGGGTAGATGTGTGTTCATATATTACGCGCGCTTTACTAGATTAAACGCTCTAGGATAAGACGCGCTAAAGTAACTAGATAAACAAAATACTGCAATCACAGACATCTATATTACACATCCATGGACAACGATTCGTCCCATATACGGACCTTATAGACATGGACCTTATGGACTGGCAATTACCTACAGTTTATTATAACGTACGGAGGAGGTTAGAGAAAGAACCATCTTCTCTCTTTCTTTCTTTCCATACTTCCAGACACTTTGGAGAAAGAAGTATATTTCTCTCTCTTTTCCTCTTTTGGTGCTTCCGGACACTTTAGAGAGAGAAGTACGTGACAAGGTGTGCTATGTATTGCCAGTCCATGGTCAATATTGCCTTAAATTTCGCTACATGCTTTTGCTCACCCAATATCGCAGGCCCAATTTTTAAACATTTAAGTAATTGGGAAAAAACGCGAGAGACCACGATAAAAACATATGAAAAACAAAAAATATATATGACCGAGCAAACACAAAAGCAGGTAAAAAAATTTTTACATAAATTAGAGCTTATTAGGGTAATTATATTCTTTGTAACAATTAGCCTGCATATCTATAAGGTCTGTGGTTCAATACCTGACTAATGAAGCAAGTCCGAAAGATGCCTCCTCTGTTCCGTCCATTAGATTCATGTACGTATGAGTCACATATGTGTGTGTACTAAATTGCTACTCCTTTATAACGTATCAAAAAAATGGATTCCAAACAATATGTATCACATATATATGACGAGTGAGCATCTGCGCATCCGTGGCGTAAAGAAAAGAGACAATTGTAGATATGTAACACATATTGCTTGAAATTCAACCAATTAGGTAACATTCACATCTTTTACACAACGCATGAGTTATGTACATACTTTTCAGATCCACGTCGAAGTGATTTTGTGGAAATTAGCAGTCTAGTATATAACATATAGATGTCTGTAATCGCAATTCATAAGACTCAATGCTTTAGCATTTAGAGTCAATTGGCGTCGAATAATGGACATAATGTACACTTATCTTATTACATAATGTAACATAGCTACACATTAAGTGCAATTTTCCTAATCTGATTCTGTGTGTGGAACATTATATGTATGTACGCGTTTCTTTGTGTGGTCGCATAGTTGTACAACCAAAATGGCGGATAACTGCGATATTTTATCTATCTACTTTAGACTTAGACTTTAGGATGCGCTATTAACAAGTGAACGCAATAAGCATAATTCCATTCTTTTTTTTTTGCCATTTCCGCCATTGCACATCCGCTTCCAGACACTTAAACCTGGCTTTTATATGGTGCCGCATGGTCACGCGCGTGGTGTGTAAATTGTATCCTTATTCTGTGCAATAAAATTGTATATTGTGTTGCCATATTAATTTGCAACAGTTATTTAAATTATCCACAGAAATACATAATAAAAAGGAAAATGAAAACGAGCTTAGTGCCATACTAACAATAAAAGAAACAGAGAAAGGTTGTACAGATAACATCATTTATCTGCTCTCATGGCATACACCGAACAGAAGCGTACAAATACTTCAACTTCGTTTCTAACATCCACACTATTTAAGTGCTTCTGTAATACCAATTTTATTGCACAATGTAACAAATCTATCCAATTTTTTTTTTTTTTTTTTTTGTCAGTTTAAAACTACGCTTTTTGTTTTTTTTTTTTTTTTTTTGTTTTTTTTTTTTTTTTTTTTTTTGTTTTTTTTTGTTTTTTTTTTGTTTTTTTTTTTTTTTTTTTTTTTTTTTTTTTTTTTTTTTTTTGTTTTTTTTTTTTTTTTTTTTTTTGTTTTTTTTTGTTTTTTTTTTTGTTTTTTTTTTTGTTTTTTTTTTTTTTTTTTTTTTTTGTTTTTTTGTTTTTTTTTTTTTTTTTTTATATTTTCTTTTCATGTACATAATTATGTACACAGGCCCCTAAAGGGTTAAAAAAAGATATTTCTAAAGATATCGGTTAGTTGGTCTTCGCTTAGAACATATTACATCTATTTCTTCGCTTGCATATTTTTTGCGTCTAAAATAATACCTAGCATCTATATGTTTCGGAACTCACAGTTCTTTTAACAAGTATAATTGTACTGTAATTGTACTGTAATTGTCAATACAAATGTTTCAAACTGCTGTATTTAAGTAACTAAGGTCAAATAGAAATCCATCTCCTTTAAACAATTCTACAATCAAAAATAGAAGATAATGATGATCGTAATGATGATCATACCACCTTCGTGTATTTAGATTGTTTATTTTATAAATTTATTGCGTCTAAGCTCGCTCGCCACGGATACAACGTGCCAGTTGGATATCTTTCAGCATGATGGTGACTCGCTTAGCGCGAATAGCACACAAGTTCGTGTCTTCGAAAAGACGTACAAGATAACGCCTCGCTAGCTTCTTGAAGAGACATTACAGCAGAACTTTGGAAGTGGATGTCAGTCTTGAAATCCTGAGCGATCTCACGGACGAGTCGTTGGAATGACAATTTACAGATAATTCCGTACTTTCTTCACTTATGGAGAATCTGCACACATTAGAATACCCGACGAAAAAGAAGTCATTTTCATTACAGTTCCAAACAACACGAAGGTGATTGTTAGTAAACTGTCAGTCGGCAGAAGAAGTCTAAAGTCGACTTCAAGGTTAGACTGAATGTCACAGGGCAAAGTCCATCATGGTGCAAAATTCGCGCAGTATCTCCTCTTCCCGAGTGCTCATCAACACGTGTTGGTATTTGAAGATATTTTCCTTTCATCTCAAACGGCATCACTGGACCCTCGTGTAAGTGTTACTGTCTTGCAGAAGAAGCGAACCGTTTGGTAATGCTGAGACAGTTCTTATACGCAGGGTCCCACCTGGCGACAACGCACTTTCGGATCTCCGACATGCTGCTGTACGGAATAGGTCGTTGAAGAAAACCCGTCAGCGTCTTGGAGGACAGGCAACAGTCGTTGAAATAGAGATAATGCGTCTCCCAGCGTCTAAGGAACCTGCTGAACAGAATCTTCTTTACGAAGGTTTGAGTTTGATTCAAACAACACACTTGTATGTCGGCCTCCTCGAAAGATATTTTTCTTTCACATCAAGCGATATCACTGGTCCCTCGTGTAAGCGTTACTGTCCTGCAGAAGAAGCCAACCGTCTGGTAGGACAATGCTGAGACAGTTCTTATACGCAGGATCCCACCTCGCGACAACGTACTTCCAGGTCTCCGACATGCTGCTGTACGGAACAGGTTGCTGAAGAAAACCCGTCAGCGTCTTGGCAGACAGGCAACAGACGTTGAAATAGAAATGATGCGTCTCCCAGCGTCTAAAGAACTTGCTGGACAGGATCTTCTTTACGAAGGTCCGGGTTTGATTCAAGCAGCACACTTGTATGTCGCCTTCCTCGAAAAATATTTCTCTTCCATATCAAGCGGTATCACTGCTCCCTCGTGTAAGCGTCTTGCAGAAGAAGCGAACCGTCTGGTAGGACAATGTTGAGACAGTTCTTATACGCAGGGTCCCACCTGGCGACAACGTACTTTCGGATCTCCAACATGCTGCTGTACGGAATAGGTTGCTGAAGAAAACCCGTCAGCGTCTTGGAGGACAGGCAACAGTCGTTAAGATAGAGATGATGCGTCTCCCAGCGTCTAAGGAACTTGCTGAACAGGATCTTCTTTACGAAGGTTTGAGTTTGATTCAAACAACACACTTGTATGTCGGCCTCCTCGAAAGATATTTTTCTTTCACATCAAGCGATATCACTGGTCCCTCGTGTAAGCGTTACTGTCCTGCAGAAGAAGCCAACCGTCAGGTAGGACAATGCTGAGACAGTTCTTATACGCAAGATCCCACCTCGCGACAACGTACTTCCAGGTCTCCGACATGCTGCTGTACAGAACAGGTTGCTAAAGAAAACCCGTCAGCGTCTTGGCAGGCAACAGACGTTGAAATAGAAATGATGCGTCTCCCAGCGTCTAAAGAACTTGCTGGACAGGATCTTCTTTACGAAGGTCCGGGTTTGATTCAAGCAGCACACTTGTATGTCGCCTTCCTCGAAAAATATTTCTCTTCCATATCAAGCGGTATCACTGCTCCCTCGTGTAAGCGTCTTGCAGAAGAAGCGAACCGTCTGGTAGGACAATGCTGAGACAGTTCTTATACGCAAGGTCCCACCTAGCGACAACGTACTTTCGGATCTCCGACATGCTGCTGTACGGAATAGGTTGCTGAAAAAAACCCATCAGCGTGTTGGAGGACAGGTAACAGTCGTTGAAATAGAGATAATGCGTCTCCCAGCGTCTAAGGAACTTGCTGCACAAGATCTTCTTTACAAAGGTCCGGATTTGATTCAGGTAGCACACTTGTACGTCGCCTTCCTCGAAAAGCTTGAAACATGGCCCGACCGAGCCCGGGCTCGATCTCGGGCTCGACGAGCTGCTGGCCGAAGAGCAGCCGGCGCTATGTCGTTCCAGATTCGGGCAAAATCTCGTGGCACCCGGTCGCGTCCAGACCCTCTGGGCTTCAACGAGTCCATGCTCGGGCTGCTGTCCTCACCGTACGAGCTGCAAGTATCGGCGGACAGTCCACGCTGGAATGCAAACTCACACCGGACGATAGCTGGGGCTAACTGGTGCTGGTGATCCCCTGCCGCATCGCGCCGCCGTTCACAGACAGGAAGTCGTAATAGGGCACCGTGGAGGAAGTCCAGGCCAACGATGGACGCGGCCGCGGGGCTGCACGGTAAGGATGAGTTCTCCGTCTCAAACTCCGGACCAGCCTGCTCCTCCTCATCGTCATTTTCTTTTTCGAGCTAGTTGTTCTCCAGAGACGGTATGTCGTCGACAGAGGCCGTGGCTATCTGAGGGCTTCCGGTCACGTCGATTTGCACCGATGGCGACGAGATGGTCGTCTCCGTGGTGTTGCTGCCTTGTTGCCCCTCATCTGAACGAGGATTCCTCGATCCAGGATAAGAACTTCGCTATCGATTCGCTCAGCGAGGAGGGACGTGTCTCACCGTTGTTCAAGTTCAAGGAATCGTTGAAGCGACGACATAGCATAAACTTGCGGCGCCAACTGCTGCCGTTATTGTTTTACTTCTTCGTCGGCGACGGCAAGGAACGCGGGATCTGATGATTTTTATCCTGTTGTTCATTGATAATACTGTTGTTGCTGTTCAAAGCGACCATTATTTCGCTCGGCAAAATCAGCGTCCGCTCCGGGCGAGGGTTCAAGATCAAAATAATCGGTAGTGTCCGCGCTGTTACCGCCGGACTTTTAGGCCTCCTGGTCAATGTACCTGATGGAGGAGTTGGAACGCTGGTCACTTCGGAACGGCGTCGGTTGCGCTCGCTCGCGTTGGACGTCCTGCGGGTGAGTGACAGGATCACGTTGGTCAGCAAGGACTTGCTCTTTCCCGTTGACAGCGACGCGACTGCACGACACGCGCAGATATGGATGATGTGTACGCAGCCGTTGACATATGTGCGCCAGTATAATACTCGCAATATTTGACAAATAGTTTACAATAGTTTACAAGCCAGCCTGACGACTAGGTATTCGACCCGAATGTTTGGGTAGAAACATCAAATAAATTTTTAATAATAACGGAAACGCAAATTATTACTTATTCCAAGATAACGGTACTAAAGCGATTATTCAGTTAAACGTAACTTAAAATCAAATTTTTTTTCTTTGAAACACAATCACAATGTGTATGACTTTAAGACTAGTATTTGATTACCATTAATTCACAAATTACTACCCTCTCTCCTTAAATATAATTTTTTTAACATTTTCACCAGTTTAATCTAAGGTTTCATTCGTCTCCAATTCGGAGACAATATAAAATTATATAGTCTAGGTAACATTAAATCCAGGGATATTTTGAACTGCATATCTGTTCTTTTAAAATTGTTGAAATAAAATATGCTAATGACAACTGATTCTTTATTAACCCCTTCGTTGGCAGAGAGAATTCGACAAAAAGTACCCAAAATGGCATGAAAATTTTTTATCCTGAAAAATTGTACCCTGGGGTTTTTGAGGGCTCATAATCAGTGATCTAAACAACCTATAAGTACCGAGTTTTATCTAAATCAATCTGTATTATTTGTATTTTCATTCGCCATCGTCATTTTGAATTTCTGAATTTTGAGTTCGGATTCGTAATCAGCAACTTAAATAACCCGTAAGTACCAAGATTTATCCAAATCAAGCCGTTTTTTGTATTTTCGTCTGCCATTTTGGATCCGCCATTTTGAATTTGCAAATTTTGAATTCAGATTTGTAATCAGCGACCCCAAAAACCCCCGTGTAAGACTTGGATGTCAAATCGGAGCAAGTTAAATAGGAAAAAAAAGATTGACGCACTATTGCGTCAATGCCACACAGGGCACCGATTAATTTAACGCATTATTGCGTCAATGCCAACGAAGGGGTTAACTTCTCCAACACGGAGGTACTTCCTTCAGAGATGACTAAACTCCTCCAGTTTGGCAATAATTTTTACCTCCCCACGAACTTAAACCAAAAAATTGCCATGCACGAATTCATATAAAATATTGAAAGCAACACCAAATGCCATAACATTGGCAATGTAATAAAAATATAGTTTTGAATTAAACAAATTAGTAGCTGATGCTAAAACTTAAAACATGGAAGCGAAAGCTGAAATAAAAGAAGCAAAAAAACACTACACAGCAGAAATTAAACGTCTAGCTCCAAGATACCCAAGTGGAAATTCGAAAATTTCGATTCGGCTAAGCCTGATAAAAAAAAGAATTCACCAACTCCAAAAACACTCGTCTAAATCGCCACTGTTAACACCGCCACCAGGTTTGGATAAGGCAACAATGCCTACGAAACAACGTAACGAACTGATACTGGCAGAATCGATTGTCGGAGTCGATGTTACTGTGATGGAAATAAAGCCTAGAGAAGAGTTTTCAACCTCGTTCGCACATTTACCTTATATAGCGGAAGAAACGCATCGTCAGTGTCAGACAGACGAGAGGCAGATGGACAGGATCCTTGTCAAAGAGGAAATGGTCTATTGTGCAACAAGTCTCTTATGGGTGAAATTGACTGATGTAAAAGCTAAACAAGGACGCGAAGCTTTGTCAATTGAGGAAAAACGATCAGAAAAGCAGTCGAGGACATTGAGTTTAACGTTCCACAACCCATCCATGCGTACTTATCTCAGATAGGATCGTATAAAGATGGATTGGGAAAGAGTACAGACTTACGAGTTCCAAATCTGCCGATTTCTAAAAGCCAAGGTTTAGGCGGATATCATGCTACTGAGATTAAGGAGGATAACCATAACCTCTTCGAGAAAGTACCTAGTCTAGGGATTTCAGGAGACGTTGTGATTGCCTTATGTTAGGAAAGCAATAATCCAGCCAAATTATCGAATTAAGAAACCATTAGGCTCTAAATTTAATAACAATAATCTAGCAGGACATGTAGAGCATATTGGTCCACGAAGACCAGAGATTTTGCAACGCCTAGCTGGACAAGGAATCACGTCAACTACTTTGTTTTACACACAAATTCGAGAACAATTGATAAAAGATTTATTTCCATGCATAACTCAACTTCACGTTTTTGCCAAAATAACCTCAATGTAATTTTTACACATGCTGACAAGAGTTATGTTACTGTAGCGTTAGATAAAAACGCTTATTTGCAAAAAATTGAAACTTTGTTGCAGGGTAAGAACACTTACTCAATTATTTAAAAAGCCCGACTCAATATATTTAAAAAAGTTAAATGACGTTCTTAAGATTTGGCGTCCTGCTAACGGGGCTTATTGGTCGATATTTGTCGCGCAATCGAAAGCTCCCGAAACGGGAGCTCTGGTCCCATCAGTAGCGCATAATACTCCGGTTCACGCGGTCGACAATTGCCGTCGTGCATCCGCAAGTATTACTTGTTTCACGCGGTAGTTACGCGCCGTCGTGCATACATAATCTTGCCGTGCCATCAGTGCACCCGTCTTTATAGTGCTCTACGTGCACTCTCAATCGCGCCGTCAGTGCGCCTAGCCTCTTACCGCGCTCATAAGTGCGTCTCAAAACTCTGCGTCGCTAAGCGCATCAGCATTCACCGTATCAATCACGTGATCGGTGAACATTCGCATAGCAGTGCGCGTTCCGTGCTCAAGCGAACTCTCGAATTGTCACACACCAAGTGCATCTATTAATTACACGCGCCCCAAGCGCGCTCACGCTGTACAGTCGCCGCTCGCGGCCGGTGAACATTCGTGCATCACGTGCACACCGTATATACTTGCTGCGCCTACTCTGTAACGGCTATTCGGCATAACTTTACTCCGCTGTATATAAATACATTAAACTAATGCTGTGCACGATTATTGTTATACAAAGTGTCCTCTCATTTACGCACGCCTGATCCCTGTCGGGGTCGACCCGGCCTTGCTTACGCTAATTGGCGAACCGGAGTTACGCCCGGCTCAGAAATTCGCCAACAAATATCGATCAAAAATATACATACAGTAAAATCTAATAAAATTGAAAATTAATAGATAGATAGATATGGCTCCGGACGAATCATTGCGTTTCCCGGGGCCTCCCCTCATCTAAGAAAAACGCGCGCAGATGGATACCCGCGGGGTTTTAGCCGGTAAGAATCCGGCACTACCCCCGTCTCTTCCCGGAGATGGGAGTGTCTTCCCCCTCCCTGCTGCGAGGGGGCTATCGGTCATTTATTGGCCGGTAGTAGATTTTCCCGCGTTAAAAAAAAAAGATAGATAGATAGATATTTATTTTCAGCTTAAAGCCAAGAAAAGGACTCGGTTTACAAACAGAAACCTTAAACACTCATCCGTCCACACCTTATACAATCTACTTAACTATTTACAATATTGTGTTCTAACTTACTTCAACTAATTCTTATCTTTCCTTCAATAAATCTTTTTCTTTCCACAGCCTTTTTAATAACCTTCCTTTTTCTATACCTAAAACGTCATTGCAAAGCTTATCCAGCTTTTCCTTATTATTATTATCTAGATTATCGAACCAGTCACCTATTACCATGCATTCTCCCACATAATGTTCTAAATTGTCCCTTCCCACCTTACAAAATCTACACCTTACTTCCTCGTCCTCTAACCAGTATTTGTTTGCTTCCTCCATATTACCACATCTTAATCTAAATTGAAAATTAATATAACTCTATGTGGAGTCCCTTTAAAAAAATAAGAGGACTTTAGAGAGATAGATTCAAATATGGAATAAATGCGATTGCATTATTTTATTCAAAGCTACCGCCGTAAGTGGAATAATTCATTTGTATATCAAAAGTGTTAGGATTTAAATGATATAAAATGTTTATCACGTACGAAACAGGCATAAACTTTTTTTTAATTATTTACAATTTCGAAGTGATTATTGCCGTAGATATTTTCAAATTTATCCTATATAACAACTTTTTTCCAAAGATTTGTTTTTATTGGTGCTATTTTTTTATATCATACTTTTTGTAGACAGGCACGTATAATTAGCGTCTTTTTTTTAAATAGAAAATTTTTATATAAAATAATTTAGGACTCTCAATAATGATCAATATGATCAATGTGATTTGACCTTGAGAGTAACAATGCGACTATCAATGTATTATATATCAGGAAACCTGATCTGTTTTTAATTTTTAATTACAAAAACGTTTCGGCTTCACATTAGCTATCCTCAGCAATATATCAATAAAATTAATAATTGCTCACGTTCTCCTTTGTACCTACAATTTCGAAATGATCATTGCCGTAGGTATTTTCAAATTTATCCTGGTCTGCCAAAGATAATAATTGCACCCAAAATTAATTTATCTTATTATATAATTATATTTATTTTATTTGTAGCTCAGAAAAAAACTTGCACATTGCTTCCTCTATGAGGAAGCCTGTTTTTTTATACATAATTATTAGTAGATATTTATTAATTTGGCTTCCTCATAGAGGAAGCAATGTGCAAGTTTCTACTTGCACACTTTTTTTTATAGATAGAGTATCATTAAAGATAGATTGGTGTTGAATTTGGCAATGATCGGTAAAGGGGTTACCAATTTTTGCCTAAAAAGTGTACAAGTCATACATGTAATTTTATATATAAGGTATTATTAAAGGGAGGTTTTTTTTAATTTAGCGAAGATTAGTGAAAAGGTTACCAATTACTAATTAGCACGATAAAATAGCTCTATCAATTAAAAAAAAATTAAGCTCGATATCTCAATATTTGCGGAAGTTAGAGCAACCTACAGACATTTCTAAAAAAAATTGAAAATTTTTTTAAAAAAGAACCCCTTTATCGATCATCGCCAAATTCGATACCAACCTTCCTATGAGGCTCTTTCATACTCTAAACATTTGAATTAATCTCTTATGATATATACATACTAGAAAGTGTAGTTTAAAATCAAAAGAAGCTCTTATTTAAATGTTTATTATGATCAAAAGAAGAAACGTTTTGGATTGGATAGTATACGGCAGTTGTAACTTCGGCGTACAACGGATTGCCACTTGACAGGGGCGCTCCCGGCACGGCGCGTACAACGGGTTGCCACTTGACAGGGGCGCGCACTCGTGTGCGCTCGGTGTGGCGGTTGTTGAGCAGCCGCCTCTGTTGAGTCGCGAATGTTTTATTTTAATACAAATGGAATAAAATATAACAAATACCATTTCTTTATGTTTTAAAATTGCGGATAATAATACTTTGATTTACACCATTGTTGCTGGATCATCTCATCAGCTTGCACAGACAATTTTATCCATCGTGGCATAATGACATTTATTGCACATCTTGTGTCATGTATCGCGCCAGTTATACAGCTGCCTGGCACACATACAGATTAGAAAATTGTGTCCAACTCTTCTGCGTGACAGTTCCCAGAAGTTTGAAAATTTAACCGTGCTAGAACGACGATTACGAACAGAAATATATTTGCAATACCTTTGCTACACACAATTATTGTTATGTGCGACATGTGAACGGTACATTTTCATATGATGGACATTTATCTTCTGATTGATCATTATTTTATCTTGAATTGCAATGGAATCGCTGTTGGTCCTACAGCTCCTTGCTAACGTGAGGTCGCGTATGTCATCAGTGCATAATGCCGACGCAGCATCTTTTGAAAGCCTGTGCGTTAAATATTTGTAATATGTACATACATTCGCGATACATTTGCACTGTTGCGCGAAATAAAATCATAAAGATGCGATACATTCACAAAGTTCTGTATGTATGCAACTATTTTATTTCAAGTGTGTAATTATATTTATATAATGTACCTTATTTTCCATTTTCTCTTTGTCTGAAGCTCATGGCGCACGATTCTTATTTTCGACCCGGATGTTGAAATCTATAAATGCTGCCTTGAAGATTGGTGCATTTCCAGTATGTTACTGAATCTCACCAGAACCATATTCATTTGCCAACAGTAAAAATGACTTTATTATTATCGTTAGTGTCATGTTATTTTTTTAAGATAACATATTAGGGGAGACGAATTGTTCTTTCATAAATAGATAACGGTGCGTAACTGTAACGAAAGAAAGATTTTCCTCCAGACGTATATAAGGTACAGAGAGTGTCCGATAAAATTATACTTGGAGCGATTGAAAGAATAAAAACTTTATGTAATGTTTTTGTTTTCAGACAAATGAAAAGACTATTAGAAAAAATATTAAAATGCGTACAGGATCGCCATTCCGCGACAGTAAAGCCTGCTGGATTTCCGATATCAACATTACAGCAGATGGACGCATTCGAAAACATTGATCAGAACGGTTATTCCGATGCTGTAAGTTAAGAACACTTTTGCCCTCATTAAATCAAATATGTATTTATTATGCATTTTAATTAATCTTAATTGTTTCAGGTAAATTATTTCGAATATGTCGGTGGCTTCCATTTAAAGGAAGCCGTAAATCTATGCTTGAAGGAAAGCTTAACCGACTCACTGACGCGGTCATTCACCTGGTGGGGCCGAGAAGAAGGACAGCGACCCTTGTATAAAGCTCGTCTGATTACGGCAATATACGGTACGAATTTTTCTTTTTACGGTACGACTTTTACTAACAAAGATTTTTAATATTATGTTTCTGATATATCTCATACTTTTTTCTAGATGCTGTATGCAGGAACCGGCACTTTCCAAAGCCAACGCGATCTGAATTCCAGGCTCAGATGCGGGAGGCTGTTCGCGTT
Organism: Temnothorax rugatulus; assembly: GCA_035220575.1. Classification (NCBI taxonomy): domain Eukaryota; kingdom Metazoa; phylum Arthropoda; class Insecta; order Hymenoptera; family Formicidae; genus Temnothorax; species Temnothorax rugatulus. The sequence goes on from JASTWL010000338.1 coordinate 65,988, forward strand.
GCAAAGGAGAGAAATTGCAGCAAGATGCGTGGTCCACGCACACGGACAGTCGAGGCGAGAGGGGTCAACCACGACTTTTGGAGCGACGAAAGGACAGGAGAGGAAGACAACCCTGAAGAACAAACGTTAAATGAATAAAAATTACATTATTTGTTTCAGGTAAAAATGTCAAAGCCCGGTCGAGTACCTAAAACTGGACATTCGTGTTGTTTTTGCTTTTAAATAGTAATATTTCAACTTTTACATAAAATTTTACATAAAATATGTATACAACAATGTAATGTATACGTATATTCTATGTAGAAAGTTGAAATATTCTTAATTAAAAACGAAATCAATTAGAATGTCCAGGTTTAACTACGCGTTGAGATATGAAACATTTAAAGTCATTCTACAATACGTCGCAAACGCCTCGTCGCCAATCGCGAAGAATGGCAACGGCTAGTTGAAAATTATTAATTCCGGTTGCGCTTATTGATAGTTACAGTTGTTAAGAAAGTTGAACTTTTGAACTTTTTGGCAATAGCAACTGGCAATCGGCAATAAGAAATTACACTTTTCAACTAGCGTGTTGCCATCCTTTGCAATCCTGATGACGGGATGTTTGCGACGTATTGCACAATGACTCTAATAGTTTTTAATCTTCTATGTATAATTTACTTATACATTGTTTTTATAGTCGGGCGAGAACAGGGCGCGGTGCGCCCATCGTTTTTTTTAAACACTCCACCGGCCCCGGGTGCGCGGGCAAAACGCGGCACCAGGGCCTTCTCCTCGCGCGGCGCCGACGAACGCCGAAGGGAGCCGAACCGCACCGAAGACAAGCGCGCCACACGCCCCACTTGGCGCGCCTGACGATCGGCCTCCCTCCCACCGGACCCACCGCGCCGGGATATATAAGCCGGCGCTCCGGCAAGAAAAGATCACTTCGTCTCCGCTCCAGCATTCCGCTGTTCCCGACGAAGCTACCTACCGATTCCTAGGGCGACACGCCAAACGAGGTTCAGGGCTCTGAGTCTCGACCGAGGGCTCTCGGGTGTCCCCGATTCCTCTCATCCTCCTGACGGCACGGTTACACGGGGTCGAGCACGCTCAGCCTCGCAACGAGGGCTCTCGTTGCCAGCACGCCCCAGGGTTCCACCTTCCTATCGCGTTCCGTTTAAAATACCGCGTTCCGTCTATAAAACCGCGTTCCGTCTGTAATACTGCGTTCCGCAAGACCGCGCCGAGTGCACATGCACTATCTCTCGATTGTACATACCGCGTTCCGTTGGTAATACCGCGTTCCGTTTGTCATACCGCGTTCCGTTTATAATACCGCGCCGAGTGCACATGCACTATCTCCCGATTGTACCTACCGCGCTCCGTTTGTAATACCGCGTTCCATTTGTCATACCGCGCTCCGTGAGACCGCGCCGAGTGCACATGCACTATCTTCCGACTGTACATACCGCGTTCCGGTTATAATACTGCGTCGAGTGCACCAGCACTATCCTCCGATTGTAATACCGCGTTCCGTCGCCTTCTGTATGTTCTGTATGTTCTGTATGTTCTGAATCAAATAAATCGTTTCGTGTGCTTTGTACTCTGGTTGTTGTCTCTGGGCCATCTATCGAACTCCTGATCCGGCGAGCTAGTCCGCGTTCGATTACAAAGATAGGCCGTTACAAAATACATAATATGTATATAGCCTTGTCAGCTCGCGAAAATCTTTCAGGACTGCAATCCGTACAGCAAAATAATAAATAAAAAGACAGAGGTATGTATTACTTTATGTAAACTTGTTGACATTATGAAATCGAAATTTCAATGTTGTAAAAATATTAGGAAGCATAGATTTTAATAAATTGTAACGATGCGTCCCTAAACCAGCATCGTCCCCGGCCACCAACCACCGGATGCCGCCCGACCGATCATCCGTCGGGCGAGAACAGGGCGCGGTGCGCCCACATCTTTTTTAAACACTCCACCGGCCCCGGGTGCGCGGGCAAAACGCGGCACCAGGGCCTTCTCCTCGCGCGGCGCCGAAGAGCGCCGAAGGGAGCCGAACCGCGCCGAAGACGAGCGCGCGTCCGCACGCCCCACTCGGCGCGCCTGACGATCGGCCTCCCTCCCACCGGGCCCGGGGTATATAAGCCGACGCTCCGGCGAGATAAGACACTTCGTCTCCGCTCCAGCGTTCCGCTGCTCCGACGAAGCCTACCCGACCGATTCCTAGGCGACACACTAAAACGAGGTTCGGAGCTCCGAGTCTCGACCGAGTGCTCTCGGGTGTCACCGACTCCTTTGGTTTCCTCCTGACGGCACGGATACACGGGGTCGAGCACGCTCGGCCTCGCAACGAGGGCTCTCGTTGCCGGCACGCCCCAGAACTTCTCTTCCTTATCGCGTTCCGTCTCTAATACCGCGTTACCGCGTCTCGTTGCATATCTCGATTGTATATACCGCGTTCCGTTTATATATCCGTCTCTAACACCGCGTTACCGCGTCTCGTTGCATATCTCGATTGTATATACCGCGTTCCGTTTATATATCCGTCTCTAACACCGCGTTACCGCGTCTCGTTGCATATCTCGATTGTATATACCGCGTTCCGTTTATATATCCGTCTCTAACACCGCGTTACCGCGTCTCGTTGCATATCTCGATTGTATATACCGCGTTCCGTTTATATATCCGTCTCTAACACCGCGTTACCGCGTCTCGTTGCACTATCTCGATTGTATGCACCGCGTTCCGTTTATATAGCGCGTCCCGTCTCTTTATGGCTGCGGTCCACTTGACGCTACAAATGCTTTGGAGCGTTCTTCTTCTCCTTCTTTCTTCGATTTCGTATAAGAGAATTATGCACTCTTTTCCAAGTAAATCCTAATAAAAACCTAAAGAGACGTAGCCACGCTCTTTGTTCCGCGTTAATAATAGCTGTCTTTTTCTCGGGATTCTCTATCTGTGCGCACGAATAATTAAAGAAAGAAATAATTAACAAGGAGGAAGGTTCTCTTTTGTGTTTTCTGCGCCGCGCTCTCGCGTATTGTTGGAGACGTTTTCAATGCTCTAAAAACGCGCATTAATCAGCTTAGCGATAATTCGATTACTAATTGTAATAAAAGTAACCAAGCGATATTTCTCAATTCTTCTATTGCCAGATAAAATAGCAATTAACAGTATCAAAATTATACTCCTATATGTAAAATACTATAATCACATATAGATCGAGAAATTATTAGTAAATATCTTTTAATCGGTAAAGAGAACAGAAACCTCACAAATATTTAAATACCGTATATTAATTAAAATGAAAAGTTGCGATGGAAGAGCCAGTTACTTTAAGCCGCGTCGTGTTTAATCGATGTCGTAACGAGACATACGTGATAATATATTCGGCGATGCGTATACGCGCGTTCGAGGAACGGCCGCGTGCACGTTCCACGTGACATAGCAAACGGGTCACAGCGATTCCATCACGGGGCGCAGATAAAAAGTTTATCCACCCACGGGATAGGTCCAGTCTCTAACAGTGCCTAAGCGCGCCCTTCGTATACGAGCAAGCGCATGCACCGCTTTCCCGTGCAACCAAACCCCGATGATATCGCATTAACTCGCTCATTAAATTGATTACGAGTAGCACAGGGACGGTACCATTACTCGACAATCGACCGATATCTGATAATCGTACGACGGTGCTCTCATACTAACGCAACTGCGGTAGCGAGACTCGTAAAAAGATGCACGGAGGAAGTTTGTCAATAGACGAACGCGACAAGTTATACCTTCGGGCGTTTATGTAAAGCCATAATATTGGAAATGTTCCTCGGTAACTTTTAAAAAAATATGCCTTAAATGTTCCCATGCTGACAAAGAAAATATATGTATTTCCTGTCGAACTACGCGCGCGTTTTCTTCGTTCATTTTTTTTTTAAGTTGTAACGAGAAAACTTAGTCGATGATCCAAGTTTCTGTCAAATCCCGAGTGATGTAACGTAAACGCGCGTCCGAAATGCATCGAAATCACGTCGGGGAGGGCAGAGGCCCCGTGTGGGCTCAAGATCAGACGACCACCATGAGACACCATGATTAAGTATTTCTCCTAAGAAGGTGTCAATCTAATTTGTAACAATAGTTGCGTCACGTCGTAACTTTAATAAGTTATGAACCTTCATAAAATATAGTACGGGTATGTTGACTTTTACCTGAATCTGTATTAAATATAATCATGTCCCCCCCTGTTTTTTGTTTATATAGCTTCTCCTGTCACTGAAAGGGAAGAGAATATGTGTGGAGTATAAGAGGAGTGTGAGGAAGTGGAGGAGAGGCTGAGGAAGGAACCTAGACCACAGACGTCCCTACAAAACGCCCTTTTAGACCCCTTGGGGTAATAAAGTATCATTTCTATTCTATTCTATTCAGTATTCTATCTTTTCTTTAAATTTAAATGTTACCAAATTTATCAAATGGTGTCAAAAAAAATACAAAGTATCAGCAAAGAAACAAAAAAATATTAAACAAAAACAATTTGTTTAACAAAATGTTATTGCAGAAGACGTGCCCAGAAACTGCAAAATCGTACTCAGTAGAATCAATAATTGGTTTCGGCATGTTAAACATGTCCACTGGTTGAAGCCCTCTATACACAGAGAGGTTCGATTGACATGTAGACTATGCGTGTGTCTTGCGTTTTGCGAACTGCGGCCTATGTAGACCGGGCTTAAGAGAGTACACGTGCGACATATGCTTAAAAGAACTTTCCAGGAAAGATGTTTTAACAAGACACATAAGAAAACACTAAATTTGATATATGTATGTATAATTCAACAATTTTATATGAAATAAAGATATATATGTCGTAGGCAAATGGTTATTTTAGGAAAATAGCTTTTGATTAGGCAAACAGCATTTGCCTGAACGCTTTTTAGGAAAATGGTATTCAACGAAATATGCATTGATGTATTTCAAGGGTAATTATTTAGTTTAGGGGCCTCACCTCAAATATCGATGAAATTATGCTCAATCGACGCGTTTTTGCACGAAACGAAAGAATCTGACAGAAAAAAGTGTCGCTCTGCCCCGCGACGCGAGATATTAAACGTTAAAGTTGACAGGAATCAGGTTATGAGCCCCTTCCCCCGCATAATAAAACTAAAACTCCCAGCATGATACCTAACTGCTTGAATCAAGACGCTTGGTTATTCCGCACGATTAACCAATCATCATATTTAAAATTGGCGCACTTTTGCGTGTGGCCACTGAACATGCGCATGTGGCCGCAGGGCATGTTCAGTGTTGCTATATCTCGTCGGTATGACAGAAATCATATAAGGCCCCTAAATAATTACCCTTGAAATACATCAATGCATGTTTCGCTGAATACCATTTGCCTAACAGGGCTTTAGTCAAATAGTATTTGCCTAGGAAAATAGCATTTGACTAGGAAAATAGCAAAAATAAATGGGTGAAAGCTATTTTGACCAGGCAGATAGCATTTGCCTAGTCAAAAGCTATTTTCCTAAAATAACCATTTGCCTACGACATATACATATATGTGTTTTATTTCATTTTCTGTAAAATTATCTTTTTTAAAGATTTAAATGTTATCTTTATCAAATGGTGTCAAAAGGAATACAAAGTATCGTTTAAAAAAAAACTCCTATGTGAAACAAATTTGTTTAACAAAATGTTAATGTAGCAGATGTAGCTTATCGTAAATTCTTACGCAAAGTTTTTCATATTATAAAAGTAATTACAATGTATATATTTCATTTAAATATATATTTCTGCACTAAATTTTTATAAAAATATACGCTGGTGTTTAAAGATTAATGTATATAAAACAGGACCAAGAGATTGTGATATACATAAGCAAGAAAGTTGTAATACAAAAAATATTTTACACATGATTATATTTACACGGAATTGTCTCTTGTCTGAATTTATCACCAAACTTGATGTCATTATGCATGTGCATATATTTCATACATATTAACAGATGGAATTTAAGGTAGTTTCCTACTATTGTGAAGAATGCATGCGTCCACTGAACTAAACAACCCCAAGCTTCAAATAATTTTAATAAAATCTTTGAGGCTGATTTAAATACATCACTGGAAAATGAAGATTTATCAGATTTCTGTGACAAAGGTTATCACACAGTAACGTGTTTGGCATTCCGCCTTGTACATAGTTTAGCGTAGTAGCAACTGTATAAAAGTCATAGTTTAGTTATCCCGTTTCATTTCTTTGTAATTCTCGCGCGAAACGTCGGCGGATCGCGAGCAGTTAAATTATGCGACTCACCTGTCGGTGCTGCCATCGCCCATCCGCCGACGGCACCCACTGCCCGCCGAAAAAGGGAGCACCTACTCGCCCGCGGCATATTTCAGGACCGCGGGCACTCATCGCCACGGAGCCCGAGCAGCACGGACCGAAATCGTCCAGACGTCTTATCGCTACCCCAGGAGTGCGCAACTTTCTCCTGCTGCCTTGCTTTACCTGCCTGTTCTCTTGCTTGCTCGCGGCTGCCTTGCTTGGCTTGCACGTGATTGCCCGCCGCGTGCCGAACGAGACGAGACTCGCTGAGCGACCACGAGGTCCGAGGACAGGACGAGGCCCGGTGGATTCCCGGGGACGACGGCCGACACGGCTTTTTCACCTTTCGCTTCTATTATTTCGCTGCATGCGCATTTTGCCTTCGCGTTACTAATCGTGAGGGAACCAACTCACCCCTCTGGTCCTTCGAGCAACTTTCACACCTCTCGCATCCGGGGCCTGACCCCCCCCCCCCCTAGTACAACGCGTTGTCCACCGTTGGTCTGAACACGAGTTTTACAATGGGGATAAACACGTATGAGAATCATAGTTGCCAACTCATAGATGAGTTGCAAATATTACCAATTTATATAAATCGAAAGACGAAATAACGAAATTTCATAAATCAAAAGAAAAACGAAATTTCGTAAAATCGAAATAACGAAATTGATTTCTTAAAAGTAAAAGAAGATCGAGGCAGCACTGCACATGATAAAAGAGGATGCACTGCACCTGGATTTTATCATAAAGTTAGATAATCTCCTTTTAATTTTTGTAAACAATTCCTGAATTTTCTAAATCGTTTTCTATATTATATTTTTAAAATAAAATTTTAAAACGAAAAAAATGTTTTTAACAGTTGATTGGTAACACTGTTTCTCTCTCCCCTCTCGTTTGGATTAGTTTCGCAGCGAGCTGAGCGAGCAGCAGCCGTCCACGGAGCCTCGAGAAGTTAAAAATTAGAAGGGCTTCCAAGCGAAAAAAAGTGGCTTCAGTTTTAATGCTCATTCCTCTATGACTGTTTCCTAATTTATAGATGTAATTTAAATCCTGCTGTCTTCAGATCAGTTACGTACAGGTAATTAATCTATCGGTATATCTTGTTCCTTAAACAATCTATTGCTAAATTTTTTCAATTTTTACACTTTTTGTAAAATAACAATTTATCATTTGTATGGATATGTTAAAATGAGCGAGTTTCCTTGCAGCCCTCCTCAAAGTGGCATGTTTGTTACATCACTGTGATAAATTAGTGTACATACCGGTACAAATACAAGAATTATTTTGAAATCCACCCACTTGTGGTTTAAATCAAGGTTAATTAAAGTACATAATGTCTATTTCCGGATTAATATGGACCTTCTGGAGATCCTGGTGTTTGCTGGTATCCTAGATGAAAATCTACCGGTTCTGAGTGGTATCGGTTTAGATGTCCTGTATAAGATACTTTACAAAAAAAAAAAAAAACTTTACAACATTATCAAAAAAGGCAAAAACAAGCTTAAAAAATACCAAAGAAACAGAAATTGTCTATAGAATTAATTGCAACGATTGTAAGATGTTGGATGACCAAGGCAAAACGTCACGGACTCGGTTCAACTAATATTGTTTTTACAGGTTATTTCCTCGTTCTTTTCTACCTTCACAAATTGTACGAATTTTTTAGATACACCTTCCTTCTTATTCTCCTCGGCGTTGCCGAGGTCAGTATGATACCCCCCCAATTCGAACCCCAAGCTATCGATCAAGCCTACTTAGAACTTGATCCGTTCACTTATATGAGATCTCAACATCTCGAGTACTCGCAACCCGTCGCGTAAAAAAGTCACGGTCGGTCTCGCTGCGCTGTGGCTTGACGCGAGACACTACCGTGTCTCTTGATATTTGACCATGACCGACAGTGTGAATGCAAACTCGAAAAATTATTGAATTTAATAGCAACGATTTTTGATCGGATTGTGACCGGATCGTGACATGACCATGACATGACCGATAGTGAGAATCGATCTTGACGCTTGCCATTCGGATTCAGCGTTAAATTATAGATCCCATGTGCTCGTATACAACCTGCGTGCGCACCATAAGCACATGACTTTGGGGAGGCCTAGGTCCGACTCGGACTGTTGCGCCATTAAATGAATGAATGAATAACTACTACATAGAGTACATAGTAATTATATTAGGTTGTTCAACAAGTCATTTTCACAACGGATACGTGTAATTGTGTATGTATATCATGTACCTGTGCATGTATCTGTTTATGAGTGTCCGCGGTATACTGTCAACTCGAGTCAATTTGTCCTTCATGGACAGAACGATTTTGTCGTTCTCTTCCTTGTAGCAGATTTCTCGTCTTTCTTCCGCTTCGACTCCGCCTGCTCAGCCGCCAATTCCTTCATTTGAGGCAATTCAGTAAGGACGGCGGTCGTTCTTCGTTTTCGTCCTTTACAAGTTGTCTATCTCGGAACGACTTTAGAAAACGCTCGAATACTTTTAAGCGTTGCTCTCAAGTTCCGTGTATCATCACGACGGGACATGGAAGAATCCGTGAGATCGAATTGAGCCGGGAGATGATATTTATCCATCACAGATTTTAACAGTGTAAAGAAGCTTTCTACAATGTCGTTTGAGAAAGCCGGTTAGCCAGTCTTCACCGTTTATGCAAGCGGCTTCCCACGATGCTGGTATCTTCAGATTCAATTTTTTTGCGAAATCAAAGGTTAAACCACGGGTTTCTTTCGCAAATAGCCCGAAGTACATGTCGTTGCAATGTACTAAGTATTCCATCAAAGTAACTTCACTTTCAGAGTTCATAACCCGCAATTTAAAATTAAGACGTTGCATGAATATGAACTTGGCTGAGCAGAGTGCATGCTGCTAAACTCAAAAAATTAATTTACGTTATTCACCGTGAATCCTCCGTCATGTCGTACGGCCACGTCATCCAAATGTGCTATATCATTACCATTCTTTCTCAGCCAGTCGGCCAATGTAGATCTCGGGACGCCAAATTCTTTTGCGGCTACTTTTATCTTAATATTATCTTTCTTTACCGCAAGAACTGCCTTCTTAAGCTGTTCCTTGTCGACGGCAGCCATTTTGCGATAGTACGTGCGTATCATTTTCCTGCAGTTGAGAAATACAATGACGCATTTGCAACGGAAAATAGAGTGAAACCACCGGGGCAAAGTCGTCACAGTGACGATTCAGCTTAAATTTGAAATTTTCTTAATGAATAGCAGAGGCTTAAACATTGCGATGAATCATTCCGCAGATAAACAAGTACCGTCAGGCTCAAGAATTGTTCCTAATCCCGTCGGAAACCGACGATGGCAAAAAGACAGTTCTAGGCAGCGGGATTACGTGATTGATAAAGATTGGAGGTCTAATCCTGATTGGAATTCCCAGGTACAGATTGAAAAGGACTTCCAGAATAAACAGCCAAAACAAGATCCTAATCGGCTAAACCGTAACAGACAACGAGCAGCAACTTGGCGGAAGAAGAAAAATTCCCTCCCCGAGGTTCCAGTTCCGTCAAAACCAGCGGTGAACGTATCAAAGTATTGTTCAACTCAGGATAGCGGTGATAGAGATGAACCATTATATGATCTTGTAGCAGATTCTAGACCAATAAAGAAGATATATGCACATAATGTAGATCTAGCATCATTTCCTTTATTGTGTGAAGCTCTACACCGTGAACTGAAACAGGTGAACCCGCGTTTGAAAAGAGAAATGCCTTTTTGCGTTTTCTCGCACGCAATGGTCACTTGTCTTAACGCCTGGCTATTTAAAACGGTAACTGATGTAAATAGCAAAGACAGATATAGTGATGAACGTGATGCTATGGTTTTAATACCTGCAGAGATGTTAGTGCCACAACCAATAGCAGAATACTTATCACTTATCAATATCGTTATAACACCATCAGGAGATACAGTTCGCGTTAATGTTCCTGAAGCACTACCACAACATTCAATTGGTGATGTAGCACCTGGCAGTTTTGGTGAATGCAATGCGGAAAGACATAATGCGTATGAGTGTTATATATCTCCACTAGTAACTAGAAACTTTGTAATTGCAACTAAAGTAAAACCTTTATTGTCCGAAAGATAGAATACATTAATTGAGAGATAGAAACGTGTCTGGGTAATCAAATTATTGGACACATTTTTTTTTAATCTTTCATATACTCGCAATTTCATATGTACATTTGGAGGGGTTAAAGCCATAGTGGTGTGAGTCAATTTTTTTGACCATTTTTTTTTCTTCTTTTTTCAACATATCTGCATGTGTAGACTGCATCTATGAACTTAACATCTATAAACTTGTAGTTCCATTTTTCTCGCGATCATCTTTTTTGACAAAATTTTATCATATTTCTATCAGCATTCTATCGACAGATTCTCCATGAATTTGCAACTTTCTGTCGACAAAATTTATCAGACACTATACAAAAGTTTTTTCAACAGACTTATCTACTATTTGGGATAATACATAATAGTTTTGTTTTTATACTTTCTCTTTTTAAATTCTTTTAAATTGTTGTCAATTTTCATACAAAATTGACCTCATTAATTTTATTTCTTTTCATATTTCAGGCAATTTGTCTGAAAAAAACATCTTTTAGTGTCACAAAATTTTGACATTGGCACATCTTTATAAAATAAGAATATTGCATGAAATATTCTTCATGTAAGAAAGGAAGGAGATAATATTGTATTATTATTGTGTGGCGATTATATCGCTATATACTTGGCCGCCGCAACAGCTCGAATCGAAAATAAGAAATAATAGCGAGGTCGAAAAATAGGGAAAGACGTTAGATAGGGAAAACATAAATATAGGTAACGATAAGCGAGAACACTACAGGCATGACTCAAACAATAATTAATAACACAAATCGACCGAAACGTGACGAGCGACTTCTCGAAGGACACGAAGTCCGGAGAGGAGAAAACGATCGCGAGAGCCCGGGAACAGAGAGACGAGGATTCGACACGGCGACTCGCTAGAGTGAAGACGTATCCGCGTGAACAGACTATTTCGGGACTTAGAATATTTTGCGAGCGGTACGACTTAGAATGTAACGACTTAGGATATTTCTGAGATTAAAGACTGTATTATAATAGACTTCACTCAACATATTCTTACACGCCCATCCCAAAATTGTATTCTCTATAAATAAGAAATAATAAAGTATATATAAATACGTTATTAAAATTAATTATCAGTTCAACGTAATTTGAAATAGTAGAATATTCAGATATAATATTACTCGGATAATACATTGGTTCTACCATATTTCAATGTATCAATCGATATTTCTTCATCAATTGATAGGTTTGAACTTAATGTATTAGAAAATTTTAGGACAATAATGCCAATTATGCTCCATTACTAGCCGCACTATCACCAGCAAATGCTGTTGCAACACGCAATTTGTTGGGATATTATCCAGTAGAAAGGCTTACACCTGAAGGACAGGCAGTACTCGACAATTATAATTTTTCCAGACTCTGATGATATGGCGGGAAGACTACAAATGGTACCCGTATTAATGCAAGAAACAAGCAATGTACTGTTCAGATGTAATCGTGATTTCAAAATGGTTAAGTTTAATGAGATCCAACGTAAACCTGTTCAGTAAGGAGCCATAGTTTCATCAATAAGAGATATTAAGAGGAGTTGGGAGTTTTAATAGAGATTTTTTTATGATGTTGATGAGTTTTTTCATAGTTAGGAAATTTTTCGTAAAGAAGATGTTTTAATGGTGCATATTTTAATAGTGATAAATATAACAATTAGTAAAAAGAATATACATAAGAAAGTAAAATTATTATAGGGGTAGGAATAAAGTATAAATAAGATAGATAGAATTTACTTACTTCAGCTTTACAAGATTAGCCAAGAAGGGACTTGGTTTACAATTAAAACTTATCCTCACTCATCCATCCATACTTTGCGTACATTTACTTCTCTCTTAAACTAACCTAACTACTTAAACCTAATATATCACATCCTTTTCTTTGGCTTAATTTATTTCCTTTCTCTTTTTAAATTCCTTCTCCCTCTCCTTCCATAATTTCCGCAACATTTTACCTTTATCTAAATCTAGTTCATCACTCCACAACCTTTTCCACTTTTCCGCCCCGTCATTACCTAAATCCTTAAACCATACACTTGCTCTCTGACATTCCTCTACATAATGTTTCATACAGTCATTTCCATCGCCGCACAAAATACATTTTTTACAATTTTCTTCCAACCAATATTTGTTTACTTCTTCCAAATTTCCGCATCTCAGTTTTACTAAAGCTCTCACATCGTCACCTATCCTTACGTTTTTTAAATTATCCCTCTTTAAATATTCCGGACCTCCATCTGACTTATGTAACTTATCTAACACTCTATATCTTTTATTATACCTTGCCTCTAGGATTTTATTTCCTTCCCATTGTCTCTGATTATCCCTTTCCCTACTTATTATTTTATTCTCTAAATTCACTCCCTCTCTCCTCAGTTCCTCCAGTATGCCTATTCCCCATCCATTCCTGTTGTAATATCTTTCCCTCTCAATGCTATACATATCCTTCCCCCTATAAGCTTCCTTTTCCTTCCAACAGTATCTCACAATATCTCCTCCCATACCTTTTAAAATTCTTTCTTCATATCTCATTGCCCTTATGCCCCATCCCACCTTTAATTTGACCATACCTAGTTCTCTTGATATCACATACCTTGGTGTACAAAATTCTATAGCAAATATCCAACGAATATAGTCCATCATTATTTTTTCCAACTCTACCTTCTCTTCCCATCCCCAAACTTCTACCCCATAAGCCATAACGCTCTGTACCAAATATTTGAACATCATCCACCTCCTTAAGAAATCCTCCCTACATATTCTTTCTCCTAGTCCCCAGACTTTCTAGCCGCCATCCTTCCTTTCTTCATCAATTCTCTAATGTGATCCTTATAATTACCATTCTTGTTAAACGTAAATCCTAAATATTTAAAAGTCTGTACCTCTTCTATATATTTTTCACCCCATTTCCATACCTCCTTGCCTTCTTTCCTTTTCCTATTAAACACTAAAATCTTTGTTTTATCTGTACATAGCTCTAATTTTCTTTCCTTTAGAAATCTTTTCAGTGTGCTCATCATATCTATCAATGCATCCCTATTTCTCGCTACCATCACAATATCATCCGCATACTCTAAATTCCAAACCCTAATCTTATCTACTTCTATTCCTCCTATTCCTCTCTTTTCCATTTCCTCAGCTAAATCCGCTATATACAGATTGAACAGAAGTGGACTCATTACGCATCCTTGCCTTACTCCTTTTGATGTCTTGAACTCCTCCGTATATCCATGACTGGTCCTCACTACAACTTCCGTTTCCTCGTAAATCATTTCCAATCTTCTTATCAGTTGTTCTTTTATTCCCTTTCCTCGTAGAATCCTCCACAGAATTTCCCTATCCACATTATCAAATGCAGCCTTGAGATCTGCAAATAACGCGTACACCTTTTCCACTTTACCTCCTTTTCTTCTTTCCTTTTGAATCAAATGGTTCAGCACAAATATGTTATCTATCGTTGACCTTCCTTTTCTAAAGCCCGCCTGACTTTCCGGAACCATCCCCTTCTCTTCAACCTCCATCTCTAACCTGCTCCTTAGTACCTCCGCATAAACCTTGTACGCCGTACATAATAGCGAGATACTTCTATAATTACCCGTCCTCTCTTGATCTCCTCTCTTGTATAGTGGCACTATTATGCTTTTCTTCCAATCCGGGGGTATCCTTCCTTCTCTCCATATTTGTCTCATCAAGTCCACCAGCCTATTCCATAAAATCCCACTCGCATATTTCCACGCCTCCATTGGGATCCCGTCTACTCCCGCAGCCTTTTTTAGCTTCAGTTTCTTCAACGCCAATTTGATCTCCATCTCTGTAATTTCGTCCTCCTCTTCCCCCATTTCTTCTTGTTGTCTTGTGCTCTTCCTGCTCTCATCCTCCTTGTCCACTTCCGTCCCTCCTAGTAACTCCATGAAGTGTCCTCTCCATTCATTCTTGCCTATATTATTTTCCATCCATACCTTTTTGTTCCTTTTCTTATTTATGAATTTCCAAACTTCTGCTTCCTTCCTTAATTTTCTTAACTCCTCTTCTTCCTTCCGTCTCTTCTCCTCTTGTTTCTTTAACTGCAGATCCCTCAGCTTTCCTTTCTCTTCTATGTACCTATCCCTGCCTATTTTGCCGTTTCTCCACCTCCTGTACATCCTATGCACCTCTCTCTTCTTTCTAGTACAGCTCCTGTCCCACCAGTCCTTATGTCCTAGTTCCTTTTTCTTGATTCTCACCTTTTTTTTAACCATTGCTCCATGTACAATTTGCTTAATCCTTTGCCATTTCTCCTCCACCGAACTACATACTTGCCCTTCTTCTTTACATAACTCCTCCGTCGTCTCTTTATACTTCTGTATATCATCCTTATCCCACTGGACAACTAGTTTTTCCTCTTCTTTTCTTGCTTCTCCTTCCTCATTTTTCTCTTGTCCCCTTCCTTCCTCTATTTCCACTTCCAGAATTAACGGCATATGATCTGAGTCCACTCTGTCATCTATCCTAAATTTTACAGTCTTCTCGTGCGTATTTTCACTTACTACCACATAATCTATTACCGTACTACCTCTAGCTCCTACATAGGAGTATTCACCTTCCCAATCTCCTTCCGTCATTCCATTTAATATATACCATCCTTTCTCTTGTGCCCATTCTACAAAATTCCTTCCTCCGTTACTGATTACTTTATCTTTACTTCTCCTTTCCAACTCCATCTCCTCCATGTCCAAACCTCCTAACTCTCCTATCCTTATATTAAAATCACCACCTATTATAATACTTCCACCCTCCTCGTCCTCCAATAACCTATTCATCCTTTCCTCCAACTCTCTCCATCCCCCCGAGTTGTACACCGAAAAAATCCTACAACTTTCTTTCTCTCCTACTATTTCTGATACCACTACATCCCCCTCTTCCTCTTTAATTAACCTACTACCTACTTTCCCCCAATCCCTCTTTTTGCCTATTACAAAACCTCCCTTTGCTCTCCCTCTCCTTTTTACTTTTCTAGCATAGCTACATGTCCATTCGTGCGTCTTTGGTAGCTGTTTTTAATCCTCTCCCATCCCTCTTTTTCCAGCCACGTTTCACATAAACTAACGAAGTCGAACTTCCCTATGTATTCCCAAAACTCCCTGTCCTTATTTGTCAAACCCGCTGTGTTCCAAAACAAAAATCTTTTCCCCCCTTTTATGCTCTTCCCTCCCTTTTCGGTTTTCCTTTTCCCTCTATCTCCTTCCTTGCTCCTCTCCCCTGTGCCACCTTCCTGGCTTAAACGAAATTTTGTTCCTTCCCATTACCCTTACTTGTTCCTGCTCCAGCTTCCTCTCTCTCCTCACCTTCCATTCTACTTTCCCTTCCTATCTCGTTTTCCAACTCCGTCCATACTTTCCAGACTCCTTCCACTCTTACCCTTCCAAAACCTATCTTTATCTCTTTACCTCTATTTCTTTGCTCTTTGGCCCATCTATTCAATTTTTCCTGTATTCTCCTTTCCTCCTAGCTTAAATCATTTTCTATATAGACCTTACCTCCTTTCAACTTACTCTTATTTCTCATTATTTCCTTCTTCTTTTCTTCGCTCTCAATTTCTACTACTAACACCGTCCCACTGTTCCTATTACTTACCACCTTGCATTCTACTTCTAACTTTTCTTTTATAAAATCCTGTATCCATTGTCTACCTCCCCTTATGTCCCTTTCTACTTCCTTCGGTAATGCTATACCTTTCATCACTATATTGCACCTTCTCCTCTCTCTATCTTTGTCCGCCACCCACTTCTTAATCTTGCCTACTTCCCAATTACTTAACCTATCTTCGCTGCACTCCGAGAAGGATCCCGCGTAAGTACTCCCTCTTCTACTATAATTATCTCTGCTTTCCTTATCGCTAATTACGCTCGTTCCTCCCCCTTCGCTTCTCTCTTCGTACATGTATACCTTCTTTTCCATATCTTCTAACCTTTCCATTACACCTTTCTCCAAATCCTCTATTTTCTCTTTAATCTCCCTTATACTTTCTTCCCACACCCTCTCTTTTATTCTTATATCCTCCATATATTCCTTATACATCCTCCTATCCTCTTTTAGCACCTTCAGTTCTTTGCTAAGCTGTTCACATAAGTCCTTCCCTATTTTCTGCCATTCCTCCCCTTTTCCTTTACCCTCATCTAACCTAAACGTTACTTTCTTGCCATTATCCTTTTCCTCCGCAACTGATTTCCTCTGTTTACTATCCTGCCTTGTCTTCAGTACCTTTCCCGCGGTTCCCGCGCTTCCCGCTTCTCTGCCCGCCATAATCTCCCGCGCTCGCTCGTCTTCTAACCTCTCTCCTTTGGCGGTTCCTTTCCTTCTCTCTAATGCCTTTCCTAATGTTCACCTACCTTTCCCTTCAATCACCGTACTTCCTTATCTTACCTTCTCACTCCTACTACATCTATACGCCTCGCCTTTACAATTATTCGTCTAATTATCACCTATAATTATCTCACACGCTCAATTCGCAACCACTCTCTCGCACGCCACCTAACCAAGTCCAAGTATAAATAAATGTTTAAATATTTCTTGACACAAGCCTTGTATTCTCAAAAACAAGAACGGTAAGTGGTAACGCTAATGTGGCAGAATTAAGTAGAATAGTAAGCAATGTTTATAGTCCATGTGCTGGTAATGTCACAGCCACCCAAGCCGTATTATTTTCCCAACGACGTAAAAGAACTGCTACTGCAAGAGGACTTTGTTATGTCAATCCTAATAATACTTCACCTGCAGGGTGGAACGCAACCATCAACAATAATTTTGAGTTGAATGGGGAGTTCGCCGTAACTATAGGATTTGACGGTCCACAGTTTAGAGCAGAATCAGATCAGTCATTCCCTCCAGATGGTACTCGTGAAAATTTCCTGGCTGATTGGGTCAAAGCCTTTAAAATCCAAAAGACATAAAACAGTACCGGGTTGTAGACTGTAATACAGGGAATTCCAGATTATTCCGATGCCAGTGGATTCCACTGATGTCGCAACAGCGAAGGCCATAAGGCGAATAAGAAAAAAAAAGGTCTGGTTGGAGATACGGGATGAGACGGACGTGTCTCGAGTGTGCTCCGTACAAGTGTTATACTTGAGTCATAAAAATGTGCTATTTTTCAAAAAATTTTATTACGGGATTATTCCCACTATGTTTCTACATTGCGTCATATATAAATTTTGTGAATTTTACATTAACAATAATCAATGATTTTATGTCTGAGCTGACACGCGGTTGCACGTGATCACTATGTGTTTCCTTGAATCATTATTAATCATGCTATTTTTCAAGAAATTTTGCAACGTGGTGACTCCGGTTGCGTTCTTACATCGCGCTATACACATTTTATATGCATTTTGTTAATTTTGCAACAATTTCGGTTGAAATTAATAATCTTGTGCCGTGAACGAACACGCGCTTGCACGTGATCGCTGTATGTCTCCGGCAGACTTTTGAGAGGCTCTTGACGGCTATGTGGGACCTTTGGTAATAAATTTTAGAGTTAGAGTAAAAAGGCGGTGCGGCCTTATCCACACCTGGCGCCCAAATTTTAAGTTCGGATTTTGTTTTTGAGAGTGCTCAAGCGACCGATCATATTTTGCATCGCCCTACAGCCGCGTATAGCCTCAATCGCTGTAACGGGCGTCGCAGTACAAAATGTAAAAATATTCTCAAATATTTATTCTGCTACTCTTCAAGGATTATTGGATGAAATTCTTAGAAAATTTGAAACAAGTCGGAGCCAAGACGTTTCAAGCATCGATAGAGATAATAATAATAATACTTATTGGTCGCGCGCGTGCGTGCGTGCGTGCGTGCGTGCGTGCGTGCGTGCGTGCGTGCGTGCGTGCGTGCGTGCGTGCGTGCGTGCGTGCGTGCGCGTCTATTATAATTCGATTGCTAATATTATACATAGTTTCCTCTTTCTTTTTTTGCTATTTATGAATTATTAATTCTAAGAGGTAGAGAGAAATTAGCACTTAAAGTTATAAAAAGAGTCTTCAATGCCGAATCAAGAATACAACATTGGAGATTTTTACGTCTTAAAGGACTTGATAATAGAAATTTTGAAATTATTAAACCAAAAGAAAATAAATGTCCAGCCAAAATTTCACAACAATTACGAGAGAAATTATGGAGTTGTAAAATTGAAGGTATTACTATGCCACCATTACAACATCAAATATCATTTGTACCACCAATCTTAGCTCAAGATAATGATTATATGATTAATAACCATTTTACATATTTTTGTATAAACGAATTTATATCATTACTTGAACAAAGAAATATTCTTTGTCATTACATTGAACAGCACTCAAAATGTAGACAGTTTGGGACCTATCCGAAATTCCGATCCGATTATCATTTGGAAAAATCTTAGCTGTTATGACTAAACAAAAAGAAATATTCTTCATTAGATATCATCATTACTTGAAAAAACGTACACAACATTACTTATCAGCTAAAAAAAGCCATTTTTAGGATTTGCTACAAGAAGTGGAACAATTGCACCTACAGTACATTTTCTTGGAAGATATAATTTTAACCGGTAACGCGAAATCAACGTTTTGTGCCAAAACTGGTAAGACCTGTTTTCAGCGACCCAAAAAGCATGGGTGTACCAAGTTATATTCAAATCCGTTAAACATTGGAAGAAATATTCATGGTGCACATATATGTGTCATTACCAGTAGTGGCACTTTTTTTTCCGCACATATATGTGTCATTACCAGTGAACTGGTTAACTAAATTAAAAAATATATTAGACTTAACTTCATGGATAAGTACACAAACAATCAATATCTGACACTAGTGAACTTTTGGAAAGTAATGTACATCTGTTATTGCATTACATTATTAATTATATTCACCAGAAGATGTTAGTAAATTAGGACCATTTAGTGGAAAACAAAAATCAGGAACTGTTCAACATCATATGAGATCTCCCTCATTTAAAGAAGCTATAGTCCCCAATATTTTAAGTAATATTTATCAACAAGTAGTAGGAATAACGAACAGTCATTTATCATTTAGAAAAAGTAAAAAACATTTTAAAGTTAATTTCTTACATATATATTGTTATGTTGTATCAGTATTATATCAAGATTTAGATTTTAGAAAGGTAAGATATGGAAGTGAGGAAGTTTGGGAAGTTACTACTAGTTGTGAATATTGCACAAAACCTATTAAAGAAACGCCAATTATTTGTGATATCAAACGAAATAAACATACTAAAATACGTCCATTACAAATGATCAATATATTGGTATATAACTGAGAAACTTTTAATAACATTTGTGAAATAATTTAAACAGACAGGTATAAAAATAGGAAAAATACCTACAAAGTTAGATTATTATACAGCTTGTGGTGGTGTTATGCAGGAATTTATTGATCAAACATATACAACTAGATGTAGATTAGCAGAAAGATATAATATTAAACATATGACAAAAGAATCAAGATCTCTACATAAGACTCATTTAATTCCACAAGGAAAAGAAATAATGCGTCATTTGAAACCTAAACATTTGAAACAATTTTTGATATTGTATACTAAAAGTTTAAATATCCGAAAGATTATATCAACATCTTCTTTTGTTGCAATGTTTTGGCATAAAGTTATTTGATAAAGTTCTGTTGTGAAAAAAATATTTGAAGTACGAAATTAACCTTTCCCAAACTACAGTTTATTAGGCGGTTGATCGACATATAAAGAGAGATAAATAATCGTTAAAATAAATTTATAGACTATTGTATTCGAACGTGTCTGTATTCTTTTTCTTTTCATATGGATTGAATCTCTTTAAAGTTTACTGTCTCAACGCTGACAAAAGTGCCGACAGCTATCAGAGTCTCCATTTCGTAGAAACATAGCCAGTTGTTGAGCTGTGCCTCGCTAGTCAACGAGATGTCCAAAAAATCTGGCATAATATGCTGTTTCCCTTTTCTGTTCTTTATCTCGAACATGCCACCCAAATCTCATATCTAAATAATCATTATAATTAAAAGAAAAATGTTGGATCAGATAGTTATTAAATACGGTAGTTATTAAACCAAATTACAAGCCGCCAAATAAACGTAGTCATATATTAGACAGACTAAGCGTCGCGTCGTCTGAAGACCCATATTAAGAAACACATTAGAGATACTATTAAGCACGACAGTAATCATTCAGTGGTAACAAACATCATATATCGCAGGGACATGATTCAGAGATTTTGCATAAGGATTAAGAAGATAAATACACGTGTTCGGATCCGTGACCCGAATGGCACGCCTGCGAGCGCGGCAGCCCGTTCTACGCGCCCTCGCTCGCCAAGTGGGGCGCGCGCGACACCGCGCACCGCCCCGCACCGCGAGCAACATATGTCGCCGCGGGGTGGCTGACTTTCGCGAGTTCAAATATCAACACGAGAGGAGGAACAAGGAGCAGAAGACCGACAAGTCGGCCCTGCCCTCCCCAGTGATCCCGGAGTTATCCCTTGATCGGGCCCCGAGAACTCCGGGAAAGGAGGCCGATCTTAACAATAATCAGATTGATCGGCCACTCGATACTAAACAAGCCGCGAAAATGAAGCTCGTGTTCTAGTCGATTGTGAGAGATCCCGTGCCCTTATGCACAAGCATAATTAAACTTAAACTGTAGTCTACGATGTACCTGACGAAGCATTAAAGCTCTATTTACACTATCCGAGATTCATGCTTGACTAAACCTCAGACTTCCTTCCAAGAAAATTCCCTGCGGTTTCGAAACAACACGAAAGAGAGAAATTGCTGAAATGTTTTTCATAAAGAAATATAACGACACTATTAATTTGAAGACACAGAGAATGTTTGCCGTATCGCCTTGTATATATATCTTATAGCTGCTGAGGGGGTAGAGAAAGGAGGAGTGCGTAACCGACCGAAACCGACCACCGTCTGAACGTGTGTTTTGTGTTGTGTGATGAGTGAAGAACACGTGATCTATATCTGGATTGCTGATAGGCCTTCTGGCGATGTATGTATCCAATTAGGTCTGCCATCTTACCCGGCAAATTTATTTTATGATTTTATGATTTGTTTCATTCTTTAATGCATCCTGTTATATAGATCAGTGGTGAAGAAGCAAAGCATCAACGTTATTTATATTTTATTATTATTGAAACATGAAGGGAAGACAGAAAACGTCATTATCACCCCGCGTCAATGATTATCCAAAGGAAGGAATGTACATTTTTTGCAAAGAAAAGAAACTTATGGCATGCAAGCAACGTGTTAATTCGGAAAGAAAGAATATAATTGACAACCATTGTGACTCTGAAACGCACAAGAGAAAGTGCAGTTTCTAATCAAAGACAGTCTTCCATATCTGTCTGAGTTTCGAAAGCGCTAAGAAACCTAAAGAAGACAAGAGAGACTTTCATAAAGTCTACTGTAAACGCTTTCGTGAAAGCAAATGTTCCGTTGCATAAACTTGATCATCCTAATATACGCAAATGGTCGAACGATTATACACCCGATTTAAAAACTGTTGACTTAGTTGCTTGCATAGTAATTTTGCATTATAAATTATAACGACACATCTATCGTTTCAAATTTGTGTGACTTAACCACAAATGAATAATTGTTGTTTTACTATAGGGTCTCTTCGACCGAACTCCGATTAATTTAATCGTTGATTAGTCCATTGGAAATGACCAATCGCAGTTGCTCATTAAACAGATTGACAAATGCGATTGGTCATTTCCAATAGACTAACCAACGATTAAGCTAATCGGAGCTTAGTCGAAGTGGATGTGTTACTTTTGATGGCAAAAATTATTCTTCATATATTTCATCTTTCAATTCTTTTTGACAAAACGTTTATCGAGTTTTTTCTCAATCGAATTTTCCTTTGATTTCTCTTAAGAATTTTATTGATGTAATTCAATCATGGATGCTATGCTATATGGTAACAAGAAATCGAAATTTAAGGCAAGACATCGTAATATAAACGTTTGTTTCATATTTTGTTAATTTTAAACATTTCTCTTAACATTTTTGCTGATTTTGACTAATCGATCAAACTAATGTAAAGAATAAACTAAATATAGATTAATTCTTAGAATTAATGCAACTAAATGATTAGTAAATCAGAAGTGTATTTAAAGCCTCGCGCGCGTACAAGAATTTTGCGCATCCGAGAATATAAATCGCGCATCTAACAGTTTTATATCCAAGATCCTTGCGCATCTACATCTGAAAAGTACATACAACATGCTTTAGGATCTTAAATAGATACTCTGCTTTTATATTCCGTTGATACTCTCTATGCTTACATTCGATCTTGTATTTATCAATTTCGTGCACTCTCACTGAAGATCGCATAAAGTTAGAATAACTCTATAGCCATCAGTTCTAGATTTTTACTTCGATTTACTTTTTACTTCTGTTATACTTATAAAAAGTGACAGATCGAGCAAAAAACTTCTCCCTTCACAATTTGGCGTAAATCTGTTATATAGCCGCAAGTATCCCAAAATACTAACATCTAGCGTCACGTGAACGTATCTTGATTCGCAAGGCGAAATCTATATCACAATTCGCTTCTTATTCTCTCTCGTTTAATAATCGCTGCATGTACATACAACACCCTGAAATTCGTAACTTTGTTTTTCTATTTTCTCGTTTGTTTCTAGCGACCCAATAACATTGTAATACTTAAAAAACTTTCTTTTAATCAGTTGCGCCTTCTTTCGATCCTTGCTAAGATCAACAGTAGAGCCTAGAATAAAATTTATGTCATTGATATGCTCTAATTTGAGTAGAATAATTTTACGTTTATTATTTTCTTATTTAGGAAGCTTACGAACGTACGGAAAAATTCATAGAGGAGCCACAGGAAATTAAATTCACAGACGTTAAAATAGTTAAGGCGGGATTACGATGAACTTAACGTAACGGGACGCGAGGGACGCCAAGTAACGTAACGTGAACTTATCGCCGTAACGTGAAGCAGCGTGCATTGAAAAATGATTTGACAGCGTGGCGTGAATAGAAGGTTTGTTGTCATTCTCGTTGGTAGTTCTTGCTTAGTAATTCCAAATGAATTCTGTGCTCTGGCCACATCGATAGGAAAAGCTCAGAGTATTTATCAATTGTCATTCGCAGAATAATTGAACATGAAATAGGGACAATTGACGTAGCCCTACGTCAACTCTCCCTCGCTGAATACTTAAACCTGAACTAGTCACAGTCTTAAAACATATATAACTGGAAATACTTTAACCTGAACTGGTTACAGTCTTAAAACATATTTAACCGAAATAGGGGCGCTTTGTCTATTCCGCCCGTTGAACGATCCTCTGTCCGACATCGTTCGATAGAGAAATGTTAATTTTGCGATTGTTACTGTTCATTAGACGTAGTTCTACGTGTTTGCGGCACAGTTGTTACTGTGCCTGTTTGATTTTTTTATCTAAAAACAATTTTTATCTCGATTTATTTTTTACTAAACTTTACATTAACCAAAAATAAAAACTTATTTTCTCCAGCAATAAAATCCTTCTACTAATGCTGAATAAAAAAAATTTATTTCAAAATATTCAGTATATATTACTAATACTGATTTTCCGCGATAGATATACGAGAAACTAACAATATGAAACAATTCATGAAAGGAATGTTAAAATATAATGAAATTACAGGGTGAGGAAAAAATATCGGACCAATAAAATAGCTCGAAAGTCGGGTTTTTTGTTTAAAATTTACGCTATTGGAATCACTCTGTCAACCTTCCTATCTCATGCGATTGCCGAGATATAAACGTTTATTGAAAATAAAAAATCGCTCAACGCAGGTATCGATACGAATTCGCGCGCTATCCTGTCTTAATAAACAGACCTGTACAATTGCTAGTAATAAGATCGAGTAATTTCAAAGGGCAGAATACGAATTAAAAAGTGCTTTTTAAAACATCTTTCCGACTGATACAATTGCCGAGATATTTGCGATAAATTACAGAAAAGACTTTTTGGCGAAGACACATAGCCTTGACCTTGCGACAGGACTTTATTATCACCATAGATGTTCTCTGTCCGAAATTATTATTGCAAAGTGTTGAAATTCTTTGGTCGTAATCTACGCTATTGGAATTAATCGATTTTATTGCTGCCAATTCAACATTTGCGATTATTAAGGCGAGAAACGGCACTAAGTTATAACGAAACGGGCGACGAGCGATTTTTCATTTACATTAAACGCTCATATCTCATTGAACTCAGCCAGGATTCAAACCTAAACCGTCTTTCGGAAAGAGACGCATATTGGATGCATATTGGACATGCTAAATATATGTATACAGAAATATATCTAAAAATTAAATCTCTTGCAGCAAATACAGCGAGTACAAACTTGGATGTCTCACGTATAGATTCTGATCAGGCATGTCCAGTGTACTGAAATTACTTGTTTAATTCTGCCACATGCTTATACTTGAACGTATGCAATGATTGCATTTTTTACTAAACACGGAAAAGTTTTACAACAAGCAAAACAACCTACAGTTAAGGTTCACCAGGGTAAGTCAAACGATACTTCTTCTACTATAAACCTACATGTGTTGTATGCCAAGGAAAGCACTTTGTCGTATCTTGCCCTCAATACAGTCCAAAAACGGTACAACAAAAATTGACTATTAACTCGAAATATAAATTCTGTTACAATTGCTTAGGAGCACATCGTGTTTCAACTTGTACAGTCACGAAACGTTGTTAAAAGTGTGGCCGCAAGCACCACACTACCATACATCAATCAAACGCATTTACATCTAAAGAAAAGGAGAATTCTGTTAGTATGAAAGAGTCTCCTTCAACTACTCCTCAAAAATCTGAAGCTAAAGTTCTACATTTGTCAAGTAATATATCTTTCGGATCTTCTATTTTGTTAGCTACTGCATAAGTTATCATAGTCTCTCCTTCAGGACGACTTATGAAAGTCAGGGCATTTATCGATCAGGGATCGGAAGTTTCAATAATAACTGAACGAGTTACTCAACAACTCGAATTACCTCGTAGCCATTCTTCAATTTCATTGACAGGTATTGGCGCGCAAAAGGCAAATAAAACAAAGGGTGTTACTTCTTTCGGATTACGGTCACATCTCAATTCAGAATTTGAAATTCAAGTGAAAGCGTACATTTCACCAAAGTTAACTTCTTCACTTCCACAATCCCATGATTGGGATACGTGGCCTCCTTTGAACAATCTTAAACTAGCAGATCCCGAGTTTAACAAACCAGGATTCATCGATTTAATCTTAGGAGTCGATATGTACGGTCATATCATTGAAGAAGAGGTATAATTAAGGGAAAACCAAATACTCCCATTGCTCAATCAACAAAGATAGGCTGGATTATTTCAGGTACAACTAGTCCTACAAATCCTAGTACTAAATTTCAAGGTTATCACGTTACACTGAGAAAAGGGATTTGCTGTATTAGCAAATTATTTGTTACTACAGTCACAACAAACACTTGGTTTGCTGCGAGAGCTAATTAATTTAGCAATAGTAGCAAACCTTTTGTTGCAATAGCAAATAGTTTGCTACTCAAGCAAGCAAATCAAATGTTTGTTGTCACTTATTTCTCTCAGTGTACAGTTAACGACGAACTGCACGACTTACTCAAACGATTTGGGAAACTGAAGAAATTTCAACTTTCAATAAGACTTTATCTGCTGACGAACAAGCTTGTGAGAATCACTTTAAAGCAACTCATTCTAGAGACTCGGAAGGAAGGTACATTGTAAAGCTTCCTTTTAAAGAATCTACTGATAAACTTGGAAATTCAAAAGCTAAAGCCATTCGATTAGTTACAAATTTATTTAATAAATTTTCTAGTAACCCGATTTACGCTAAATCTTATACAGATTTTATTCAGGAATATGAGAATTTCATAAAAAAAATTTCATTTTCATAAAAAAAAATAATAAGTTTCCTTTTTTTATATTATAATATCTATTATTTAGTAATTATTTTGACAAAGAGTGTTAACAAGAGCCAGTAGCTATACATGCAGTATCGTGAGCGATGTGCATATATAGAATCCGGCACTCCCCTCATCCTCTCCCCGGAGGGGGTGGGGGTCTTCCCCCCTTCCACCAAAGAGGGGGCCACTGGGTAAAGCGGGTAACCCGTGATCCCAGTTTTAGAAGATTTCCACACGTTAAAAAAAAGCGCCAACATAAAATTTATACATATCAACTTTTTTAAATAGTTTACATGCATATGCTTTTATACATTGTAAACATATAAAATATCGAACATTTAATTATTAAATATTTTTGTATTTAACATAGTCATGGCAGAAATTTTTTATTTCTTTTCATGTCTTATTACTTCTTAACTCTGTATATAGATGGAGCACCGAGGATTTCGAAAAGGCTATAAAAGAATCTAGAATTTAATATCAAATTGAAGAATATGAGAGATCGAAGAAAAAAAGATCGCAAAAAGAAGCCTTTGATCTGTAATTATTCGCTTTGCTTTTGAATAATTAAATTACTCTCCTGCGTAAAAAGTTGAAAAAATCATATTTTCAGTTCTTTAACATTGACGCTTATTTCTAAATCTGAACATATTAGAGGAAAATAATGTTGAAAAGATGCCATCGAGAAAAATATAAAGTTAGTCAGTCGATTATTTTACTTGAAAATTAACAATTTTAAATTTCTTGAATTTTTTAAAATTTGAATTTGCATCCTAAAAATCTTTAAAAATTCCCAAGCATGTTTCTCGATAATTAAAATATCACTTATATTTTCTCAATTTTTCGTGAATTATTCAAGAGAACATATTCGTTAAATTCTACTGGAGTCCTAATGCTACCGAAAATGACACAGATTCCTTACCCAGGGATATAATAGGTGAAGTCCTCAATAATAATGAAGATTTTTTACGGAACGGTGGATTCGGCGAAAGACGAATTTTACTTCCAAGATAGAAAAAAATGGGAAGACGAGTTTCACTAGCCTGGTAAAGCAACTGGTCTAGGAAGGAAAGCTTCAAAATAAAACTTGGACAAGCCAGTTTACCTCAAGGTTTGCCATAACTCATAACATTGACAGGCTCAAGAACTGTGGGCTAATTATCTACACGGAGAGAATTTGTTATATTTTACCCTTAAATTCACAACAAACTTGGGACAACTTGGCAACCAAGGAATTTTTAAAATATACAAGACATTTTACAAACAAGGTGATAAAAATTACCAAGCAGATTGGTAAATTTTAATAAATTAATGCAAAAATAGATGCATCATGATTATGGAGTGACTTGCAGAATACACCAATTAGCAAATGACACATTTAAAAAATTGGTATTTCCAGTAATGGGAGAGGATGCAGGAACAAGAATTATACGATACGATGAATTGCTAATATTGTATGCAAATAAGCTATGTATCAAATATAAGCCACAACACCAACATGACATGATACGCGCAAGATTATGCCTTCTTGGTCGATTCCTTTTAACATTAAAAGAAATAAACAGAAGTGTTAAAGATTTCAAGTCACTCTATCATCCAAGAACGTATACGACGATTGTATTTCTGCAATTAATATAGTACCTAGATATAGTAATAAAGAAAATATTTATAAAACTCCAGCAGTAGCAGCTAATTTATCGAATCTACTTAAACATGTAAGAAATCTACTAATTACAGAATCATAAAGAGAGATGATTCAGAAAAAAAATTAGTGAAAGATTTTTTAAAGTTATTAGTTGTGGATATTGGAACAAGTGTCAACAAAACTATCATGGAAACACAATCTGATCTCTCTCGTTCGCACGTCGCATGGGCACGTCACGACGAAGATATCCGTGTAATTGTAGTTTCGCTGGCGCACGTGCCATTATTCAATCGCTACGGCGAAACCCTGCATAACCGTTGCAGGCACCGTACAAAAATTATCGCTAAATGCGAGCGAATATTCATCGGAATATTCCATCGCTGCAGAATAACTATTCGAACTCGAGTCGTCCGCCCCTCCCGACCTTGGCGAGCGGCGCGGTGTTTCGCCTTGCTTTCTTTGTTGTTTGTCTCAGCATTCCGAAGTGAGACAATAGAAGTTGTCGTTAGCTCACACGCTCCGTACGCGTGTACAGACATTCGTGTGTTATTATACTGGCTGCCATCCTCCTGACTTCTATCGACCTTTTCGAATTGAAACCGTTCGCCGGTATTTCGCCTATTTGCGCGTATACACAGATCTCTTCTCATATTGCTTGAACGCCGTTTCAACACGCCTAGAGGGTATAAGGCGCAGCGCGAGCTGTGCCTCGGTCGTATGAGGGAGATACACCAATATTCGATGCTCGCGATAGACAACGTGGCTCAGAGACCGAATTTTCTCGTTCGTTATCCGACGGTGCTCCAATTAATCGAGGATTTTGAAGGGGCTCACCTCAAGGTCATTCAGGACGCCACGGATGATGAATTCGCTACCGAAGACGCGATTCGCGATGAATTTGATAGGATGCGCTTCGCGGTGATAGGGCGATACGAAACTTTAGTCGCCGCTGAGCGGGCGACCGCCCCGCAGACTTCGCAATCCGCGCCCCGCTCGGCCATCCGATTGCCGAAGATCACTCTCCCTCAGTTTAAGGGTGACCTCGCCCTATGGCCGTCCTTCATCGCTTTATTTGACACGGCGATTCACGAAAATCCTAGCGTCTCCGCCATCGAGAAATTCCAATACTTGTTGTCCTCGTTATCAGGAGAGGCTCCTATATGATTATATATAACCCTATATGATTATCAATTAAAGTACTTTTAACTCGACTGTGACTGGCAATATATAACGTCTTTCCGATATGAACATTGAAAATTTTTCCTATATGATTATATATAATTATACGGCCGATTATCGGGGGTTGAAGTATCAAGAAATATCAAGAAAATAGGTTGGTTGCAGCAACCAGGTATCGTCACTGCTGCAACAATGGTCACTCAACAATTGCTCTGTGGCTGCAGCAAACACATAACTGGTTGTTCCGTATTTTACTATTGAACCTGGTTGGCACAACTAGATTTATGTGTGAGTCAACCATACTGTTTTTTCCGTGCAAATTTGCAAAGGAATGCGGTGCTGCAAAACCAAATACTCTAAAAGGAACTATTTTACGAAAACACATAGCTACGATGTGTGTAAACTTCAATCTTTCCGAGAATGAAGTGTCTGATCTCGCAAGCTTTTTGGGCCATGCCGATCGTATACATAAAGAGCATTATAAGCAGCCTATAATAACGAGAGAAATACTGCAGATATCAAAATTGTTAGAAGCTGTACAAGGAAAGCAGAACGATTCTGGAGACGATTCGGACGGCGATGGTGAGACTGGTGTGAATGAGGCTGGCTAGTGCTACTTCAGGTGCACCAGATAAAAGCGTTTTTATTGATGGCCATCGAAATTCTGCAACTGCATCTACTTCCCAGCACGCGAATTGTAGCAACGTATCTGAACCCGAACAGGAATTGTCAGATACAGAGATTTTTGCAGAATCCAAAGCGAAAAAACAACAACAAAAAAACGATCAAGTATATACATAAATAATATTCGTATATTCATTATAGTCCGATTAGTTAGTTCACTCATGTATCCTTTTTTTTTCAGCTTTACCGTTTGGAAAATGTAGCCGCGTTCGTTGGACTGAAAAAGAAGAGGAAATAGTATTCCGAGCTTTTCAAATGTGCATTATCTCGAAAACTTTGCCTTCATTTCAACAGATACAAAAAGTAATCGATGCTAATCCAGGAGTTTTTAATCGGAATAACGCAACAATTAAAACATGGATCAGCAAATAAAAAAAAAACGGAAAGGAGTAGAGAAAATATGTTGTTATGACAAACCTGTTTATGGAATTTACATTATAAAAATACGTAATAAATATTTACATTATAAATGTAAAAATATAAAATATAAATGCAAAAATATAAAAATGAGTCTAAATTATTCTTTCTTACTCTGTGTTTTTAAAATTAAAAGTCCTGTATGTAGAAGATTTAGGGCCGGTATTGATGGGATATAGAAAAAATTAGCGTAGTAGTGGAGCAGTCGTGAGGTAGCAGCATAAGTGCTAGGCGTGTGAACGAAAGATCCCGAGTTCGAGTTCCGGTCGGCTCCGTTAATTTTTCCCGTCGCTTACACGTAATAGTTGAAAAAGTTGAATCTCGTGTGAATGGTTCTTTTTTTCTACTCAATTTTTGTAAACACTAATATAGATGTCACAGAATCGTTAATGGTCTTGGCAACAGTTAACAATAAATGTGCTGTAATGCTGTCCTACATTGGGATGCTAACAGGGTGCTATTTTCTTTTTTCTTTTTACAGATTGCGTATGACCTCAATGTATTTATAACAGAAAAATCGTTTGAAACCAATTTCAAATTTAATGTGTTCCGGAGCCGCAGACGTGATTATCAAGACCACACTGCCACCCAAGCGAGTTCAAGCATTAATAACGTTTTGCGATGAAGGTAGTTCTGGAGACGTGACACTATCAGACCGTTCGCGGATGGAGCGGTCAAGAAATTTGCTTGCAGACGATTGTTGGACTATAGTCCCAAGCTCCCAAATAAGCTTGACGACCAATTTCAAATTTAATGTCTCCTCCGAAAGATAGCCCAGTTTCTCCGCACGAGGCCCCACTCGTGTCTTCGAATTGTTCCGTTCATTATTTATTATTTAAGGTTTAAATGTATTTATCCTTGTAGCTGATTGGTTTAATATTTATATTATTTGCTGCGAATTATATGCTTTATCTGTTTGTGTCTAGTCCATATCGCAATAATATTAATGTTTTACTTATGATTTTGCTATAATAAATGAGTATCGTATTTCGGGATTGACGTTTCATATTAAATATATCGTTATTTCGAGCGGCGTGTAATATTTCAAACTGTAAATATATCTTCGTTCGAACGGCGTTCGCTCGGTCTGTTTACTTCTTAGTTTTTGGGGTTCCTGTGGTCAGGTGGATTCGAACCCGATTCCTCGGGGTTACGAGTCTGGCGCTTTACCACAAGACCACACTGCCACCCAATTTATAGTTTATCAGTAGATATTAATTTTTCGTTTCGCATTGTAACAGTACTTAGGGATGTAGACTTACTGAGTTATAAGAGTAATTCCTGGGATCATAATTTTTAATAAGAATGCCAACGTTTGCGCGTATCGCTAAATGTAAATAATAGCGTTACAATATGCGTCGATTTTTTCGTCGAGAAAATATAGCACTATGGCTAGTTATCAATGATATTTTAATTCTCGATTATTCATTGTAACGGTACTTATGGGTACTATGTGTTGTAAGGGTATTTATTGAGACCGCAGATGGGAACAATCTTTTCAAAATTAGTCAGTGTCCGAATTTTAGCAAATACATTCCCATATAATAGCATATGTCCCATCAGAATTTATACCGCGAATGGGAATACGGGGAATACTTATGGTTTATCTGTAAACTTTCCTTTATTATTCTGCATTATAACGGTAGTTGTCGGTATCAGGTACTGTGTTGTAAGAGTGATTCCGGGATCCTAACTAGAAATAATATTAGTACGATTACTCGGTGTCAGCCAGCTCGTCAATGTGTCTGCGCTGGTAAATTGGAATCGATGGTAACCGACAAAAATTGAAAACTTCTTCAGTTTACATACTAATTAAAAGACAATATTGTTTCTTGTAAAGGTATATACGAGGACCGGTTTCGGACGACAAGCGGTACTTCTTGGGACCATTCGGTTAAAATATTATTCTGTGTTTAAAGCAATTGTTACTAAAGTTTCAACATTGTAAATAGTGATTACGTGATTTATACTCGCCATTCTTTGACATTTAAAGATAAATTGAGGCTCTGTACTAATAAATAAGGAAAGAAAACAAGAGAGCCGACGCGGTTGTTGTTGCGTAAATCATATATTGTTCAACAATAATTACATAGAATTACAGATTGCGCCCTCTTTAATGTAAAAGTTACTACCATTTATCACGGTAGATCCTCTCCTTCAATATGGAGGGATGGAGGGAGGGAGGGAGGACTTTAAAGATTATATATGAAATTTGGTACTTTACACAAAATTATATATGGGTCCATATATCATTATATATAAGCATATATGTTTTTAATTTTATTTATAAATCTAAATTTAAATGGTGGTTCTTAGATTTGACGTACAAAATGAAAGAATAAAATTAAAAAAAATTTTTTAATATGTATTTAATATTTTCATTTCTTTAAAAAAGCAAATTAAGTAGAAAAGCCTACTCTGAATGCTATCCTTCAATAAATTAGTTGATGGTTTCATTTATTAATTATCAATTTGATTAAGTATTCTAAAGAAACTTGTCCAAAATAATAATTTAAAAGAAAAAAAATTTTTTTTTTTTTTGAAAATAGATTAATTTCTTAAAAATTTTTAATTTACATCCCAAATAATTTTAATACTATAAGACGATCAGGACGAACTTCTGATTTGAGCAGTAATAAAATCTGAAAGGGAGCAAGCAGCAAAGTTAGAAAATACTCAGAACGAAGTAACAGATGTTGATTAAAAGTTTCATATAAAAAAAAGCATTATCTAAAAAAAAGATTGAGAAAATGCATAGTATGTGTAAAAAAGCACCAGGAGAAGAACAAGTAGAAAAATCTAGATAATTTAGAAAATTAACTAAATAAATTTTGAAAATTGAATAATTGATTAGAAAAAAAAATGTTTGTAAAAGATTCAATCTTTATTTAAATTTATGTAAAAAATATTAATAATTAATAAAATATTAAATAATATATATTTATTTTGAAGAAAATTGACTAAATAAATTTTGAAAATTTAATAATTGATTATAAAAAAAAATTTGTAAAAGATTCAATCCTTATTTAAGCCGCATATACAAAGACATTTGAATATAGTATATCTAAAAGCTCTTTTAATTTATTGTAGCCTACTGCCGAAGTCGAAAATAATGTATCCAAAATTCTATTCAATTTTACGCGTATCATTTATCCATTCCTATCCAATATTTATATAATTCATATTCTTGAAAATAGAAAATTCTAATGGAGAAACTTTCAATTACAGTTTATTGATTAAATTTTCCTAAGATATAACTTTTCTTAGTTTATATGTCTTGTTCCTATTTAATGTATTTGCGCTTGAAACTCTATATTTAAGAATTTTCTACCATGCTTATACGCGTTATTTCATTGTTGAATGATCGTCTTTTCGTTTATTAGAAGAATAATAAAAATAATTTCGTTCTTCCAGAACCAAAGGCTTGCGGCAGACCCGAACAGCCAACAAAAAAAAAAGATCTTGTCCATGAGGCAGACGACGATCGCGAACGCGACGCGATGACAGTAATCGGAGGCGAGCTCACCTGGTGAGCAGGAAGGTCACCCTCGAAGATAGCAGTTGACCGCTCTTGGCGACTCGGAGTATGGAGTCGTGGTTCTCCCGGTTGAGCGGGGGGGCACGTGTTAAAAAACGTCTCGGGTTCCTTGACAATCACGCACTTTTGACAACTTATTGAGCGGCAATGCCGCGCACGAATCGGTGGAAAAACTACGCACACAGAATATTTGTCGTTTTGCCGAAATCAAAACAGAAGTATAAACACCAGAACTTGGTTGGAATACCTGACAAGATACTTTTATAATCAAAATGAGGTAACACAATTTTTGTACAACGATATTTTAAACTACGATATTAAAGTATTAACTTTTTTTTGCGTTGAAAATAATAATTTTTATGTTGTTTTTAGGTGATAAATTAGGTGATTCTTGTTACCCAATTTTATGTTACACCGGAGAATTGAGACAAGTACCGAGCAGTAACTTATTGAGCAGTTTGGCACAAAGCTGTGCCGAACTCGCAACAAATTTTATAGTTTTCATACTTTAAATAATTAAATATTAACACTTTACGTAAAAATGTTTAGAGAAATCTGTAGGTAGTTTCTTTTAAAATATATTTTTGATAATTTTCAGCTGCAAGTTCCAAAAAAATAACGAAAATGTCTTAAACAAGGATTCAGTAAACGAGGAAGAAGAAAAAGTTAATGTACCAATATCGATTTTGAAATCAATATTATCTGAAATAAGGTAAATATTGTTTATTTATTTCAATATGTAAAATCCCAGTGAAAACAGCCTAGTAAAATGATGTCAATATGACTTCAAAATTTGGAAATCTAAAAAGTAGTAGCACAGATGTCATATAATGATTATTTAAATATGCCTCTTTTAATACTTAAACTACAATTTTTAATATGTATATATTAAAAGAAACTGATTCAAATGTTTATAATATCAAAATAATCTCACATTTAAATGATCATTAATAATCGAAAGAAGAAAAATTTAGGATTGGATGGTATATAGTTATTAAACCAGATTATAAGCCGCCGTGTAATCGTAGTCAATATTGTTCTGAAGATCACTGTCACGGTCGTGAATACAGGTCTGGAAACTCTAGTAGTGGGGGTGACTCGCTTAGTGAAGTCATTTTAGATGACTCCAGTAACAATGTAGAACAAGAGGATATCTTTGTGATTTTTGTTTATAAAATACATTTTTGTATTTTAACTCGCTTAATGACGATATTTTTATAGGTTTGCCATGTGACCGCGCACGTTGCTGTGTTGCAAAGATTATCACGCATATCAAAAAATTTCCATTTTTTATTTTTTAATTATTCACGAAATGAGTAATTTAGGATGATTCTTAACCTATCGCTCGCAGGTTAGTCATAAAGAATGCATAATAAGGAATTTCGTAATGCGCGATGTACAAGGAAACGTCCTAGGTAAGCTCAGTTATAAAAAAAAATATTCTGTCACGTTAAAAGAAACTTTAATAATATAGTCGCAGAGAAGATTCGGTTCGGGGAGACGCTATTAGCGCTGACAACGTCATTCTATCTCTGTTACTTACTAAAAGTTGAACAAGAAGAGAGCACGCTCATAGCGCTAAAAGCGCGCTCCCCGAACCCAGTCTTTATGTAGTTGACACTATCACCACCTGGAGCGCTGGAGGTTAGAGATTTTTTTAACGCAAATAATTCTCAACCTATATACAGTGACATATTGAATGTAACGAACGCACAAAGTCCTAGAAAATGATTAAATTGACAATGAAACTGACGAAATATTGTGTCGTGTCAAATTGCAAGACTGGGTGCAAAAGTGTCAAAGTAAATTGTTCAATTTTTAAAGTGCCAAAACGTGACGAATTGCGTAAAAAATGGATATCCGCAATCCCTGGCATAAATGACCTGAAACCCAACCAATTTGTATGTGAAAAACATTTTGATAAAGAATGCATAATAAGGAATTTCGTAATGCGCGATGTACAAGGAAACGTCCTAGTCGAGGTAAGCTCAGTTATAAAAAAAAATATTCTGTCACGTTAAAAGAAACTTTAATAATATAGCTCGTCGCAGAGAAGATTCGGTGTATTGCGAGCAGTCGGCCAAAACGGTCGAGCCAGCCTCACCACGCCACGCTCCAATAACATCCAGCACCCTTCCCGGCTTGCCGAGGAAGCGGTGGTTACTCAGTCGACAGAGCGACGCAGAACACAACCGCTCCCTTTGCAGCATTATACTACAAAAAGGAGGAAGGTTGTTTTGTAGATGCGTCGTCAAGTCAATGGGAGAAACATAAAGTAGCCTGACTCAAGAAGAGGCCCTGCGAACAGCGCTCAGTCGACTCCCGGTGCAAGACACTCGGACCTCTTCCCGAATCCTCCGAAGAAGGCGATTCCGAAATGCGGTACTAAACCGCCACCCAGCGCGAGGCAGACCCTCCGAGGAAGGTGATTATTAATCCGCCCTCTGGTGCTAGCCGCCAGGAGATCGACACACGACGATCGACGGCGAAATCTCTTCCTCTCCTCGAGAGTCCTCATACCTCCGGTGCTCGGACACGGACACCGTCACCAAGAGGTAACGAAACTTCAAACGCAAAGTCGCTAACTGACGCAAGTCGCTCTGACGGTCATTCACCGATTCTTGGTGCCAGCCGACCTACTCTCTTGGTTTTACCTAAATCAAAAACTTCCTTTCTTCCAGTAACCTCAATCCCGAAGCCTGAGTTGAAGATACTCTTAAAGGAGTTTCAAGTTCCCCGTCTCATCTCTCCTCTACCCTCCTCTCCTCGAAGCCGCGACGTTGGTACACTAAAGGAGAAAGCAACGCAGACTGTAGAACCACATCGTTCTGAGGTGACATATAAAAGTGTTGCAACACAGACAAAAACTCGAGGAAGAGGACGTAGGAGAATTAACAGAAGAAGAAACAATAAAGAAAATACTGTTTATTCAAGATTGAATCATCGGTAACGTCCTCGTATACACGATCGTCGCTGTAGGAGACCCTTATCCTTCATATCTATAGGGAACAACAACAAATGCTCAAACGTTCGTATATACCTTGTGTGTTTATATCTTATAATGGATAATAGATAGACAATTTATTCTACGGCTAAGACCCGCTAAGAATATCTTTTTGGGAAAAATCCTAGAAAGAAAGAAGGAATATCTCCTGCCACAAACTCGTGTTTCGAGGCCCGTCTGCCTCGGTGCCCCTGGGTTCTGTCACAAATGTTTGAATTGTGGAAAATGTTGAGAATCATGTTCCAATAAAGAGTTAAATGGTTACTGAGTAAAATTATCTTAGCGATCGCTGTTAGAATAGTAAAGCATCTAGGCTAACCTGCGAGCGATAGGTTAAGAATCATCCTAAATTACTCATTTCGTGAATAATTAAAAAATAAAAAATGGAAATTTTTTGATATGCGTGATAATCTTTGCAACACAGCAACGCGCGCGGTCACATGGCAAACCTATAAAAATATCGTCATTAAGCGAGTTAAAATACAAAAATGTATTTTATAAACGAAAATCACAAAGATATCCTCTTGCTCTACATTGTTACCGGAGTCATAAGCCCACCCTTGCCATTTAATACACTGTATCCAGCGCTCGATTGTTGTTGACAAATCATTGCAAGAAATGCAGGCTTCATCTTCTTCCTAATCTGAAAATGCGCTGTCTTTTTGCTTTTTTTTTTTTAATTTAATTTTTCAACTTTAGGTGCTTCTATTTCTAACTTCCTTTTCCTAGTGGCAGTCTCCATTTCCTGCTTTTTGTAGGGAGACGAAGTCAGGATGGTAGTTTTTTCTCTTTTTTTGTTTCTTGTCTGAATATTTTTTTTCTTTTTGGGAAGGGAATGTCGAGGAAATTGCAAATGTTTCATCATTTCCAGGTATCACAGAACGGGTCTCATCATCTTGGATTTCCTGCTGCATATTTTCTTCTGGATATAATTGGTCATTTTTTGTGATAACGCAAATAATCAGGAATTAATACTGCTAAATTAATACATGTCTCAGCAGTAATGAGCTCTCCATTGGAAGACAAAGAGCTTACTAGTCTTTTTCCACGTAGAGCTAGTATTTTTGACCCCCACCACCAAAAAAACGGACGAGTTTCCGAACCTGTATTCACGACCGTGGTCACTGTCTTAAAATCTTACTGTATGTTCACTATCACTAACGTGATGACGCGAAATTAAACCAAATTAAACCAATATATAGGTATATATTGGTATATATTGGTATATAGGTATATATTGGTTTAATTTGGTCGCGTCATCACGTTAGTGATAGTGAACATACAGTAAGATTTTAAGACAGTGACCACGGTCGTGAATACAGGTTCGGAAACTCGTCCGTTTTTTTGGTGGTGGGGGTCAAAAACACTAGCTCTACGTGGAAAAAGACTAGTAAGCTCTTTGTCTTCCAATGGAGAGCTCATTACCGCTGAGACATGTATTAATTTAGCAGTATTAATTCCTGATTATTTGCGTTATCACAAAAAATGACCAATTATATTCAGAAGAAAATGTAAACAATAATCATACTATAGATAGAGTAACTCAGAAGAGGAGAAGTGCATAAAAAGTGCATCAAAACATTAAATTTATGTATATGCCAAAATTACAAAGTTATTAAACAGAAATCATAAAAATAAAAAAGTAACACATGAAGAATATTAAATAGATTAAACTGATGAAGAAGTGATGTATCTTCAGACTATATATTACAATTTATAATGTATGTATAGAATGATTTTATCAGAAAGTTTTTATGAGAATTATTAAAAACAAGTATACGTAAAATAGCGAAATAATATAATTATAAATATTAACGTCCATTGCAAAAAAACTTTTGGCAGTTATTCGATCGCTTATTAAAAGAATTTTTATTTTATATTAGCGAGATCTAAGCTCCTGTATTTTCGGTGGTCTTCTGTTTTTCCTATATCATCGTATCGATTCTCCACATCTTTTTGAGTCGACATATTAGTCACACTGGAGCTACAGATTCGGAAATATTATTTCTAAACATAAAGGAAATACAAATAAAGACTTTAAGAATGTATAAATTTGTTTACTTATTTAACCATTATATCTATATATTATCTACACGAAAGATATGCGATATCTATGCAAAAGATATTTGATACACCAGTAGCATTGAAAACAATTAACAAAGAGAACAATGTAAACCCAGACACGTAAACTCATGACGATCGAGCGATTGCGCAAATAAACATGTAAAGCGGGGAGCACACACTTCCGCAACAACGCACAATGCGCTAGCATAAGAAAATTGATTGGTCCATACACATGTGCATAAGAAAATAGACCAATCAGTTTTCCTATGCTTAATTGCTTACGCATCACGCGTTATGCAAAAGTCCGTGTTCCCCGCTTAAAGCTGCGTCCGCAAAGATGCTTAGCAATAATATTGAGTTTGTTTCAGGCAACGTATTCAATATTTGTTACATTTATCCAGCAACAGTTTACGCCCAGAGGGAGCCTAACTAATAATTTTATTTGCGTTTTTGATTCATCCTTTTCTTTTATATAATTTTGGCATCTCGCCGAGACATTTCTACAAGGACGTCATCGTTGGAATCTAAGGAATTTGGAGGAGAGAAAACTGAAGGCGAGGGGCTGATCGTTTGAGGAAGTCGAGAGGGAGGAGGGGGGCCTGTTCGCGCCGTTCGCAGGAGGCTAAGCGGATGATGAGACCCGCTCTGCGACACCCGGAAACGATGAAACACCCGCAACCCCTCCGACACTCCCCTCCCAAAAAGAAAAAAAATATTCAGACAAACGCGATGGAACGCGCGTATAGCGCGTGATCGGCAAGTGACGGAGAAGACTGTCGCAGGGCCCTCCACGGCCAAGGAAAATAAGATGCCCCGACCGATCTCTACGGCACCGACCGGACCCGGGATGGCGAGGTCATCATCCCAGAGAGTAGACTATAATCCTTAACCGAGGTATTTTTGAAACTTTTAATTTTCCGAAGCCTACAATAAAAATATGTT
The DNA here is from genome assembly GCA_035220575.1 of Temnothorax rugatulus. NCBI lineage: Eukaryota > Metazoa > Arthropoda > Insecta > Hymenoptera > Formicidae > Temnothorax > Temnothorax rugatulus. The sequence goes on from JASTWL010000338.1 coordinate 105,875, forward strand.
CAAAATAAGTTAAGAACTACAAGCTTAGAAATAAAGAGTAAATCAACGGCAAAATAATAATTCAATTTTCGACTGCACAGAAGCACAGAAAGTGAAACTGGTCTACTCATACGAATTAGAGATGACAAAAATTATAAAAAATGCACAGTAGCGACATTATGTCTCACCATAAAAAGAGAAATGTTCACGGAAAAAAAATTTTTTCACCATTGCAGCTAATCATGGTTTGCTGAAATTGTATTTGCTGCTGCAGCGAAAGAATTTGTCACTGTTGCTATTACATCGGTTTCTTAGCAAAGTAAACTTATCTGCTATGATCATATCGATCACAAACTTTAAGTTCGCTATCTTAGCTAACAGCTGTAACTAACACAACAAAAGTATGTTCATTTCAGTGATTCATGGCTTTATGCAGTCTTCCAAGTTATACATTAGTAATAGGTAAAGACCTATTACTATCAATTCCTTTTGAGACGCGGCTACGTAATAGTTTTCACGCCTCCAATAATTAAGATGCCTCTACATAGCGAGGCTATGTTGTCTGGTAATCGAGCCACGCGGACGTACATCGCGTGCCTCGTTGAGAATAAAGTATCTTGCGTTTTTAATCGAGTTACCCTTTTTCACCCTTACAGTAAACAAAAGCTTATCGCTATAAAACAATACATGATGGTGAAAATGAACATTCAGCACATGTTCTGGAAAACAAACCTGTTACACCTGCGATTAGCACACAAACGACTTTACTTAATGAATTGCCGGAAATTCCCGTAAAAGAATATGCAATGCATACTGATTTCACGATCAGGGGCGTACTAGGAAACTTGATTGACAGAGTGATTTCGATACCAAGAAATTCGCCACCTATTCCTACGGCGGCCGATAAATTAAGAGAAGAGCCAGACATTGTTGACTCTTATCTTGCAGCGATAGGTTTAGCTCCGTTTTTAAATGAAAATTTCAACGACCTAGAGGGAAAAAGATGACATTGATGATTACACAGAGAGAAGGGTTTCTTTGGATTTAATAAATTTTATTCAAACAAATTTATCTTTTGGAATAGTCCAAACAAACTAATGTTTCGATCAATGATTACGATTGTTTGATTTTTCAAAGAATATATATCTTCGTTTTAAATAAAACAATTGTTTGAAACAAAAGCATATTCTCTATCGCTTTAATAATACTATTGTTTCATTTAAACAATATCAATGCTTCATAAAAAATGTCTTAAACATTTATTTATTATTTATTTATTTATTTATATATGTGGTAGTCGGTTGACTGCCACATACATAAATAAATAAATAATAAATAATTGTCATATCTCCATCACTCGAGTGACCGGTGTGATGGATTCCAATGATGTGTACAACTACGAGTGATAGACGCTTGCGTCGTGGGGTCTTATATACGATCTCTGGTCGAATTTGACTTACGAGTTTAGCAGCCGCCTAGCGGTGAAAACGCTTATCACATTTATTGTAACCAAATAATATATTATTTGGTTGGGAGATATTACTTCAAATAATAGTATCTTTTCCGTTAAATAATAGGGCTTTCTTGAATAAAAACAAAAGTTTTTTAATTCAAAAAAATATTATTTCGTCTAAGCATATGTTGTTTCAATGAAAGAAATTTCAATCAAACAAATAGAAATACTAAATGTAAAGAACTCGTTTTCTCTGTGTACACTGACAAAAATGACGAAAATATTGTTCCATTCACATCTATTCAGGACATTCCTATTTTAGCGAGTCCTGTCAAGAAACGGAAAAACGACCCAGAAAAGTAGAAAAAGAATGTTTTAAAGAAACTGAGAAACAGTAGAGAGGCATACGAAACTCATATTAGAAACAATTATAAATATCCGAGAGCGAAAAGAAATACCACCTCTACTTAAACGAGCTTGTAAAGCGCGTCACGAACCTATGTGACAACTCGTCTCGCGTGAAAAGTGTATGCGTGAACTATTTCGACATATATATTAGTAATTTATGCCTTCCAATACTCAAAATAGCTGCTATATTTTTCAAACTTTTTTTGTTTATAACTTTTTAATAAACAATGATCGACGGCTAAAACCTTCTGAAGGTCACTCAGGAGGGTGACATTGACAACATATGTTAAGGTCAAGATCATCGGAGAGAATGGCCCTTTTATTCATAAATACCAGAATCTTTTACAATATAAAGAATATAAAGAAGAAGTTCGCCAATCGATCAGAAACCAATCTATTTCCATTGTCAACGATCTCTATAAAAACCAGATATATGTAAATCCCGTTGACAGAATGCTGTTAGGTTGGTGGAAAGCCACCAACGAATTTACGAAAGACTATCCGAACATTTTTTTCACGCGAGCGGACAAGGGCAACGTCACCATAGCCCTTGATAAAGATGAATATGTTAGGCGAATGGAAGAAGACGTACACTGTAGTCAAAAAAGATCCCTTAAGAAAGATGACCAACGATCTGAGGGGCTTACTTATGAGATGGAAGAAGATGAAATTCATTTCGGAACAGGAATACAGAGCCCTACTTACAACAGACGGTGTTCTTCCTAGATGGTATATGCAAGATTGTCTCAAGTTTATCATCAGACGCTGTACGATTCGTCTCATTCGTACGGAGCATCTAAAGATGAACTTAAGACGATCTTATGTATATACATATATATATATATATATATATATATATATATATATATATATATATATATAATCTGACTATGAATAGCTTAAATATGGTATATCTCTACGCATATTGTGACGATATATTTGGTTTAGGGTCGGTTGTTGCAACCTCTTGGTAAACTACCTAATAGTTAAATCATATATATGTCTTTGTTTATCCTTTACATTAGACAAAAATAGACATATAATTTAACTATTAGTTAGCTTACCAACAGGTTGGAACAACCGGCCCTTAATAATTTAGTGGTTTTCTTGTCGATCCATAAATCCTATTTTTATTGCATATGGGGAAGGAAAAGAGCCATTAAAAATAAATACGGTTAAAACGAGAGTCGAGTATATTGTATCGTGCTTTAATGGTAGTCTCTTACTCAAGAGTACGCCGCAACGGCTCACAAGGATCTTTTGCTCGGAATTTTCCTCGCACTTTATGTTACTATAAAATGATTAGAACCCAGAGATTTCGCATTACATTACCCTCGCGAGATTTCTCGCGGTTCTCGAATATATCTGGAAAGATATTATTAATTGCGCTGTTACTTTCGTCGATGAGAAGAACACAATCCGACGCAACGAACGTGCATTCTAAAATTGGATTGGCTACGAATGTATGCAGAAGAAAGACCGAAATACAAAATATTAATAATCTTACAGTCTTAATCACATAGTAGTAATAATATTATGCTATAATAATACTTATATTTAATTGTAGTAAATGTAATTGTACTAAACTAGGCGTATGGTTTACCGAAAATACATAAACCGGGGTGTCCACTCAGGATTATAGTCTCATCAATCAATAGTCCACTATATAGATTAGCTTCTTTTTTGCATAACATTATCTATAATAATATTACATTTCCGACCACGCATTTAAAAAATAGTTCTCAGTTGGTGAGTGAGTTAAGCGGCATCACACTGGAATCAAATTATAAACTGATTTCGTTGGATGTAGTTTCTTTATTCACTAATGTTCCTTTAGAATTAGCTATTAATAGCATAGAAAAAAGATGGGACTGTATTCGCGAGGGAACCCATATACCTAAAGAAGAATTTCTATTAGCTGTCCGCCTAGTGTTAAACTTCACTTTTTTTGTTTTCAATAATCGTATATATAGACAAATTTTTGGCGCACCTATGGGCTCTCCTCTCTCACCAATTATTGCCGACATTACAATGCAGGACATAGAGACAAAGGCAATAAAATTGTTACCTTATGTTAGACTTTATCGCAGATATGTAGACGATATTTTTATGGCAACTCCATCTGAATATTTTGAACAGATTTTAGAAATCTTTAATTCACAGCATAGTAGATTACAGTTCACAATTGAAATTAGTAAAAACAATACTCTTAACTTCTTGGATGTCACGGTGATGTTGAAAGATGGGAGTTTCACATTTGATTGGTACCATAAACCTACTTTTTCGGAGAGATACCTAAACTACCATTCACACCATCCAATCTCCCATAAAAAAGGTGTCATTTTCGGGCTTGTTGATAAGATCATGACGATTTCTCATCCACAATTCCACACTAAGAATTTGAACCTTATTATCCAGATGCTATTAGAAAACGGTTATCCTTTATCGTTCATTTTTTCAGCGGACAGGCCGAAGCGTCGCGAGTGAGGTTGCACACGCTTACGAAATGCTGAGATTTATTTCAACGAGCAAACTGGGCAAAGTGCTGGGCTCGACGTGCGTACAATTAAGGCCATTGAGGTCAATGACAGATGTGAATACCGTTAAAAGGCTCAAATCAAAAAATAATAATTTAAAAAATGTAAACAATTTAACGACTACCGTTAGAGAGCTCAAATTAAAACTTAATAATTGTAATAAAAGAATTAATGCCCTCTCCAACTTATGTAACATTTTAATACTAGGAGAGAAGGCAAAAAGCATTGACCAAAAAAATTAAATTTTTACAAGATTCAGAACTGAAGGAACTGTTTGGAAAAAGATTGAATGTTTTAGAGCTTAAAAAAAAATGTAAAAACAATCAAAGTGCAACGAAATAAAATTGCACATTGTAAAAAAAAAAAACAAAAATGAATGCTCTTGAAAAAGAATTTTCAAACTGGAATGGGTTGTTACAAGAAATGACCCGTCAATTTAATGTAGCTGTGGCGGCTGTGAGCGCCCCGAGATCGGCGGCTCCACCGCCACACAGCACGCATGAAAACGCGCCCCTGCAGAACGGCAACCCGTTCTACGCGAAAGCGCCAGTAACACGGCAACCCGTCACACATGGTGAGCACGTGCTCCAGCAATGACACCCCAGGATAACAACAAGCCGGCACCGCTAGGCGGCTGATCTTTCTCGTAAGAGAAAATCGGCGACCAGGGTATATAAGGGCCGTCAGCGACGGTACCTTCGACTATCTTCGCACAGCTGGCATTACACACACAGCTACGAGAAGAACAGTCTCCAGGACGCTACGGAAGCATAGCCGTACCAAGCCGCCTACTTCACGCCCATTGCTGCCTCATCAATCCGTGCAGCCGCAGGATTCTCCTGCAGCGTGGAAGCTGATACGGCTCGAGTCACCGCCGTGGCCGCTCACTAGACCTCCGAGGGACCTGCTCACTACGTGGGACACACGCCTCCGCCGCTACACCTCGCCGAGGCTCAGCTGAAGCGAGCAACTCCACCGAGGACGCGATCAAACGGCCCTTGTCAGGGCCACATAACAACCGGCCCTTTTCAGGGCCACCAAAATCTCCAACCGACATCGCCGGTCCGCATTTAAATTTGGCCAACCGCCATAGTAGCTAAATCTATTTTACGTTGCTAATTTTTTTTTATGTAAAGTAATAATAAGTAATGGCACCGTGACTCTTTACGCGACGCGACGGGTTGCGAGTACTCGAGATGTTGAGATCTCATATAACGAGCGAACGGATCAAGTTCTAAGTAGGCTTGATCGATAGCTTGGGGTTCGAATTGGGGGGGTATCTCCTATAACATTTTCCGCTACGTGCCCTACGAGCGGAGATATTGCGACGCAAAGTCGAAAATGTGAAAATTTTATATTAAGATACTTGTACTAACGCCGACGTCTCTCAACCAATCAGAGGACTCAGAGAAATGTCACTTTCACTTTTTCGACACTGGCGGTGCTGGTATCGCCAGTTTCGATATCGCGCGCGCATTATTATCGATCGATCTATGATAGGTAGGTAAATAGGTCGATAGACTTATCGGTCAGGAGGAAGATTTCTATCAACAACCCAGCGAGTAAATATACGTGTGCGTACGTATGCGTACTGCGTACTGCGTACGGCGCTCAGTGCAGTTAGTGTGTTCTGGTGGGTTCAGTCGGTTCAGCGCGCCGTCAGTTAGTTATTATAATCACAGTCAGTCTTAACCTATCGTCAAGAGACACGGTAGTGACAGCCAAATACGCGCGGAGCGAGACCGACCGTTACTACGTTTACGCGAGCGTTACTTCTGTAGTAACTTACGATAATTCGTTCGCGTAAACGGGATTGTTCTTCGTGTAAACGGGACTACAAAAAGAAATGATATCATAACAAAATTACCTTTTTAAAAAAAAGGTAAAAAAAAGGCGTCAAGTCACACTCGTTCGAAGAAAGTGGTTATCTCAAAAAAACCGATGAGGTATCTTTGTACCTAAAAAAAACTGATGTGGTATGTTTGTATTTTCACAAAAATAAATGATATCTATAAATTGCGCCAAGTAAAAAATGAATATATATTCCTCGGAAAATAACTGTTGTATTATTTTTCGTATTATTAAAAAAAATTTCGTACAAAAACTTGACGCTGCTCACAACAAAATTACCTTTTTTAAAAAAGCAGCGTCAAGTTTTTGTACGAAATTTTTTTTAATAATACGAAAAATAATACAACAGTTATTTTCCGAGGAATATATATTCATTTTTTACTTGGCGCAATTTATAGATATCATTTATTTTTGTGAAAATACAAACATACCACATCAGTTTTTTTTAGGTACAAAGATACCTCATCGGTTTTTTTGAGATAACCACTTTCTTCGAACGAGTGTGACTTGACGCCTTTTTTTTACATTTTTTTTAAAAAGGTAATTTTGTTATGTCAGATTCACGTCGGAGAAATTCAAAAAGTTCATACAAAATGCAGAGGTTACGTTTTCTGTGGCACACCCCCTAAGAAGGTTCATAAAAACTGGTAAAGGCAATTTAGATAAGCTAGCCCACGGCAACATTGTATATAAAATTCCGTGTAAAGATTGCGAGGTAACTTATGTGGGCCAAAGTAAAAGACAATTACAAACCAGAGTCAAAGAACATAGATCGGACATTAAAAAGAACTCTGGTTCCCCTTCAGTCATTTCGTGCCATCGCTTACAGACTGACCATGAGTTTGACTGGGAAAACGTTAAGATTTTGGACGTTAAGACGTCACTTCGGAAGCGATTAATCTCGGAAATGATACACATTAAACGACAGACATCTCCGTTAAACAAACAAAATGATCTTTTATTTACATTGACAGATCTTAATGTAAATTCCATGCAGATTGCTGATGCAACGTCTAGTGTGAATAATTCGAATGAATGTATCAATAATGTATCTGAAGCAATGTGTAATGATGACGAATTAAATGAATTAATCAGTGACGAAGATATGGACAAATTAAATGAATTAATCAGTGACGAAGATATCGACAAATTAACTGCAGCTACTACAAGCCAGCTACTACAACCTTTGGGCAGTGTAAGAAATTTTACACACATACACACACACACACATACACACACACACACACACACACACACACACACACGCACGCACGCACGCACGCACGCACGCACGCACGCACGCACGCACGCACGCACGCACGCACGCACGCACGCACGCACGCACGCACGCACGCACGCACGCACGCACGCACGCACGCACGCACGCACGCACGCATACATTGTCTATTGTGTTCCTATTTACTGATTAACATATAAACTTTCTGAGAATTAGGAATAATTAATGCTTTATCGCCACAATCATTAATTAACCATTTCTCATATTAGTTTTGCATAGAATTTAAGATTATATTACCTACATTTATATTTTACATTACATACTGTAATATCTATTTGTGCAATATTTGGATTACAAAGACGAAAGTCGAAAACAGAAGATTTAAATTTATTGTGGTTGATAACATGACAGATAGTGTAGTTGTCAATTGCCCAAATGTAGAGCTAGATTTTAGACCACAGACGATTTTGCGTATGCGCATTGCAGGCGATTAGGATTTTACTCATGATGTAAAAAGGATGTACACGGAATCACTTCCGAAGGGATATCTCTCGGTTTTGAATTTGTTCCCTCACTAGCTTCTTTTCCCACCTCCTTCTCTCCTTTCTTTCCCCTTCCTTTCCTGCCTTTTTGTCTATTACACAAGGTCCCGTTCTCTCGCCGCCGAGTATTTTATCATATCATTGTTAGTACACGTCAGAACACATCGACAATGCAGACCCTACAAAGTTTCGCATCACTAACGAAAAATTCTCCGATGTACGTATTAACTTATTAACTTATACCGTTAACACACCTTACTGATTCGCTATGAATTAATTTACAGTTTGACGTACTTTGGACACAACGAACGAAATATCTTAATTCGCTAAATGTAATCCGGATTTTAATAATATGTCGTGCGTATTTTTGTAATTTATTGCGTTTCTAAATTGTAAGACACTGAAGATGGTTCAATGTTGAACCGAAACGTTTGTATTTTTTTATATTAAGTGGAATATATTAACGCTTACACCTTGTTACGACTCGATGCTCCTTTATTTTTGTAATTGATTTTAATCTTGTGAGCCTTCTGGATTATATAAAATTAAATTAAATTAAAAATATGGTAAAAAGACATGCATTGAGACAGTTACAATAATAATCAGAAAATTTTCGTCAATCGATATAACGCACGATAATATATATAAAAGATTACTAATATTCAATAATTAACTTTATTTAAACTGTTTTGTAAATCGTTGAAACATTAAATAGTTTCGCATAATTTACAATTTTTTAATTAACAGTTTTTTTGTTTAAAAAAAAAATAAGATCCCTTACAATGTTTTCACAATGTTCACAACACGCGGACTGCATTCAATCCATCCAAAGCGAATCGCTGGTGAAAAGATTTTTGTATCACACGTGCGTAAAAAGTGGCCCGCCTTCGGCTCGTGCGTCCACTCCGCAACCGTGTCCAATTTTCAACTTCCCGCACTTGTTATTACACAAATAACTATAGAGAACGAACAGTTTGATACAATGTTCCCTCCTTTATAATGTGGTTCTTTTGGATCATCGTAAGAAAATAAACGTCGTGGCGGAGGTCCTTGCCCATAATAAAGCAAATTGTACACATCATCACAGACTACCACTATGGAATTATTTTGTGCAATCTCTACTAAACGCTTGCACATTGATCTACCAAGAAATAAAATTGACAAAATAATATATAATAATCTATATTAATGTATCTCAAGAAGTAAGGTACCAATGACGGGACACTTAAGACCTATGTCTGGACACCTTTATCATTTTAGTTTTTAAAATAATTTAGTTCTTAAATAAGTACAACGCAAATTAAAATCAAAGATAAAAATATAATACAAGAAAAATATTTTCATCTTTGATTCTTTGATTTTAATTTACGTTATAACTTATTTAAGGATTAAAATGATAAAAATGTCCAGACATAGGTACGTGTCCAGGTATTGGTATATTTACCTTATATATTTTACTCTTTTAAGTATATATGTACTTTAGATTTTTGAACTTTAGATTTTGAACACTTTTGATTATAAAATTTTGTTCTTTTAAAGTACAAAAATTTAAAGTACATATGAAGGGGTAAAAACCACAGTGGTGTAAGTCAAATTTTTAAACATATTTTTTCGTGTACATAGATACAATTTATATATTGTATAGATTGCATCTATGCACGCGAGAAAAAATTTAAAAAAATTTAACTTACACCACTATGACTTTTATCCCTCCATATATACTTAAGTATACATAAATATATTGGTTGAAAAAATATAATGGAATTGCAAATTGTTCTGACACAGAATACAGTGGATTGTATGGTTACGATAATTTAAAATATACATTTACAGCAATATTTAAACGCGTCTGATCGTTTTATGATCATGTCTATCTTCGACACCGATTTCGGTTTCCCCGATTTTAGCGGAGCGGTTGGAGCGACTAGCGGTGATGAGTCTGCTCTAGTTCAAAAATACCATGCTCAACATTCGTCGATGGCGAGAACGGTAACTTTCCGTCATCGCGCGGCAGGTTTAAATTTTGCACATTTGTCAAGAAGCTTAACTCAACTTAAAACAAGTTCTGCTTTTTTCTTTTTAAATACCTACATTGAGAAAAAATATTTGGATCCAAAAAAATAATTATTTAGATTGTTGCCAATAGCTCATTTACTTAATATAATACACATATTTATTTAGAATTAAATATTTTTATTTAAATTAAATAAAAATATCTAATTCTAAATAAATATGTGTATTATAAAGTAAATAAAATCAACAACGACGGGTCGACGAGATCAGTGGTGACAAAACCGACGATGATTCCCCGTGAGGTTGGTCCCCGCGCGCGACTCGATTCCCGCGGAAGGAGGCGGAATGAGGAAAAAGGAGAGAAACGGGAATGGAGAATTCGACACGACGATGCATTCCGAAGGACCGTGGTCGGCGAACGTTAACTTGATCCTGCTGTCGACTGAAGAGATTCGCGTGTGTAAATATCGCGCCATCATTTCAATTGAAATGCTATAATAATAACGTAAACTTCGATAATGATGTAGACTCAGAAAGCGTGTTTCCACAAGTTAACAGGTAAAGTTCTTAAAGCGTGGAACACTCCTATACAGTAGAGAGCCTTTAGGACTATATTCGGAAACTTCACTAGCCTAGTTTACACCGATCACTTGATACGCGTATTAATAAAAATACACACCAGCGTCGTTCTGTCCTTGTTCAATTTTTAGTAACAAAGATGAAAGCGATGCGGTGTGCACTCGATTATAGTTTTTGATGAACGCAGCCCTAAAGGCTCTCTACTCTATCTATACTCTATCTATACACGCTGATAACGTCGCCGCCGATAACTTCGCCGCCGATCATGTCGCCGTCGATCACGTCGCCAATCACGTCGCCAATTACGTCGTTGCTGATTACATTACCACCGGTACCGTCGCCGCTGATCTCGTCATAATTACATGCTATTTCTTAAAAACTTAAACTTATTGAAAGAAGAGAACAGCAAACAATATAATGTGATTAAAGAGTTGAAAGAAGAAAACAGCAAACAATATAATGTGATTAAAGAGTTACAAGATATAAAGAAACAAAATGACATAAAAGACGAATTACTTTACGTCGGCGAATTGGCCGCGGCGGTACAAGTGCGGACACTTGTATACCAAAAAATTTTGAACGGAAAATTTAAAAATAAAACATTAATACAAGTGGACGCTACAGTAAAAGAAGGAAGCAAAAATTTGACAAATACAGAAATTAAACAATGGCAGGATTTCAAAACCTACATCGAACAGAAAGAAATGACGCTCGAAGAGATTGATGAGGCACTGTGGTTAGAATTGGGTGAATAGGGTCCTCCACGATTTTTTGTTTTTTATTTTAAATTAAAGTTCTAATACTAAAAACAACCATTACAATAACAAAAGTAATTAAAAATCGTTAAATAATTATTTTCATGAGTTTAAAAATTGCGATCGATTTAAACGCCAAGTTTTTCGCGCGTCGTCGATGTGACGTCATTATTCAGTAAACAGGTTGGACAGTTTGTTTCGAAAGCATTAAAAATGACTGAAAACGCAGATAACGTGCAAGAAACGCAGTTACAAGTGGTGCTTGTTTCGTAGTGGTCTGTAGTTTTTACCTTCAACTCTGTACCGAAGTGTACAATCGACAAGATGACAAGAGCGTTTTAAAGGGGGTTATGTCATGTGTTGTATATAATGTTCAAATTAATATACTTTGATATATTGTTTCATACTGTTACTACGTTTACGCGAGCGTTACTTCTGTGGTAACTTACGATAATTCCTTCGCGTAAACGGGATTTTGTAGTAACTTACGGATCTCCGGTCTCGTCACCACTGCGGTCTCGTCGTCGATCCGTCGTTGTTGATCACGTTGTCGCGAATTACATTTTATTATCACCGGTACCGTCGCCGTTGATCTCGTCATCTTCGGTCTCTTGCCCGCCACTTACTCAAAGGAAATTAGCGAAAAGCAACATGTCGAAAGTACCATCGGAAAATGTAAGTACTTGTCTTTTTAATATATATTTTACACAATTACAATGTTGCTATTTTTATTTTATTTTAGATGGAATTAGAGGATGACGATTTTGAGCTGGAATTTTCTCAAGAAAATAAATCAGCCACCGATCTCGTCGCTGCCAGTTCTATTGCCGCCATTTCCGTCGCTACCGGTTCCGTCGCTACCGGTTCCGTCGCCGCCGGTTCCGTCGCCGACCGTCCCGTCGTCACCAACCGTCCCGTCATCGCCGACCGTCCCGTCGTCGCCAACCGTCCCGTCGTCGCCGATCCTGGCACCGTCAATCCCGTCGTTGCGGGTCCCGTCGTCGCCGATCATGCCGCTGCTCATGTCGAAGATAATATTAGACAAGGTAATATTTTTATTAATATTATATATATTTAATTCATATTATATATATTTAATTTATGAAATTTGTTATACATTATATGTTTTATTTTACAGTTCAAAGACCAAGAGGCAGAGCCGCAGGGATACGACGACAGGAAGAAAGATTCATGAGTTTTTTATACCGATTGTCGTCAGCTAACTACCATTGGGGTAGTTGGGATAGACGAGGCAGAAGACCGAGACAGTAACATAATTATGAATGGTCTGACCTGAGGGGAGTCGGGATCCCAATGTGGATCTATGGTTCACTGATGGGTCAGGCATTAATGACTGCTTCGGGGCAGGATTTTACGGGCCGAAGGAGAACCACAGGGAGAGTATTCCTGTGGGAAGCCACTCAACTGTTTTTACAGCTGAGATACTGGCTATCCTAAAGTGCACGAAATATCTGCTAAACAAAGATACGAAGGGAAAGAAGATAAACATCTGCTCGGATAGTAGAGCAGCCATACAAACGCTGGCAAAAACAACTACCGAATCAGCATTGGTTTGGGATTGCATGCTAGCATTAGAAAGACTATGCGTGCCTGGGCATCAAGGAATACCCGGGAACGAAACCGCAGACATGCTGGCCAAGAAGGGAGCTAATGAAGCACCAATTGGCCAGGTGACGGGAATACCCTTTGCAGTAGGCAAAGAAATCATCAAAGGTCGCCTGAAAAGGGAACAGCTGACCAGGTGGGAGAAGTTAAAAACCTGCCGCCAGGCCAGGACTTTGATGAAAAACAGCAGACCAGGTAGGGCTAAAGAACTACTGGCGCTGAGTAAACAGAAACTGAGAATGGCGTTGGGACTGCTCACTGGTCACTCCGCCTTACTCAGAGCACACCTTTTTAGTCTCGGGCTTGCGGAGCAAAAGGTATGTCGCCTTTGCGGAGACGAGAAAGAAGACAACGTACATATGATATGCCAATGCCCGGCATTTATATGCAAAAGATACAAAACTTGGGGGCGTATGTACCTAACCCCCCAGGATCTAGAAAATGCTAGGGTTACAGATCTGATAAACCTGGTACAAGGTTCAGGACTGTATTTTGAGACCTAGCAAAAAACGAGTGGGGAGGCACAAAGGATCAGCTAGATCTAGTGGCCGACAGGGACCCTGGTGGTACCTCCCACTTCTGTACTACTACTACTACTAATATACAGGAAATATGCATAGCATACAATCGCATCGCATTCTAAGTTCGATTGATTTTCATTTTTGCTAGATACCATTTGACCAAAGACTTTTAGTATCCATTGTCTGTGCGACTCGTTGTATGTTCTAATATCAAGCAAGATTTCGATGAACATTCTATATACGTTAAAAAGCACTGCCCTTTTACACATATCAGTAATCGCAGATGGACATGTCCCTTGAGACTGAATGGCAGTCTCAAGAATGTTCATGCAGTTGCTGAATCGGCCCATCTCCAATTCTATTAGGGCATATTCCATATAGAAATATAAGTTATTTCTATTTTCATTCTTTTTCAAAAACTCCTTCAATGTTGCCCTTAATTTCTTTCCTCTGTAATGAAAAAACTTGATTAATCTCGCATGTGAAATAAAAACTATTAAATCTTAATAGTAAACATGGATCTTACTTGTTATCATGCTTTAAAGGTTCGTCTTTGCTGAGAGAAACCAATAGTCTTTCTAATTGCAACCACCAGACATATATACTTGCCCGTTGCAGCGAAGGCAGACTTTCCGCGATTGTATGAAATATCTTGTGTACAAAATCTAAGTATGGTTCCTGCGCCGGATGAAACTTGAGATATTGAGGACCTGACGTTAAACGTCCTTCGAGAACATCCTTCAATAATTTCTTCCTTTGGTCATGACCAGCCATTTCACCTACCATAGAGTACATGAATGGAAGCAGCACTTCTAAAGATTCTATTCCCCAATGAAAGTTTTCCAATAATTCCTATAAAAATATAAAATATTCTTTTTCGTGACTTCTAATTTGCACAATTTTATAATCTCGATGTTTCATAATTTCTTGTAATTCTATGTTTCTTGTAATTCTATAAATAATATACTTTGAAAGTAATTATAGAGTGATACATTTATAGTTTTTGAATGAGATAATTTCACTTACTTTCATGTAGCAGTCTCGACAAGATAGAAGTGGTACTTTTATAAAAATTAACAGCGCGAATTCAGCAAATGGATACTGTTGTATTATCTAATCTAATATGTAAAATTTTGTAAGAAACCGGTAATCTAACCTATACTACGTTTACGCAAGCGTTACTTAATTCTCTGTAGTAACTTACAAACGATACGATAATTCCTCCGCATAAACGGGAGATTTTATAGTAACTACGATAACTACGATGATATCGTTCGTATAAGTTACTACAGAAGTAATACTCACGTAAACGTAAGCTATTATAAAAGAGTCACGGTGCGGTTTCGCTTCGCGTCGTATAATAATCGCGTCGTACGTCGTATAATAATATTACCTTGAATCAGAAAAAATATTAATCGTCGCATCACGTAAAGAGTCACGGTCGGTACGGTATCGCTCCGCGTGTATACTTGATTGATGATGATGACGCGAGACTTTTTTTTTGTGGTTTTCTCTCGGTTGAGAGATATTAGTGCCTTCAGCCTCGCCCCGAAGCTATATGACAAAATGACGCGAGACACTACCGTGTAGGTTAGGTAACTGACTATGACAGCGCGCTGAACGCACTGTCTGCACTGCGCGCAGTCATGTAAAGTACACACATACATATCGAAACTGACGATACCAGCACCTCCAGTGTCGAAAAAGTGAAAGTGAGATTTCTCTAATATACCTATATATTTTCATAGACGTCGACGTAGGAGGAGAAGAAGAAGTATCTTAAAAATGTTTCACATTTCGACTTTGCGTCGCAATAACTCCGCTCGTAAGGCACGTAGCGGAAAATTATAAGAGAGACCCCCCCCCCCCCCCATATCGATCCCAAGCTATCGATCAAGCCTACTTAGAACTTGATCCGTTCACTCGTTATATGAGATCTCAACATCTCGAGTACTCGCAACCCGTCGCGTCGCGTAAAAGAGTCACGGTCGGTCTCGCGCTCCGCTTTAAAAGAATCCGCTTGTAAAAGAACTCCGTATACTTAACGCGAGACACTACCGTGTCTCTTGATATCGACATTGTACTCAATATAGGTATATTCGTACATACATGAGATAGCATTCGTATATACATGAAAAATGGAACATCCTTCCGTGATAATGAAAGGTTTGATAAAATTAAATCTCCTCATATTCCATTTCAGTTTTTTATTATGCATAAAAAACTCATTTCTTCTTCAATTACTTTGACATGTGCTAGCGAGACTGGGCGTGAAAATATTGTAATACATATGATATAATATTGTTTTATTTAAATAAATATTTCAAGAAACATTGAGTTTTTTCTTAAAATTCATAAAAAATAGAATTAGAATAAAAAAATATTAAGATGAATTATTTGGGGAGAATTCATTGGAGCTGATATAATTTCGTTGTATCTTCTTAAATTGTTTACTTCCTTTTGAAAATGTGAGAGCTATGAAATAAATTCAGACAGTAATTTTAATTTTCGTTAATAAACTTTAACCGAAATAATGTAGAATATACCTTTTCAATTTCAGCTACAGTAGTGTGATAGAAGCAGGCATGAAATGCATATTAATAATAATAAATTATTATTATAAAAATTATATTCATTAAATTGAATATAAATTGTATATAATATATATTGATATCTAAATACTCTGGGAAAAATTTTGGCCGTTATTTTTATAGTTAAGCACCTTTGCATTTTGATTAGTGTCCCTTAACGAAAATTATCTTTGCATAACTAAATATCGACAGAACTAATTGTAAGTGAGAAAATTGACTAGTATAACTTAAAAATCTTTGAAATAGATAGAAAAGCTAATTACGATTTTTAGTTACGCGGGGTCAATTAGAAATATCGGAGAGAATTGTGACGTCACAGATAAGGACGGTTGTCACTCTAAATCTTAATTACATTTTTGCAAATGTCAGTTGTCGGTGGAAAGTTGAGTTAATCATCTTACAAAAGCGATTACCTTAACTCATATTCATAACCTATATAACTTGGTTAATCAAATTAAAATTAACATTATTTGTCGAGGATCAATTGTGGCATAAAGAAATCATAAGAATTGACAAAAATATTAAATGGCTGACTGACATTACTAACACGCGGAATAAATCTAAGATCGTGAGATTAACTATTATTGTTCGGGTGATTGTAACTCAGTGGGTTCTGACAATCCAACAAAAAAAATATTATTATATTATCCTGGTTCTAATTCACACCATGTTAATCTCCAAGCACATAATTTCAAACAAGAATCTCCTTTAGATTCTTTACAATATGGGTGGTTTCGCAATCTGAGTAATATACGATTCCGGATGAAGTTGTTTATCTGTTACAATTGGGTGAACGTTTCGGTGTACCGATTAAAGAATACGATACACCTAAACTGATTACCGAATTTATAAAACACATAGAAAGCAATATAAGTAAATGTCAAGAATCCATTCGAGGGTTACACAGTTAGGAACCGGTCAATATCCTTGGTTGATAAAATTGCGAATCAGAAATTGCCAGTCAGTCACAATGATAAACTGATTTTGGGATAGATAACATCAACAAAAAAATTTATTAAAGAACATCCTAACATCCTTTTTACAAGAGCAGATAAAGGAAATGTCACGGTTGCCTTGGATAAATTCGAATACTTAAAGAATATGGAATAATCTCTCTCTGACACTTCCATCTACGAGGTGATTGATAAAGATCCGATTAAAAAACTCGAATGAGTTATACGTGCTTTACTAATAAGATGGAAGAAAATGGGATATATAGAGATCATTCCATTTATACAAGACTTAATTGTACGGATGGTATTTTGCCGAAAGCTTATAGACTGCCGAAAATACACAAGTCCGGCAATCTCTCTTAGAATAATAGTGTCATCCATAAATAGTCCTTTGTACATGCTTGCTTGGTTCTTACAGGATATTTTGTCTAAAGATGTTCCAGGAATCTCCTAGTCATATAAAAAATAGCTACCATTTAGTGAACAAATTAAATGGCATGCCCGTTGACTCTAATTATTTATATGTTAATATCATTAAACGTCATTTCACTTTTCACTAATGTTCCGACAGACTTAGTAGTGGAAAGTATTACGAAGAGATGATGTGAGATTTCGGAGCACACAGACATTCCGTTTCAAGAATTTATAATTGCAATTCAACTAATCCTCAATTCCACATATTTTTCTTTTAACAACATATTTTACAAATTTTTGGCAGTCCGATAGTGTCTTCCCCTCTGTCTCCAATAGCAGCGGATATTGTCATGTGCGATCTCGAAGAAATTGCAATTAGACAACCAAGTTTTGTCCCACACTTCTATTGTCGTTATGTGGACGATATAGCAATGGATGCGCCACATGATGAAGTAGGTAGAACATTTGGAGATCTTTACACGAACGGTTGCGGTTTACTTGTGAGATCGGACGAGAAGGTAGACTTAATTTTTTGGATGTCACTATTATCATTGAGGATAACAGAATCATTTTTGATCATTTCCATAAACTCACTTTTTCTGGTAGATACCTAAATTTCAATTCTAACCACCCTCTGTGTCACAAAAGAGGCGTAATATATGGGCTTATTGATAAAATCATCTTTCTGTCTCATCCACAGTTCTTTAAAAATAATTTGGAAGATGTTATCAAAACTCTATTAAACAATGGATATCCGCTTGGATTCATTTTTTCAACTATTAGGAATAGGATCAAATACCACGCTTATAATAACATACAATCACAAAACAATCTCACTATCAACAATAAGACTCCTAATTTTACAATACCATACATTAAATCTATCTCAGAAGATTTCACAACGTTGGCTAAAAATATTAATTTCCGTCCGGCTTTTACGATTCCATTCAAATTGAACAACTTTATTAAAACTGGCAAAGATAAATTAAAAAGATCAGCACTGTGGAATCGTATACAAGATAAGCAGTGATTGTGATGCCACATATGTTGGACAATCTAAAAGACAATTAAAAACTAGAATTAAAGAGCACAAATCTGATCTAATGAAAAAAAGCGGATCTCCATCTGTTATTTCTGAACATCGTCTTAAGACAGACCATAGATTAGGTTGGAAAGGGGTCAAAATCATGGACAGTGAACCCATATATCACAAAAGACTCATTTCTGAGATGGTGGATATTAAAAGACAGAATGAGGGCCTCAACAAACAAAGTAACACAAAATTATTACCAGACGCATATCTCCCAATACTTACTCTCTCCTTCTTAATTCCCACTCTCACTCCTAACCCCTCCTATATTCCATCCCTTCCACTTTCTTTTTACATTACATTTTCCACTGTCGCATTTGCTGTTAGACCAACGACTGAAACACATATTCCTGGAGATATCTTTACTAAATCAAGATATTAAGATTCACATAACGTTATCACATACAATTACATAATAAATATAATCCAAATAAGGACATTTGGATCAGCAGCATGTTTCAATCTTTCGACTTGTGGACGACAAAGATAGATCCTTTCCTCTACCGACTTATTGACACTAGACTTAATTAATTGTACAAGAATGGAATCAGCGTTGGTACCGGTGGCTGCGATAAACGGAAAGGATACACACGAAGACAGAAATGTAAGCGAGTTATCTTAATCGATGTAAACTCGTGAAGATTCGGGAAGATTTTAAGACGCAGTGCAATGGGCAACAACCAAGAATCTATCGTTTTAGACAAAGCAAGACAAGTTACAGCAGCTGACGAGCAAATCAGAACTTCCGAACAATTTGAAGAGCTAGATATCGAAGGACAACTCATCGAAGAAGTATCTCGAAGAGAAATTTTGTTCAATTACAACCTTCCTATTGTTCAGCGGAATAGGCTGGTGATTGCTGAACAATGGAAGGAAATTTCCACGGCACTGAATAGTATGGCATTAATTATGTGATTGTTATCAAAATTAAAGCGAGAACAATATTTGTATTTTTATGAACTAAAAATACATTATATATTAATAGACTGTTTGAGTGCAAAAGAAGCGCAAAAAAAATGGAAGATACTGCGAGACACATTTTTCCGAAAAGTAGCTGAGGACAAGCAGCCTAGTAGATCTGCAGGACCAAGTAAAAAAAGAAAATGGAAACATTTTGATAGGATGTTGTTCCTTCAGGATGCTGTTATCACAAGACAGTAAGTAAAAAAAAACGAAACACTATACGTATGTGGATACCTGAAAGGATGGTTACGCCATTTAATTTATTATTAACGTTTATCACAAATTTACATTATATTAATGCTTGCATTACAGGACTGTAACTAACGTAGAATCTGTTGTTGACATATCCAAAGACATTCCGATGAAACCAGTGAATAGAACAGGTGAAACTGTAATATTGCAATACTAATGTTTTGCGATACTTCAATATTTTGAGATCCTAATCTCGTGAATTTACTTGCTTAGATTATAAATTTTTTTTATATTTCAGAACGCAAGAAGACTACCAAGGATGCATCAGCCATGGACAAAATTGCAAATGCGTTGACTACATGTGAGATTAACGACTCTCTCTGTTAATTTAATATCAATGTAACGACATAGTTTCTCTTTAATTTAATACTCGATGTAACGACTTTTCGAATTTCAACGACCAAGATTATTTTTCACACTGATGAAAGCCATATTCAAGGCCGAAACGTCTGTATTTGTATTGTTTAGAATATAATAATGTAGCAAAAACATCTTGCTTGTTCGCTAGCCCTCTTATTGAAAATTTGTTTAACATTATTTGTACAACCCAAATTTGTGGATGTAAAATTCAAAAATTAGAAGATTGAAATTGAATTGTGATTGTTAATTCGTAATGTGTTTTATGGAAAAGTTTGAGTTACAACTCTGTTCTCAACTTGACTATTCAAAAATTAGTGATCCGTTATCTAAAATAGATATGTCGGTAATCTGAAATCAGGAATTGAATATTCAGAAATAGGTATGTTTAATCTGAAAACTCCTTACGGATTCCATAACCGTACTACACGTCGACGAGTTGGCGAAACAGGTGAAAACACTCCTACGAGTGGAAATCTTCAACAAGAAAATTAAAAAAGTTACAACATTAACACATTTGGACAAAATTGTCAAGAACGGCCATAAACTTTTGACCATCGAAGAAATTAACAATTGGCAAAAATTTAGAGAAAAATTAGAAAAAAGAGAAATAAAAATTGAAGCGGTGTCGACGAGGCCTTGAAGTTAGCCCGTGAATGGAGGAACCCATGTGCCCATCCAGCCAAGCTTCTTTACGCCATATAGCCCAGTAAAATGACAAAATTTGGAGGAAATAATTCGAACAGGGCTGAAACTTTGTAAACAGGCTTGTTTTAGGGTACTATTTAACATATTAAAAGTCCCCATGTGTAGACGCTACGTTGCGGGCAGGGGAGTGTCAAAAGGTCTAAAAAACCAGTTTTTCGCAAATAACTCGGAAAATATCAACTTTACGGAAATTTATGTAGATATAAAAATTGTAGCTTACAAAATTCCGCACAATTTCGTTTTTGATTCAAGTCTGTACGACCAAATGGAGCAGAGATATAATTTTTTTAAACACCGGTAGTTTTGCGACGCAACGAAAACGCGTACGCGCGTCGCGCATATATATATGCGCTCATATATATATGAAGTAATGAAAAAAGGTGAAAAATTATTATCCACATATTTTTGGACTAAAATGTTAATTTAACAAAAATTTATTTTTTTTCTTCAATATTTAAACGCCTGTAACTCATCAACGTTTCAATGAAAAAAGGTCTATAATTAACGTCTCATTTTAAAGATAATTAAAATATCTTCAAGAAAAATACATAACATTACTGCCTCCAACCAATTTTGAAAAAGTTATTTTCCAAAATGCACTCAAAAATGACATTTTTATCATAAATTTCCGTAAAGTTGATATTTTCCGAGTTATTTGCGAAAAACTGGTTTTTAAGACCTTTTGGACCCTCCCCTGCCCGCAACGTAGCGTCTACACATGGGGACTTTTAATATGTTAAATAGTACCCTAAAACAAGCCTGTTTACAAAGTTTCAGCCCTGTTCGAATTATTTCCTCCAAATCGACAAATTTCGAGTCATTTTACTGGGCTAATACGCCAGTACGCCGTACGCTGGCTCCATGGGACTTCACCCTCAAGCGCGCCGAACCGACGTACGCTATTAAGGCTGCTTTCGAAAATATCACCCGGGTACAGATGGGTATACTTCCTTTTCCTTCTAACTCAGTGAGTTAATAACCGTGTTAGAATTTATATTAGCGCATGTTATGACGTATATAATAATAGTATTTTTATTTTTAAGCCATTATTTTAAATAAATAATTAATGTGAAATAAATATTAAATTAATGTTGAATAAATGTGAAATTAATGTTTTTTAAAATTATTATTGCAAACGAATAATTAATGTGACATAAATATTAAATAAATATTTTTTCTAAATCATTATTTTAAATGAATAAATAATGTAAAATAAATATTAAAATAATGTTGAATAAATGTGAAATAAATGTTTTTTAAAATGATTATTGCAAACGAATAATTAATGCGACATAAATATTAATCAATAAACGTTAAATAAATATTTTTTCTAAATCATTATTTTAAATGAATAATTAATGTAAAATAAATATTAAATTAATGTTGAATAAATGTGAAATTTTTTTTTTTTAAATATTATTGCAAACGAATAATTAATGTGATCTAAATATTAAATAAACGTTAAATAAATATTTTTTCTAAATCATTATTTTAAATTAATAATTAATGTAAAATAAACGTTTAATAAACATTAAATAAATATTATTTGTACAATAAACTGTAACGATGTATAAATACTGAAAAAAAAATATTTAAAGAACATTTAAAAAATATTGTCTGCTGATTGGGGTACAATGTTCTTTACTTCCAGTGAAAGAAGAATAAGAAAAAAATTGTTCTTTACGCGTTTCTTTTCTCGCGAAGACGTCATCGTCGAGCTTTGTTCATATCGCATCGTATTTGTGATTTGTGTTATTACGTGGAAATTTTCTTGTGATACGGATCAATATACGAAGAATCTATTGAGTTCGTGGGGATTCGCCGAATTTATCCCACGATTTGAAGATAAGTGGTTAACTAAAAACACTGTTGTATTTTTGTTTTATTAATTAATTTAGCTAAGGTTACCTAAGGTTATTTTTTTTGATAAATGGTGAAACCTACGACTTAAGTTAGTTAGTCCGTGACAATACAATTCAAAATTTTATACTCTAAATCAACGTGAAAATATCAGATTATTTACGGTTACAGGCTGAAAACTTTTGAATAGTTCTGTCCCTCAGACACAGAACAAAAGATTATTCTTTTATTTTTCTCCTCCATGCAGTCACTTCTTTACTCTGGGAAAAATTTGGGGTCCACGATTATTAGTAATCAAATTATTTATCGCAACCCTAATTTTACGTATTTGAATTAGAAATAACACCGCGTAACTAAAAATCGTAATTAGCTTTTCTATTTCAAAGATTTTATACTAGTCAATTCTCTCAATTAGTTCTGTTGATATTCAGTTACGTAAGGACCAAGAGATTGTTGTTAAGGAGGACAGAAAAAATGCCAGCGTTTTGATAATTGATGCCATCCTAGAAGAAAAGCCTTCAAGACTCATTGAATTCGCCGTGTTCCAGCGCCTGGCCAACGAACTGTGCGAGATATTCCCATCAGGAACATCTCCTGCGTCTTTCTTCCTGACCTTTTTGCCGAAGACGCTCTTCACGCAGAAAAATGTATTAGTTGCAGTAACCATAAAATATTGGTAGCTCTTTTTTGGTTCCGGTAACTGTACGTTTTGTTGGGAGTACTATCAATGTTTGGTTATCAAAGAGTATAAAGTTTGGTTGGCATTATGAGGTAACGCCTACCAAAATGTATGGTATGAAGCCGATCCCAACCAAATAGTTTAGTACAAGCAAGTTTGCCGCCGCGCGCTTCAGTGTCGCACCGGTCGCACGAGCCGTACGCTGCTGCGCGACGAGACAAAAGACAGGCAGCGACGAAAGCTTACTCGCTCAGCGCCAATAGTGCGTACGTGTGGATACGTGTCGTACGTACAGACAATCAACATCTCGAGTACTCGCAACTCGTCGCGTCGCGTAAAAAAGTCACGGTGCGGTCTCGCTTCGTGTCTCTTGATATATTCCGCATATCCCGTGTGACGCCATGGCTACCGTAGTCGAGCGCGGATCTGTGTGCGTGGTTATTAGTTTTATTTCATTTGCAATACGTATAGTGTTAAATTATATTCTGTGAACTTAAGTCATAACTTTTTATTGCTGACAAATTTTATGTATATTATAATATATGTATACATTCACCATTTGTTTGAATAAAAATTGTTCCAGGTTACCGAGTTTTCCTCTATTATTAATCATTCCTGCACGGTATTTAAGGGTAAAAAGGTTCTCAGTTTGGTTCAATGAACCAAAAATACAGGTTTATATATTTGGTAATAAGAACAAACTAATTTGGTTATAGTTACCAAACATTTCATACTCAGACAACCAAAGTACATTAGTTGAACCAAATTACAACCATAAATTATGGTACTCAACACTAGTTTAAGTTTGGTAATGACAACTAAATTAATTGGTTATTCTTCAATACAACCAAAAGTGTGTTAGCCTTAACCAAAAATTCGTCAACCAATTATTTTAGTTGTTACAACCAGCGTGTTTCATTGGGCCATATACAACCAAAAATTTTTGTTGTCTTAACCAAATTTTTGGTTTCCACAACCAAACACTTTTCTGCGTGTTTCAAAGCAGAGAAACTTATCGGGGCCTTTCTACAAAGCCTACGTGAAAAAAAGAGGTAAATTTCGAAAGAGTGGTGCCGCCTTCAGTAAGATCGGCGTCTAGCCGGTCTTCTAGCAAGTCAACACCCACGTCGGGTTGGTTCTTTGAAGAGAGCAGAGGCTCCGGGCCCCACATCATGTGAGTATACATAAGTTATGACATCAGTCCTGCCAGGCTAGAGGTACTAGTTAATTAACTTGGAATTGTCCTAATTTTTTAGACTTATAATTCTCCCATCCTTTTCAGACACGAAAGAGACCAGGACAGCCCTAAACTTTCTGGAAAACAACGTCCACCTCTGGAAACCGGTGGAGGATTTTTGGCGAGCCACGGAAAAAGAGCGAAAGGGTATCCTTGCCGATAAAGGAATATTTCGCTATTTCCAGACGTTTCCAGCCATACGAATTCAGGAAGGATACAGACTGGTAAGTATTTGTTGTACGGACATTAATATTGCGATAGAAGCACGGTAGAATTTTGTTGACTTAAGACAGCATTTAGTAAACACAAGCATAATATTCATATCACTGAACTCCAATCTTATAGGAATTGGACTTCACATAATGTGAACATAGCGCTTGTGTTTATTTAACGAAGTTAACACAATAGTTTTTACATTTTTTTTCTTTTTACAGCTCCTAGACGATTTCACGAGAGAATTTCCCGGAAAGGAGAACAATCTCTTCGCCAGTATTACCCTGGCGAAAGAGAAAATAATCAAATTGGCCAAACTAAAGTTAGCGAAACTCTCTGATAGAAATCTGAAGGAAAGCTACGAGCTCGTTCTGGAAAGTGCAAAAGGTGAGTCACATGATTCTTGATATGCTCAATTAAGAGGCATTTTTACCACCCTAAATCAACCTTGATTTTTTGGAATATTAATAATTTTTAAAACGATACCTTTCCATATTTTTTTCTAATGCTTGTTGGTTACACTTTGCCTTAAAGTCCTTTTACTTTGTGTTTTTTAACATTTTGTGCAGTTTTCACTTCAGTCATATTTCTGCTACTACACTACTACTTTGAAACTTGCGTTACTTATTTTGTTTGTGTTTCTTTTCAGGGGAGGACCCAAAAATTCGGAACGACGCACTTATCCTCCTGCTGCCCCCCCCCCCCCCCCCATTATCCCGTCGCCCGGGGGAACGTAAGCGGGAAGAGCGGCGCTAAGAAGACGCCAACGAAGTCGACTAACGTCGAAATCAGGGATCACTTCGTGATACTGCTACATGACGACGCGCACATCCAGGAAGTAGCGATCCTAAGGAAGGAGGCTCTCCAAACTGCAGGTGAAACTTTTTAGCCGTGTGTGTTTGCCACGGGGGAATAGATAAATCTGCATGGGTCGTCAATGAAACGTTCTACAAAAAGATATTTTTTGTTATATAATAAATGTATCAATTTGCGTAATAAACGTATCATTAATAAATGGTTTGGATGAAAGATGCAAGTTTTAAATTTTGATTTCCCATAAAGGAGGAAAGGTGTCAGGTCTTAAGAAATTTAGCTCGTATATTATGTATTGTTTTTATTATATGTATTGTTGCTCTTGGATGTGGGTGGATATTCAATATAACATTAAAAAAGGAGTGGTTTTTGACTGAAATTCGAACTTGTATAATTTACATCTTCTGTTTCAGTTTCTCACTTTACTAAATCATTTAATAGCTCTGAAGCCTATTAATTGGAGTAAAAAAATTGTTCTAATCTGGAATTACTTAGACAATTTCTTTACACCAGTTGATAAGCTTCAGAACTATTAAGATGGTTTAGTAAAGTGAGAAACTGAAATAGCTGAAGATGTAAATTATACTGAATCTCAATCAGGAATTATTCCTCTTTTTTGGGTTACATTGGAAACAACTCACGGTTACAGACTACCTAAATTTGATTAAGCTTAGGACTGATTTTTAGTTAAGGAAACCGAAAAATGGAAAGAGTAAACTAGAATTACAGTTATTTGTAACTCAAATCTCTGCTAACTGTACTCGACATCTTTACCTAAATATTCTTAAAATGAGTTCAGCCGTAACTCAAATTTTTACCTTACATTACCTGATTCTTTAGTTAGGTATTTCAGATAGTAGGTAAGTTTCAACTCAAATTTCTTATAAGACTAGTCGGTGTCTTCATTTATGTATTCCTCAAATGAGGTTACTGGATGCGCTCATCGTCGTTGTCTAACTGAGATGTGCAATTACTGCAACAGCAATGTTCGATGAAAAAACTGTGTTTAAACTAATTTAAAGAACTCGAGATGTCTTCTCATAACCAACACTCACACTTAAGTCAATTTTTAGGTTTTTTAACTGATCCTATTCCTCTAACGTCATCATTTTGATGACGTATTTCCAGTCCAAATACGAGGTTACGTAAAATTAGTGTTACAAGCAATCCAAATACTTTGATTACTAATCCTGGGCCCCAAAGTGGGCGGCTTAACCGTCTTTATTTTTCTCAGAGTAGTCACATATAAAAAATTTTCAGGTACGGTTTCAAGCTGGATCGAACTCCCGTGAAGAACTGGGAGCACCTCAAGTTCGGTTGCGACGCTTACTGGGAGTGCGCGGTTCGTCATGGCACCGCGCCCGAGAATCATCAGGCGGGATCCTGAAAAATGGGACCGCCAGACGATCCACTGGCCGTGGTTGACAATCAATTGCGAGTTGGAGGGGTGCGTAGTGTAAGAGTGGCCGACACGAGCATCATCCCGAAGGTGACGTCTGGCAATACGAATGCACCGGCAATCATGATCGGTATGTAAATCTTTTTGCGAGCAGTATAAAACGGGCATTAGGATCGTGCCATGCGAAGGCACGAGAGTCAGGTTAAAGGCGCGGCGAAAATGCGAGACGGTCTATGGTCGTAACGTCACGTATGATATCCACGAGCGAAGTGGTGATAAAAACACCGGCGTGGATAGCAAAAACGAGATTCTGCTGATGCGTACCTTTTCCTATCCTCAATATAAGAAATAACGACGTGAGCAAATGCGAAATTTGCAATGAGCACGCGCGCGAACCGATCACCATCCGAGATGGGGGTGCCACGGGGGCGTGGTCAGCGGCCAACCACCGAGCGAAGTGGCAAAGCATCGATGCGAACGCGTTGGCGGCATCGCGACTAGCGTGAAACGAGCGATGGTTAGCGAGCCGGACGCGTAAAGTCCGAGATGGAGGTGCCACGTACGGGTGGTAAGCGATTTTGACCAGCTAGCAGTCCGATCGGCGGGGTATCGACGGAAACGCGTTCTAGGCATCGAGAGTAATGTCTCTTTTTATATCTGTATGTGTACACGTGTTACAGGTGAAAGAGCGGCAGATTTCATCAAGAAGACCTGGATCGGTTAACTCAAAATTGTTTAGTCAAACGATCCGATTACACTGTCCTATTAACATTTCGCTAAGGACATTGTGTTTCCCACACAGATAAGTAACTGAGAGAAATGAAAAGAAAGTAAAGGAGTTTGGAAAACGTAGAATGTTTATATAAGGAATTGAAAATATATATAAAATGATTCTTAGATAAGTAATGTAAATCAAAGGTTCATATATTTACGAAAACAAAGCTTCCTCTATGAGGAAGCAAAAATGCATTTCAAATGCAGATAAAAATAGTCTCTCGGAAAAAATAAGATGAATAGGAAACAATAATTTGCAGTTCTTATTCTCTGTCCGTTCAAATAAATCTCGCAAAATATACGTTTTAATAAACCGTTGTCATAATACATATATGAATAATTAATCACAAAAATTAATTGCGCACGTTGGTATTTGTTAAGAGAATTATCGCGTTTGAGGCGTTCCGAGTTCGTACGTTCCGAGGTAGGTACCTCTCGCGATCGCGTTTCGAATTTCGAGAATTAATGCAACGACACACAAACCTCGAACATGAGTAGTGAGGTCTGTATTCCAAAATTCATTGTCAGCCCTGAAAATCTGTAGTATACGTTACGTGTACTATACACAAAAAAAAGATTATTCTTAATTTGAAAATATCTTATTTCAACGAGGAAATCTTGAAATAAGATTATATTGCGTTGAAAAAAGAAAATTTGCTTCAATGAAGTAATTTTATATAGTTCAATGAAGAGAAATATATTCTTAATATTTAAGAATAATTTTCTTGAATAAAAAGAGAAAAAATATTAGATAGAGTGTAACGTATTTTCAAATAAAAAATTATAATTTTCTTAAAATAAGATCATGTAATTTCTATCTAATTATTCCTTATTCTTAAAAAGTGAAAAAATGTTGGATCAAAAATAACATTCTTAAATCAAAGACTGTGCATAGCGCGCACATGTTGATACAGGTCTGCACCGATCACTTGTCTGTACGGGTCGATGGAAGATACAGCAAAGTCGCGAGTCGCGAAAGTGATTGTGAGATTTCGACATTTCGTGAGATTGCAATGGAGAATTTGTTGCTACAATGGGGACTGGAAAACTTAATTGCTACTTTTAAAGGTAAGTATTTATACATGTAATATACAGTACATGCATACAACGGTTTGTTTCCAAAAAACAATCCTACGCAGTTCAACCTTACATACTTACTGTAGGGCCGTTTCTACACGAGATAAGAACAATTTTTGAGTATTAAGAAAAATGGCTAAATAATATATGCAAAAACGTAAGTACCATTTCAAATTAAATAAAAAATTACTAACTTGAATTTTAATTTTTCTTTGTTTTGTAATCGTAAATAAGTCGGAATTTGATACAAATATTTTAATTTACAGAATTTACTTTTTAATTTAAGAATATGAGAATGTGCATTGAGCTTACCTTAGTAATTTCTGAAGCTAATGTAATTTTACAACAAATATATGAATTTCTCCTGAATGTAGAATAATATTGTTGCCTTGACATTAAAATAAAAAATCACTCACCGGTCGATGCGCAACAGCGGAGTTGTAATACTACGTCGATCAGAAATTATCTGAAACATACAAATATTTTTACATTAAAGCATTGCAGTGCCGAAGATAATCGATACTTGTATTGTATGAGTAATGAATTAATGATTTGAGTATAATGTAACGGCGAATCACATCGCGCTTAAGAAAGTGGCGGAATCCGCCACGGAACAGCAAAATAATAAATAAACGAATATTACTCACCTTACGGTCGTTCCGCCGTTGCCCGATGCCTCCCAGGCCCCCTCCTCCTCTCCGTGGTCCTTCACCGATGTCGCATCTCCGTCGACGCACTCACTCACGACATTCACGAGCGAAAATCGACGATATCGTCGCTCATGATCGCGCGACACTTTGCACGGCACTCCCGGTATTAATCTCGCGACGCGGCGTACTTCATTACACGATGATGGAAGGATTGCCAGACGTCGGAGATGCCTGTACGATCCGCTCGACGATCCCGTCGGCCCGTGATGCTCCGCAGGTAGACGCAACGAGCGAGTCTTACATGGTGGAGAGAATTTCGTAAATCACAACTTCACTCGCCAGGAACAACCGTCGCGTGGACGCTACACTTGCTGCTTATCAGGCGATTTTGCTTAACTGTAATCATAAATCATCAATTCATGAACATTGTATCTATCCCCCATGATCGCCATATATTAATACACAATTAAATTACAAGATTGAACATACGACGATAGACTGCGATCGCTAATTAAACACGATATCGTCACTTATGATTGCGCGACACTTTGCATCGGCACTCCCGGTATTAATCTCGCTACGTGGCGCGTACTACCTTGTTACACGACGACGGAAGAATTACGTCGGAGATGCTACGAACGAAGCTATACGATCCGCTCGATTTAGGGTCCGCTCGTGTCCTTTATTCGTGTTCCGAAATCGACGGTAATTTCATTCTGAAACCGCGCGACACGACGATGACACGAGTGACGAGACGCGAGGCGAGTCGCGAGTCAAGTTGACGATTGCAAAAAACGAGACGTCCGATCGTCCGAAAGAATGTTAATCGGAAAGTCAATATTATCGAATGCGATATACATACCTCGGCATCCGTATAAATTCCGCGAAGCACGTGTATTAAATGAGCATTCGATGTATCACAGCTTTCCGTAATCTGAACCAGCGATTCGTGTATTATTCCGCACTGTATTCCGAAAGCAGTGACTTCGACATGAATCCGCGCAGATCCGCGGACTCCGCGAGCGCCACGAACGCGCGCGAACGACTTTTCGGCACCTCGAATAGTGGGGTAGAGTGGGGGTAAAAACTAACTAGATCGAGAGAACCAATCGGCATCGCGGAAAAGAACTGAACTACATCTCGAGACTTTCGAGAGGACTTCGATACATTTGAATATCGATTTCATTTCTATCTATCTTTGGATAATTTTCCGTCCACGGACGTTATAATGAATCAATTTCAATCGATACGAAACACATGGCGCAATCTTCGAGCGTCTCCGCGGTCAAAAAATTCGATATAATCTATTGTTTCTAGAATATCTCTTAACATTATACAAGAAATATTAGTATACTTCAATAATGTCAGTTTATTTTTGTTTCTTAATATTCTTTGTAGTTTAAAATATTCAAAATACTAAAAGTTTTTAAGAAACATTAAATTTCATACGTTTTCAATATGCTATATTTATAATAGATATAATAGATTTATGACATATGAGCTGGTCCAGTTATCTCTTACTTTTACGGTATGTGTAAGTGTAAAGCATTTATCGTCTAGAAAGTTAGTCTCATGTAAATGCAATTCATACACGGTGTTCCAATTGAAATGGCGATTATCCTATATGTGACCTATTATACACATGAAGGGGTAAAAACCAGTGGTGTAAGTCAAATTTTTAAAAATATTTTCTCGTGTGCATAGATGCAATTTATATATTGTACAGATTGCATCTGGACTTCAATTGGAACACTGTGTATGAATTGCATTTACATGAGACTAACTTTCTAGACGATAAATGCTTTATACTTACACATACCGTAAAAGTAAGAAATAACTGGACCAGCTCATATGTCATAAAGCTATTATATCTATTATAAATATAGCATATTGAAAACGTACGAAATTTAATGTTTCTTGAAAACTTTTAGTATTTTGAATATTTTAAACTACAAAGAACATTAAAAAACAAAAACAAACTGACATTATTGAAGTATACTAATATTTCTTGTATAATGTTAAGAGATATTCTAGAAACAATAGATTATATCGAATTTTTCGACCGCGGAGACGAAGATTGCGCCATGTGTTTCGTATCGATTGAAATTTGATTCATTATAAGTGGCTTCGTTTTTCATTTGAACAATGTGTGATCAAACGGACTTAACGTCCGTGGACGGAAAATCATCCAAAGATAGATAGAAATGAAATCGATACTCGAATGTATAGAAGTCCTCTCGAAAGTCTCGAGATGTAGCTCGGTTCTTTTCCGCGATGCCGATTGGTATATATCATATATATGTATATACATATACGCCTATATTTTCTAACTTATTAAACTGCGCGTCGATTCTTTGTCGGACCTAAAACTTTATCTTAATATTTTTAATTTTAATATTCTATTTCAAATCTGATCAATTAATTTTAATATTTTAATAGTTTTCTATTATATGATACCAAAAGATATTCAGAAATCAATCGATTGATATGAATCCTTTACAGGTATATTAAATATGAAAGATAAGACGAAAAGATATATTTTAAAGTTCTCGCCCTAGAAGTACATCTACCTATTCAGTGACGTTTAAAAAAATCATCGACGGATAACGAATGAGAGCACGATATAATAAACACAGTATAAGTAAGAACAGTAGGTAGTAGGTACACTCCGTCAAGAATTAAGTTGGAAATAAATATAGCGATTTATACAACTAATAACATGGCGATTGTCATGGTAACTAATGATAACCGAAGCTAGATGCACTATGAAAAACACAGGCAACAGGAACAGAGAATATTATTCTGTTCCTGTCGCCTGTGTTTTTCATTGTGCATGCAGCTTGAAAGGCGCTTGCACAATCAACAACATGGCGGACAGTTTGCCACAAAAATCAAAGGGACCGACTCGAAGTGTACCTGCTGTTCTTACCTATACTGTGCAATAGAGCTGTTTTCTTTAGCTACAGTGACAGCAAACTTTTCGCCTGCGTTCGATTGCATTCAAATGCGTGCGTAAGCGGGCGTCGATGAAATTCGGCCAGAATTCGGTCAGATCAGGTTGTGCCGGACGACGGGACAAAACGAAAAAAAAAGAACAAAAAGAAGAAAAGAATAGTAGACAGCTATAAGTGTTTGTGTCTACTGCATGGCATACGGAAATGCATACGGCTAATCTTTATGTCAAAATGACAAACGGGAGAAAGAAAGAGACTCACCTCTTCGAGACTTTGTTCACGTTCGATATTAGTCATACTAGGACCGCGAGCTACGTCTGGTGGAGCTCTTTTCGTCGCCCAGTAGCTGTGCTACTTGTGCCTTGTTATCCAGCTCTACCAGCTCTACCAACGACTGCAAAGAAAAATAAAAACAAATAATCATAATATGAATCCATATTAATTATTAAACTAATTCAATCAAATTTTAATTTCTATATTACATTTTATTGTATATATATATACAGTATATTATTAATTTTAAATTTGCAAAGTTTGATTATATGGTTTTAAGTTTTAATACTTAATAATCTAAACATTTAAAATTAATTTAAATGTTTAACAATTTAATCTCTGATAACAAAGCGTGAGTGTGCAAAATCATGCAAACGTGTTGCTGAAACCAATTTATGTATTGTTGCCACAAACATTGCGTAAACATAAATCATAAATCATCTAGAATGCATACTTATGATGCTTTTACAGCAAAGATATGTAAATTATTGCTGCAAACTGTTTGCAGCAACAATATGTAAATTATTTCCATCAATAATATATAAACTGTACACCAATGGAATCTCCGGGCATAAACTAGACATTGCTGGAAAAATGTGATAAATATTGAATAAACCGTTGCTTGAAGCAAATTCAATATTGTTGCTGAGCATTTGCGGACGCAGCTTTACGTGTTATTTGCGCAAACACTCGTCACGAGTTTACAAACATATTTCATACATATAACAGACGTTTTTTGCTGTCTGGGACACAGTATAAGTAAGAATAGTAAACACACTTCGTGGCAACTATCCGCCATGTTGTTGATCGTGCAATCACGTTTCATTTCATATAATATTATTATCTTTTTATCTTATCCTTAAACGTCTATGATCTTATCTTAATATCTCATACTCAGTTACCATACAATCGCCATGTTAATATGTTATTAGTTGTACAAATCGCCATATTCATTTCCAACTTCTTAACAGAGTGTATACCTACTGTTCTTAATTACACTGTGTCTGGGACATGTTGACTGTCAATGCTTCAA
Organism: Temnothorax rugatulus; assembly: GCA_035220575.1. Taxonomy (NCBI): domain Eukaryota; kingdom Metazoa; phylum Arthropoda; class Insecta; order Hymenoptera; family Formicidae; genus Temnothorax; species Temnothorax rugatulus. The sequence goes on from JASTWL010000338.1 coordinate 139,666, forward strand.
ACAACAAACTTATTCTTAGGCTAATAAAGAATTTTTCAATCACAGGTTTCTTTACTTATAATTATTAATTGTCAATATTTGTGGAAGTTAGAGCAACCATGGACATTTTTAAGAAAATTCAAAATTTAAATTTAAAAAAAGAACCCCTTGATTATTAGCAATTTTTATTAATTCTATTATATTCTTCAGAGTTTTTTCTACCCCTATTTCATGTATAATTCATTAAGATTCGTTAAATATTGATTATAGTTCTGGAGTTATAGAAATTTCGGTAAATTTGGCACATACACACACACATACACACATACACACACATACATACAGACATATTTTAAAATTGCAAATTTTCGACGTTTTAGAACATTCTGAACACATTCAGAAAAACAAAAAAAAATAATTTTTTTTACGAAAACAAAGCTTCCTCTATGAGGAAGCAAAAGTAGATAAAAATAAAATAAATAAAAGTTAACTTACAGGAACGATTAACCCTTTGTAAGACTGGATCAATTTCTGCCAAAATGTTGTTGTTCATATCAACGACTAGGAGGAGATTATTTCGTCTGGATTCATCTTCCATCAGGTATAACGAATTTCCCATACAATTCCTGTAATACAGTATAACTGAGTAAATTCAAAATATAAAATTTTGAAATAATTATATATTACAATTTTAATATTGTATTCTTTTTTAATTATATTTTTTATTTATACTTTTATATACTTATAATAATTTACTTAATTTTTTGTAAATTATCTTTTTTTTTAAGATATAGATGCTACCAAATTCATCAAATAGTGTCAAAGGGAATATAAAGTATCAGCGATAACCTCGATTTTCATATAAGGGTGAAGCAAAGAATTTTTTACGTAAAGTATAGGCTTTCACACGAAAGAAGTTTTGGAAACTGCGACGCAAACTTTATGCAAGGCGCTTTTGACGTATATGAGACATGATGTTAATTGTAAAAAGGATATTATAAATAAGAATGATTCAAAGACATAAGCAAAATTGTTTAACCAGATCAGGATTTAGAAAATAGAATAAAATATGTACAAAAGTACGTATATGTACAGTAGTTCTAGACTATTATCTATTTCGTATCTTATAAATAAAATAAAAAGAAAAAGTATTACATATAACATGTAAGTATTATAATTATAAATATTATGTAATATATATATATGAAGAGTGTACAGGGAAAAAAACGATCATCCGGAGTAATTTTGAGAAAAACACAATTTTAAGTTTCAAAACATTTTAGAAAACTATTTCAAAAGGTACTGGCAGTGGATATCGGAATGCAGTTACTTAATGTTTACATCGTATGTTGGACTAATGGTTCTTCCTCACAAGTGTGTGAACTGTGATTGTTTTTCCCCTGTCCCTGTACCCTTATTCATATGTATATTTGTTTTCTTTTTTTTCTTTCGCGCGCGAGGCGCAAGACGGATCAAAAGGAGAAGACGGGAGAGCAAGGACAAGCAAGGACGACGGGTCTCTCGAGCTGATCCCTCGCACGATTCGAAAACCACACGTGTTAAACAAATAATTGAGCGCCAGACGCGTACTCCTCGCGTCCACTAATTTCCAGAATTCGCGAGAATCTATATGAAAAACCAATTTAGTTGATTTAAGCCAATTTAGTTGATCGTGCGAGGGGCCGGTCAGCTCGACCTAACGAGAGGAAACCGTGAAATAAAAATAAACAGGAGATCAAGAGACACGGTAGTGCCTCGCGCCAAGTACACGCGAAGCGAGACCGCACCGTGACTCTTTTACACGAACGCACGAGTTGCGAATACCCGAGATTTTCAGATAGAATTAAACGTGAAAAAGCAGTAAATGTGCGACAGAATCAAATATGAAATATACGATGCAACGTCACGCTCGGTGCTCACGGAGTCGATCTCAAAAACCGCGATTACGCGAAAGGGATTCTGTCGCCAGTACGAACGGCGTACGTCACGACGACGTCCAACGAAGCACACTAACGAGAATAGCGAATAATGCGCGATACTCGCGATAAAGCCCCTTGCACAATAGGCAATAGCGATAGCGATAGCGACAGCAACAAGGTTGCCGACAAAGCTATACCTTTGTCGGCAACTTTCACTGCGTTCGGCAACACAAATCTGAGGCGTCGGAGATGCTCTTTTACCTCGCAAATCGTTCGGCATTGCCTATAATGCCGAACGATTTGCGAGGTAAAAGAGCACTCCGACGCCTCAGATTTGTATTGCCGAACGCAGTATTTGTCGCTATCGTTATCGCCTATTGTGCAAGGGGCTTAACACTTATCACCAGGCGATCACATGAATCCGCGGCAACACTCAACATAAAAAAGGCGCAACAATATTTAACGCGAACGAGGATTTTCACGCCTACGCGAAACGCAAGACGCTACGCGATACACTCTCTACGCGAAACGCGATGTACTTGAAACGCCAATAACAATTAAAAAGAGCAAACTCACCGATCCGCTGATCCTGGCCTGTTCTCGCCGCTGCTTCTCGTCCTTCTCGCCTCTCACAAGGATCACGCTGCGCGCTGGAGAACTTCTCGCCACACTGTGCACTGTGTCTGTCCACGCCGAAGGACGAACCGGAAAAGATCGAGGGATCGAGCGAACGCTGCTCGATACCGCGATACCGGATCGATGGTATGCCCGGTATGCCCACTCAGGGATGCGCAAACCCTCTGCCTGCGCGTTATCGCGCCGACCAATTAGGGGCGGATTCGCAAGCTCGCCACGGTCCCCGTCGCGCAGTGCCGTATGCAGTCGGTTCTACGGGGGTGCTTCGCGACCCCGCGCCTTCGCAATGGCATTTCGAAATTTCTGCCGAGCGCTCCGGACAGCCGGGCCTCACTTCTACCGACAAGAGCTCTCCCGGTGAACCTCTGGGATGATGACCTCGCCATCCCGGGTCCGGTCGGTGCCGTGGAGATCGGTCGCGGCATTTCATTTTCCTTGGCCGTGGAGGGCCCTGCGACAGTCTTCTCCGTCACCTGCCGATCACGCGCTATACGCGCGTTCCATCGCGCTCCCCTTCCGCTTAGCCTCCTACGTCTCCTACGAGCTCCGCAAACGGCGCGAACAGGGGCCTCCCTCCTCCCTCTCGACTTCCTCAAACTATCAGCCCCTCGTCCTCAGTTTTCTCTCCTCTAAATTCCTTAGATTCCAACGATGACGTCCTTGTAGAAATGCCTCGGCGAGATGCCAAAATTATATAAAAGAAAAGGAATCAAAAACTCAAATAAAATTATTAATTAGGCCCCCTCCTCCCCCTGGAGATCTCGCGATTGCTCTCCCGGCTCACATACAGATCACTTATTCATATTTATACACTATATATAATAATATATATCATTTATACACTATATATAATAATATATAAATGATAGATATGCGAAATAGTAAATACTATCACAATAATAATACATTTTTCATATTTGAATCTCCGTCGCCTTCTTTACAAATAATTGAAATAATATGTCTATTAAGTACAAGCTTAAATAAAAGTTTAAATTAATTATATTAAGTATTATGAATTAAACAATATACAATAAATAATGTATATAAATAAAATAAGATTATTTGAATATAATTTAGGAATATTCCTCTACTGTGGGATGCAATTGTGATTTCCATATTAATATCCGCAATGTAAAGAGTTCAGATATTATACATTCTTAAAAAAACGTTCTTGTTATAAATTTAATCATGTTCAATTTCTTCTTTAATTTCTATAATAATAAATTGTAATAAATCAAATAAATATTATATTGTCATTTCCTCACCGCAGATATCCTGATTCAGAATCTTAAAGAATACTATTTATAATATCAGATATGTATACTATTTATATCAGATATATATCAAAATGTGTGAAAAGATACATGCCTTCCTTTTTCTCTTATTAATAATTAAGCTTTATTTAAGAAAGAACAACAAACATGTAAAATATATTAGTATCGCAATTTACCAGACATCTTGCATTTTAACATGGTGTATCATATGAAGTAACGCAATTTTACATTTGCAGGAATGTAAAGATATGGCGAATATTGATCTTCGTTATACCGAAAAGTTGCGCCTCCTATCGATATGATTTCTACAGCTAAGCATTACAAACATGTCCCTTGGACGAAATTATTTGGACGCAACATGAGTTCACTGAGTGGCGACCGGACTTGATCAAAGAGATAATGGATAAATATTTGACGCCGCAAAATATCAGAATTTATGTTGCCGCAAAAGAATACAAAAGTACAGAAAATGAAACCGAAAAATGGTATAAGATTAAATATAAGAAAGAGAACATTATCCAAACAAACAATGGACATGTGGAATCTCGCAGGTTGTAATACAGACTTTAAATTGTCTTCTAAAAATAAATTTATACCGACCAAGTTTGATCTCAAGTCAAAAACTAATGTAATTTAAATTATCAGTTTTTGCAATTAATTCTTGAGTACCACTTGGTAATACTAAGCAAAATCTCCGTAAAGCATAATCCATATCATAAAACTTGTTATAAAATAGAATGTTAATTAATATAGTTTAAATATACAATAGTTAGATATTACACGTATGCAAAAAATTACTAAAAATGAAAAATTGTTTAATTATAGTTTCCAATAAAGGCGTTGAGCATAGCTTACAAAATAGAAGGTAAGAAGTGTTCTTTATAAACTAACGTTACATTTAATTAATTCAATAAATTAAGACGTTATTTATATAATCTGCCTTTTGATATAATAATAAACGTCTCGTTTTAAATTTTATATTTAATAATTATAAGTAATTACAAAGAATTTAATTTTAGATTCGAAAATGAGTCAGCAGTGAGTAATGTAACGTCTCCACCGTATTTATCACGACGGTTTAGGAAAAGAAAATTTATCTGGAAAGCGATTGGTCATAGTGAGTGCAGCAAATCATGCGGCGGAGGTAAACGAGAATTAGCTGATAAGTAGTTGATTTTATGACAAGTTTTATAGAGACCCGCGCGGGTACAAATGGTTTTGATATGTTACATAAGGTGTACAGATACTCAGACACGTGTGTATCAAGGAGCACACGCAGCAGCCGGTACCGGAGAAGAGATGCCATGGGTTGGAAAAGCTGCACGAAATTCGCCTCAGATGTAATATACCACCATGCCATGTCCACCTAGGTGATTTTAATTTATATTTCATACGCGTAAAAAGTCTCTTATATAGATTATAAATACGTGATAATATTAAATAATAATTGTACAATAATAGTACAAAATGAGAATGCATAAAAACTAAAAACACAAAAACGCACGTATTACAGTTGCAGAAATCTAAAATAATTATTTAAGATATTTTTTACACTCTTTTCCAAATAAAAACTGTATTCTCGAAGGTGGAATAATACATTTTATTCTTATGCAAATTTTTTGTTGTAAGATATAAGAATAACTATGGTGTACTATTTCGCTATTTGAATAAATATTTCTGCGCTAACTTTGTAAAAATAAACTCTGATGATGTTTTAAAGAATTGTTTCTTTTAATGGTCTGGTATTCATATTCATATCATTATGAGGTAAAAGAAATTAACAAATGAGAAACATAATTTATTTCAATCCATACAGAAAGCAGATATTTGGAAACATAAGAGAAAATTATTTGTTATAAATGTCACTAAGCCTTCCTTTAAATAAAAAATCACCTACTAAATTAATATAAATAAATAATATAAATAATATAAAAATAATATAAATAAATAAACGAATAAACAATAGGATATATTTCACGAATATGTCACAACAAAGGCCAAGAACAAAAATAGGTATTAAAAATTTAACTTTCATCTAAAAAGAGTATTTTTATAATTTATATCAAACTATTATTTTTTTCTATTAGTACTCTTTAGTACTGTGTTAGTATATCTTGAATGCATTCTTAACTGACTTATGATAGCTGATCGCAAACTTTAGATTATCTCTTTATGCTCTCTATTCACGAACTATATATAATTTACAATATTCTCCTTTTTTCTTCCTTCATGCGTCATGCATTGCCAGCATGTACAATTTGAGTGCATTGTAACTGCACTTCTGAATCCCTATAAATTACAAAAGGAAAACATACGGAACTAGGAGAGAAGAAAATTATAATTATCATAAAATTTATCTCCACAATATAATCAAGTCCTGAGACGTCGCCGCGCTGGAGTCCGGAAATATCGCGGACTCTTGATTGGGTCGCGTTCGGGATCGATAAAGTCGAGCCCGCGCACAAGCTCACGTCGCATGCGAATTGCGATATTGCGAACGATTCCGATCGGCTGCTACGTTTACGGACAGCTACGGAGTACGGTTCGTGTTTGGCCGTCACGGTCGAGCGGGTCGAGAGATGTCGGCGACGATGACAGCCAAGCTTCAGGACGACATGAACAGCATACCTCTGGCGGACGACGATCCTCAGGGTGAGAACTTAGAGCCGTCTGATTTCGCGATGCCTCTCAGCGACCGCTCGCTCGTCATTGACGAATTATAACCTATAAATTAAAACTTGTCTTGAGCCTCGAAGATGGGAAGTGTTCCCTATGCTGCAGGACTCAAAGGAGTCGAAGCCACTAACCGAGGGGAATCTACAAACTCTTTACTTGTCCTGAGCAGTTTATTTTATTCCGATATTTTATTCCCTCATCCCGAATCTTATTTAATACTAACTCAGCTCGTATGATTCTTCTGTTTTGTTTGTTTACACAGAGTTTACTTTTATTGATAGTGTGAAAATTGAACCAGTTGCATTCAACAGTAAATTAGCAATGGTAACGTGACGTTTACTCCGTTTCTCGAATTTGACGTAAAGAAACGAGAGATATTAGATCGTTGGATTACTTATCTTGCAAATTATTTAGCTTAGAAATCCTTAATCGCGTTTTCACATTCTATGCAATTTGCTTGTACTTTGATAATGAGAAGCCTCTAAGCCTTTTTTCTGATATTTGTTGTTGTGGAGTAACACCTTACTAAGGTTATTTCTCGTATATTATTCATAGTGATAATACCAGAAGAGGAAATCTTGGACAATGCCTCGCATATATCTGATCCGCTAGGCAGAGGACGTAGCATGGATTCTCTTCCATCGACATTTACCAATGGAAGCTGTAGTCCTAACAGTAAGTGATATTACTGATTTCTTCCCTCATTACACATATTTTTTGTATTGTTTGTCTTTCTAAGTAAATGTACAAAATAATATTTTTTCTAATTATATATTTTTAAAGTGAGCATTAAGTGATTGTTGAGAGAAATTTTGATTTCTATTATCAAAATTATTACATACATAAATAATATTACATGAAAAATTACAGCGACTTTAGGAGAATTTCTTCTTTTATATAAGATTATAATACTGTTGAGTTATGTTGGTTTGTGTAAAAGGATTTATGTTAATTATAGGCTTAGATCCAGACATTAGTCCAGATGAGCAAGAAGAGAAAGCTAGATTGATTGCACAGGTCCTCGAACTGCAAAATACTTTAGATGGTATGTATATTTTTCAGTAAAGGTGAAGATTGTAGAAGAATATGTCTATTGGCACTTCTATAAGTGCAAATACATGTGTTTTATCTAGATCTGTCACAGAGAGTGGATAGTGTGAAGGAGGAGAATCTCAAGTTGAGAAGTGAGAATCAAGTTCTGAGCCAATACATTGAGAATTTAATGTCAGCTTCGAGCGTGTTTCAGTCGACAAGTCCCAACACCAAGAAGAAGTGAACCCGTATTGATTAAATAAATTAGACAATTCATGAACAAGCTACAGTGATCTTGAAGTAAATTGTGATTGTTTTGAGTGTTTTGGAAAATATGTGAATGCGCATTTAAACCTTTATTGCCCTCGTTCAGCAAACAAATGTCAGTGTCCTCGTGTTAGCCTTGCGCCGCGCTTGTATGTATTGTCACTGTGTTAGTGTGATGTTGCCACATAGTTTTCTCAGATCAAGAACCACTTCTAACATTTGTTAAACACTAACCGACTATTGACTGTTCAGAATAGTCAATAGAAGTTGGCTATTCTGAAAAATTAACAGTCGATTAGAGATTAACAGACGTTGGAAATAGTGACCTCCAAACACAGTTTTGTAAGAACAAGAGAATGAAATATCGACCGGTACATCAATCTAAAACAATAAAACTTACATTCGGCAACAGCACGAGTCACGTTGACTCTACGTATTTGCTCTTGACATGAGCGCTGCGCATAGATATATCACATTGTCGCACTTTCAAAGTCTAATCTAAAAATTGTACTAACAAAATTTTGGAAAATAACCATACAAATATAAGAAAAGATTGTGAATAAAAAATCAAAAAAGTTTCAGAGTCACCTTTTATGCCATATCTATGCAATTAAAGAAATAAGATGTGATGTTAGCGCTTGCCTAATACGAGGGTAATGAAGGGTTAATTACGATTTACATTTAACAAAAAATACCACAAAAGTTTTTAAAGTATTATTCAGTATTTCGTGCTTAATTAGCCAGCTTGTGTGTACTTTCTATGAAAAAAAAAATATCTCTCTCTGATAATCTACTTTTTCCAGTCAGATATAATCAACCATCTTTTTTAAAACGTATAAGACTTTATAATGCATTCACTGTGACTTGAAACACGCTTACATATTTACGACTGTATGCACCAAAGAGTTTTATACTTCTATAATTTTTATGAAACATAAACGCTTCGCAAATTTTTGAAAGGAAAATGTTAAATAACAGTTTATTATTTTAAATATAATTTGCTTAATTTTTTTAATTTAAGACTAGGTTAAATTCTACGGAACTAATGCACATAATAATACTAATAATATATATTTGTTATCCTGCTGGAAATGGTAACAATCTAGTTCAAGCATTGTTTAAAGTAAATAATATATGAGGCTAAGTAATAATATTTCTAAATAATTTTATATTTATCTCTTTTTAATTTTTTATTTAACATACACTGTTAATCTTAATTAATAAATTTTTTTACATACAATTACTAATTAATCTCTCTTTTATACATTTGCTTCTTGCATTCGTATGCTTTTTCAGAAGTTTGCTCGAAATGCATACGTCACGTCTGCAAAATTGGGTATTAAAACGAAGCCATATACATATTTTATCGAGGTATTTGCTTTTTAATAGAAAATTCTTGCCTGTAAAATTTTGACGTACTTATACATATATGCATTGTATGTAGATGTACAAAAGAAATGTATAAGATTATATACAATTGCAATACGTTATAATTGATGACATATTACGAAAAGCTGATATTCGTTCGTACGTTATAAGCAAGATGGCTAGATAAATTCTACTATTTACGAAAAAACTAACTAATACGTATGCGATCATCTTGCTTGTAAGCGTATCGATTTGACGATTGGCATTATAATAATAAATATGTATTTACTGCGAATAAGAAACTGCGACTTGCGATGGAGTTTCAGTTAGAGGGCACAAGCAGAATGCACAATCCTAAATTATTCCATTGTTGAGTAACACGGTGTTATAATAAACATTATATTCTATTGGAACGTTACTGTTCGATGATTATCGGTTCCTCGTCCGACTGATTTATCCTTATTCCTAATCGTGTGACGTAATCTCTGCTCATAAAGCACTCGTTCATTACCGTCCTTGATTTCTTTCCAGGAAAGTTTACGCAACGAATGAAATATTGGAGATAAGAAGCATGTTCCGTAAAGCGTGTCTGTATCTTGAAAGTTTCGATTAATCCTCTTGGATAGCCGAGAATTGTATCGCTTTTTGTCCCCAAGATGTTTTTGGTCCCGGCTTTGCTCGTCCATTTTTCTTTATTCCTATCCACCATCCGTAGTGCACGTATTTACGCGATCGGAACGCATCGTAGGCACCAATGCTCCACTGTTCCCATTCGGTATTGTCGTTAGTTATATTCATCTGAAATCAAAATTAATTAGACAAGTCGGATTTACAATCAATCTTAGTCATTTTTTAAATTCTTATTAATGGATGTCTTGTGCGAGAGACAGTTTCAACTAATGTGATTAAGCAAAATTGATTATCCACCTTTAAACAAAATCGTTCTTTAATAATTTTACAACTATTAATTCGACAATTGCGAATTTATATATTGCCGATTATTATATTTACTATTAAAATGAATATTATATTTACTATAAAAATCTATGTGGAATTAGAAATTATTGTGAGAATTAGGCCGCTGTTATGAGGATAAACGCGTCCAACGGAATTTCACGCGGAACTGTGTAGAATTTCATAGAGTGCTATATATAAAATTTTGCAGATGTGGATAGTATATCACAATGGATTACGCTTCATATTTCTGTCGGTTGTGAAAACGTCTCTCGTAACACGAGTGAATTCTGCAACGATGAAAATTTGCAGAAATGCCACTCGTTTCCACATTATTATATAGTTTACATATTATTTCCTTCTTGTATCTCACCTCTCCGTACAATCGCCCTTTCTTGTTGAATGCCAGGTAGAGCCTCGTTTCGACGCTTTGTATTCTGATAACGCCAAAAGACACCGGTGTCGCGTGAAGCAGAGCTGTAGGAGTATATAAGCTCTTCTTACAATAAAAATCTTAATAGCAATCATAGTTGTAGTTGTTAGGCATATGTAACACATCTGTACCTTGGAGGCAAAGAATCGTATCTCCATTATCATGATTTAAGAGAAAAGGTTTAAAGTTTTACATAGGAAAATAATATATTTTTTTAGATATAAAATAAAAGTGGCAACTTGATTTATTAAGTTTTTAATAAAGTAATTTAACTGACATGTTTAATAGTACAACTGCCAATAACACCCTGGTTTAAAAATTAGGTACTATAAAAATTTTCAATACGATTTTTTCTAAACGTTATATCTTAGGAACTAGTAATAATAAACATAAGACGCTCTACCATTATACAATTTAAGCTGTTACATTGAAAAATGTATTAACTACATTTTGACAAAAACTGGAAATACGATTCTTCACCTCTAAGGTACAGATGTATTACAGGTGTTTATTTTAGTTCAGTTAATATTTAACGACAGTAATGGAAGTACCATACGACTCCTGATTTCCGGATAATCCTTCGACCCGTCCCGACGGCGTAATCGCCAGATGATACCCAGTGCGGCAGTAGAGCTTAATTATCCGGCAATTATAGATAGGATTTTTCGCTGGCTGTCGAGGATCCCATATTACGCAAGGCGGGTACTTGCGTGATTTGGAGTTACGTTCAATGTTGCGTGGCGTTCTACAATTGCAATCAGATAGTCCATAGATTACCAGCCCATACAGTTACGTATTACGTAACGTGTACAGAAATAGAGAACAAATCTGTGTATTTCTAATGCGGAAAAACTTCGTCGAAGGATAGAAAGATCGTTAATTTATAGAAGCATTGGTGATAACGAATTGATTTTATTATACGATAAACGTAAAATTATACAGAAGAGAACGAATGTTTAGTACGCTTTGAGAATATATTCTTTTAGGCACGAAATTTTAATAAAATACTAACAATAATTATCTCTGATAATCAACAGAAAATGAAATGTTTCTGCTAATTTAATATTTTATCATCTTAATATATTCTTCACATATTCTTGATCTTTCTTTTGGCGTGTTATACTTCTTAGCCGTTAGACGTTAGGGTTGTCTTTACTGCCACATAGGGTGTTCACGCTTTTATAGACACTGCAAAATATATAGGTCGGCCGGTTTTCCAGGTCAGCAAGCTCCGTGAATGAAGCGCACCACGCGATACCGTAGGCTTTTCTCCCGTACTTCGTTAATTTTAAACCGATTCTCGCGCGGGGGAGAGGAAACGAAATGTCAATAGGCTTTGTGCGGGAGTTACGCGAATACATCTCGGTCACCATCAGAAGGCGTACGTTAACACGGTTAATTTTACATGGCTTCGCACAAGCCAAACATCACCCACAGGAGCCTTCTGTGTAAATAAAATTTATTTTTGCGCGAAAATATCCAAAGGCGTTAGGATATTCGAAGGAAATTATCAAAATTTGATTTGATAGCTTCTTTGCTTAAAAAACCGACTAATTTCCTTTCTTTGTTTCTTCTTTAAAGAATTTTGATGAGCGATATTGTGTCTACGAAGAATAAATTTATTATTTGCAAGAAAATAGATTTCTTTGAATTTAGTTTCCTTAATTTAAAGAAGTATTGGATAGATTTAAGAAAACATTTTTCTGAGTTTAAAATATTTTCTCGAATACCTAATACTTCTTTGAATTAAGGAAACTAAATTCAAAGAAATCTATTTTCTTGCAAATAATAAATTTTTTTTCAGTGTACGTTTAAGTTAATTTCATTTTGCATTAATTTTCCTTAACGTTACATCTGCTATCGTTGCTGTACTTATATTTATATTTTTTAAAATATTATGTTAAGAAAGAGGCATCTTTTGTATTTACGACATATCTTCACTGTCAAATTACTTTATTTCTGCCGTGTGCGACGCAGTTACGCATAATTTTACGAAATAATTTTAGAGCTATATCCGGTGACTCAAAAATTAGCAAGTGACAAACTATTCCATGGTTATTGCAGATCAATGTTCCTCTATTATTTCCTTAGGTACCCAACTCGCTAAAGCCACACTTTTCAGCGCGCGTGATGTAAAATTCTTTTTTTTTTCCGGCACATGAGGACGTAATAAAGATAGCTCTGCCCTGTTTCTACAACTGAAAACGAAACTTTATTTCTATCGCGAATGTGTCCTGTGCATCTCGCCCCGAACTCGTCGAAATGTCGATCACAATTTCGCATATCGCGTGGTCGTATTGTGCGTTGCGCAACTCGCGTGGAAGCGCACGGCACCGCGCTCGTATGATATACCGTTAATAACATAAACTACACCTAGTGCATCTGCTGACCCTGTGGCGATATGGAGCAGAAAGTTAATCGAGTCAAGTGATCAATGAACGTACATTATAACGTATGCTAGGAGGGCGACTAGGTAGACAAACGCGTGCATCCACCGACGGACAGGCATTTTACCTTGTTCCAGCAATTATGCTAAATCGTCCATTTACGCGAATTACACACATTTCACCGCCACTAGAGGATTCGCAGATGAACTGCGTGCGAAATGGACAACGGTTCATTACTTTCGTTTGCAAATTAGTTTCCCGAATTTTACCATATCCATTTTATATCGCTCTTTAAATGTAAACCGGAGACCGTTAATCACCGCGCATTCACTTGGCGCGTATTCTCACGATTATTAGTTTTAAATCTGGACGACTATATACCCGTTCCCGTCGAAGGTGACGGTCGAGGTCGGAGCTCTTCTGGTTTCCCTTTTCATTCGGCCATCGCGAGCGATACCCTTCCCGTTCTCCGTCACGTCGTCGTCCTCCTGAAGGGACAATTCCGTGTCGTAGCTGTCATCGCTGCAGCTGTCGTCGATATCGCTGCACTCCTCGTCGCACGTTGGCGCTTCCAGATTCTCGTGAATCCAGCGCAAACTCATTTTCCCGGTTTCTCCGCTGCTGCTGCTGCTGCATAAATTCATGAACTCATCCTCACATCACGCGTCTAGCACTAAATGTGCGGCCACCTGATTTATTTATTTTCCGCTAGCGCGAAAACCGCGTTCGGTTATTGTCAGGATATGTAAGAATCACGTGGCAACATTTGCGGTTAAATGCGAGATATGGCTATATGGACCACAGAAGCATATACGTTTATGAGCTGTTAAATCACATTTTTACTGCAGCTACAAACAACATATAAAACTCGTTTGACTGCTACAAGATCACACATTTGTGTATTTTTTATTTCTAAAGATAGCGAGGGCAAAATATTACGTTTGAAAAAGCTATTCCTTAATTATTCGATGTAATATGCTATACCATTTCGTATTTGAAGACTATTGCACGTCAATTTATCAAGCTACAGTTAATAATAGGTTGGGGAAAAAGTAATCCATTAATAAAGCCTTGAAATAAACGAAAAAATAATGGATTACTTTTTCCCCAATCTAATATTTTAATTTGTCCAGCGATATAATTTTATTGCAATTTTACATGTTTTATTTTACTTTCCAATTTCTTCTAGATGACACAAATACTTTTATAACAGTAGAACTACCGGAGATTAATCTATATTTATTTCTACCGAGAAATCTTAAAAAAGAAAAGAGAAAAAGAGAGAACAAATTAATAAAATTAATTATCTATGTAATTTCAATAAAAGTCAGAGTAAATTTCAGAAATTAAGATGTTTTGAAAATAAGTAATAAATTATTTAAAAATGTCAAACGGGTCATTTTGACTGCCTTGATAGTTCTAGTGTTAAATAAAATTCCATGATAAAACTTGCAGAAATATTATATTTTACTTTATTACTTTTATAACTCTTTTTCTCGACTTTACAATGCGCACTGAGAATTTAATACTGTACTTATTTATATTTTTCCGACCATTTGGGATAATCAAGGTGGCTCTAATTGTTAGATCTTTCCTGAAGCAACGTTATTCTCACGCTTATCAAGAAAGGCAGTGTGAGATAGCAGGTGAAATCTATTCACGTATGTTGAAAACACCCACCCGTGCGAAATACTTTTCATTCGGGGCAGAAATAAGCACTGTAATGCTTCTAGATTTAACGGTGGTCTCGGTCTACTAGCGGCCGTGTGCATCGAGTATGTAGATAATTGCGCATCGCGACGCATTTACGTACCGATAACATTAAATTAAATTCAATATAAAAACAGAGGCACGTCGCGCGAGTTGATCGCAATGAATTCAAAAGGCGTACTCCAGCGACATACGTACTGCAATTGTCAACGTGAGTTCTTCCTCGAAGTGGCACATCGACAGCAGCATGCGCACTAATTACTTACAGCTGCATCGTACTATTTTGCAAGGAGACACTGACAACATCTGAATACATTTACATTGTGTTACATCGTTTTGAAACGCGAATACGTACACCTACTCTCTAAATGTCAGAGTGATTGCAATAGTCACTCAAATCCAAAAGAGAGAATTGTCACTCTAATTCGAGTAAATGCGGGCACTCGCAAAGTAGGAGTGAATTTTTCACTCAAATTTTTAGAGCGACTACTCTACCGGAGTGATTTAATCTCACTATCAAGCTAGTGAATCACGATTCACTAAAGATGGACTGATAAATGAAAATTTCATTCTAACAGAGTGAAATTTTCCACTCAAAATTGTAGAGTGACATAATTAACTCCTATATGGACACTGACTGCACTCGAAAAGAGTTTTCACTCAAATGGAGCGCGATTTTACTCCAACTTATAGAGCGCAATTTTATTCTTTCTTAGAGTGGTGAATCGCTCGAACAGGCTTAATTTTCACTTTTCGTTACACTTGCATTTCACTTATTTTGAGTGATATTTCACTCTTCGACTTTTAGAGAGTAGATATACGCCGCGCCAAGTCTCCGCGAAGAATTACAAGACGGAGAAGGAACATTAAGATAGATCCGTAGAATATAGCCGCGCAAACTTGCTTCGCGCAATCGAAGGGAGGTGAAAAATAGATTTTTCTACGATCACATGACACTTTGGACAGACTCGGCGGAAGCTGCGATCACCTCTGCGCACGTGAGGTGATCCACCAAGCTTGATGATCGTGCAAGGCGACCCACCTACCTGGGTGCTCCACGTTTATCACGCGACTGAGCCCGGTTCTACCGCGGCACGTCGAATAATAGCAGACATGACGCCGGCCTACTGACAGTCCGCCGGCGTCGGCGATCTGTGGATTCCTGGTGAAGCGAATTAAAAATGGAGCACGCCTCCGAGCCTTTCGAGCGCATGCACGCGCATCTTTTTTAGGATCCTCTTTAGGGAGCCGTTATTGGGTGTTCCTGAAGAGGTGCGCGCTTTCTGTTTTGATAATATACCTCGTCGAGGGACCTTTGACCTTTTAACGACGAACTCCGCATCATTCGGCGCGATCTAGCCTTGAACGAAATTATTGATAAATCAATCGGTACAATTTTCTGGTGATCTTTTTTATTCCTACAATTTGTCGTATTTAAGAACCTCTATCGTTATCAAACTAAATTGATAAACAATCTATAAGAATAAACAATGACTCATTAATTTATATATATATTATATATATATAAATATTTTTTTAAATATAGATTTATTATATTTTTTCCTGTCTGTATATAGATATATGTAATATCGAATTCTTTTATATACGAAGCAAATGTGTGAATATACAATTCACACATAGAATGATTTATTATTACAAATCACAGTGTTCTACTTTATCGACATTTTGTAAAACTGCATTTATTTTTGCTTTACGTATTAGAATTATAAATAATGGTTAAAATTAAGGTCGTGCCGTAAATTTAAAGATCACATCTACATGGATTGTTTATATATTGTTTACATTGTGTTTACACGAATCTTTTTCATGTAGACAATAAGCATGTAAGCATGTAAGCATTGTATAAGCAATGTAAATTATTATAAATTGAATGATATCAATTGATTACTTGATTGATCTCTTTAAAATATGTTTTTATACACAGTCTTACAAAAAGAAGTAGTTTTAAACTAGATTGGATTAAATGCATTTTAATTTCTTATTAATTATACAGTGACATGAAAGATGCATGATATTTTAACATAGAAATATTATTATTATTTACGTTGATCTCTATGAGCTTCTAAACTACAAAAAGCAGTATATTGTTCAGCTTGCAGTTGCAAAACACACAATATGCACGTTATTTATATTCTTTCTTTTTCACAGGTATATAAAATCAAAATCTTTAAAATCATGTTAAATTTTTCTGACATCCTAAAAATTGTACCCATGTTAAATAATAGCATTGAACATAAAATTGCCAACAAAATATATAAATTTCCGATTAATTAACATAGTTTACATTGTATACACGTAGATGCAGATTACTAAATCTTATATAAACGCTCAAACCCTAATTAAAATCAATATATTTGAGAAGAGAAGTGTGTTTCTTTAAATCATTTCAAATTCATATTATCGCTAATTATTCAGTTTACACTTCTTGTTGACGTATATAGATGGCGAAATCGGTATAATCACAGTTCTGCAGATAAGTTTTCCATAAAAGACAATGCGCACATTTGAGCTTGGTAAACTTACGTATCCAAGTTTAATATAGGTACTGCGATCACTTGCATACATTTACAGCTTACTCACGCTTTTCTTAGGCCGCGTTCTTTTTTACGCTTTCAGCGCTGTAAGCATTATTCTGTCTTCGTTGCATATTGAATATCAAACGAAGATAGAGCGATACTTTCAGCGATAAATCAAAGGACGCAGCCTTTATAGTGATAACGCAATAATTAAACATTTGAATATTCACAAAATATTCATAAAAATGAAATAAGAATAAAAAGTAGATTTATATGCGTATTTAACATAAATAGAGCAAAATAGGAAGCTAAAGCTTATTTTTTATTTTATTCATTAATTTAAAAAAATCTAAAATACCTTTAAATACTTTTGAATATTACTTTTAAGTGTACATTACTTAAAGTTACTTAAAAAGGCATGTCGGATGATCAAGCTATATGTAACGGCAAGTCTTGCTCGATATTGACTATCAATTTGTATGTCCTGCATTCTTATTCGGTGTTTGCCGTCTGTTTGCTG
Organism: Temnothorax rugatulus; assembly: GCA_035220575.1. Classification (NCBI taxonomy): domain Eukaryota; kingdom Metazoa; phylum Arthropoda; class Insecta; order Hymenoptera; family Formicidae; genus Temnothorax; species Temnothorax rugatulus. Next base: position 157,358 of record JASTWL010000338.1, read on the forward strand.
TCAGATTATAGTACAGTCACTTTAGGATTTGACCTCGGAAAAAATGTTAGCAAGCTGAATTTTGGCACAGACCTTCGTTTTTGCATAAGATTGAAGGAGAAAAAAAAGTCGTCATAACTTTCAATCATAACTTTGCGAAAAATTGCACTAGAAGAGTTTTTAAAAAAGTAATTAAAGCTTGGAATGTCTTTTAGGTACCATATTGCAATATTTCGTCACTTTTTGAATTTCTATTTATTTATGTAAATATGTGAATTATTGCGAAAAATTTTTAACCCTCCGCCTGTAAAGGTTTTTGTTGCACCCTTGAAGTGTAACGTGGGTCTGTCGTGTTTAATGCTATTTTCCTTACTTTAAAGTATTTTAAAAATCTGGAAAAATTTATGAAACATCTGTCTACATTGTAGTTGATGATTTTATAGTCATTTTGATGAACATCACTTATTTAATATTTTATTTTTAATAAACTTTGAATAAGAATAAAGGAAAAAGATCGGTTTCTTTAAAAATTTCTAATTTTTTTTCTATGCAGAAGAAAAAACAACATTTATCATAAATAATTAGCAAAATTTTACTTATAAAAAAGGGTACGTTAGTGTTAACGTGGGTCTGAGATGTTCACGTGAGATTTGACTTGCTCAGCATTCGGCGATATATTAATCTTTCATAACGGCTCTGAGCCTTTAAGTCCCTTCTTCTACTTTTTTAAAAAGGGGAGTCGGACCGGCAAGCTTGCTAGTTTTAAAGTTACGAGCAGATGTTATTTTAGCTCGGACGCCGTAGACCCACGTGTACAGACGAAGGGTTAAACTTGTATTGATTCTGGTCACATAGTCGCATAATGTATCAGAAATATGAACAAACGAATATGTATTTACTCATGGTAGTTTTGTATATAAATTACGAGTAAGGGGGGAGAAGGCGCTTGGAACCAAAAGTAGAGGGAAATAATTAATCACAACAAAAAATAATTTTATTTTACGAAAATGTACTTCTATATTTTAAGGGAAATTAAAGGGTAATGAAAATGCGACGAGATTGTTAATGCGTAAATTGTTAATTGTACAATATAAATATCTCTTGCCGCATTGCAAAAACTTGTAAGGACCTGAAACGTGCTCCATTATTAGGGTAAACTCGGGTAAGATGGCCATACAGGAAAGATGGCCAACCTATGTTCTTTCAATCTAGCTCGCTATTAAACATCGAATGAACATGGGTTGGCCATCTTTCCTGTATGGCCATTTTACCCGAGTTTACCCTAATGGTCCATTATTAATTATTATGGTCGAATGTTAAGTTCCACGTACTTACACCACTTGCACTGAATATGGTAATATAGTAACGCGCATGCTTGAACCTTGCGTTTATCGCTATAAATAAGGCTTGCCGGATGCGTGTAGCTCTTGAATGGATTTTGGAGGATTGGATAAATCTATGATCGCGTAACTGCGCGAAATATCGGTGTGAGGATCAACCTTCACCGGGATGCTCTCCATCGCGCCGAACTCGCTGAAGTAAGGTCTTGTGGTACTGCGGGACAGCTCGCCAACAAAGTGCTTACGCTCGTCGTGACGTCGTGACCTCGCAGAGGATCTTGGCGGTCGCCTGTTGTCGCGCTGATTGCGAGGACAAGTACTGACAGCGGGAGAGTGCCAAAAATTATTGCGCTTCATTTCGTTGATTTCGTTGATCACCTGGTTATAGTAATACTTGAGATCTTTGTCGGTGGTACCGTCGTCCTCGCAGAGGATCTCGGCGGTCGCCTGTTGTTGCGCCGGTTGCGAGGACGAGTGCTGTTGCTGGTAATGGTGTTGCTGCTGACCCTGCTCCTGCTTATGAGACTCGTTCGACTGCGTTGTTTCTGGTTTGTTAAAGTAGAGAGAGATACGTACAATGTATTAATATAAAAAGTTGATGTGTCCACCAAGAGAGAGCGCTGAGTACAGTCGAGTCAGAGACAGAGAAATTCAATTAGAGATTACATACATACAAAAATTCGTTTCACTTTTTCATACAAAAGATTGTAAGCTTTATAAATAAAGTGGCTGTTCTATCCGGTCAATGTAAAGCAAATAGTACTCTGTATAATTACGCACCTAAAAGTGGCTTGTAAAATAACCTCATGTGTCTAAGTATAATCATCCGGATCAGATCGTCCCTGTCAACTTGTGGCTGATTCTGGAAATCTGCCGCTGTCGCCATCGTGATTCGCGTTCTCCGTACAACTTCTCCGCGCGACAAAGCGTGCTCGTATCCTTACAACTCGGTACCAACTACTAGCAACGTCGAAGCTCGTCGCGTTTCGGCTCAGAAACTGAAATCAGAACACGTTCTGCAGATATTCTAGACACGTGGCACGGATCCGGAACTCGACATCGTTGCTGGATGATCGCTTAAAAAATGGACCGGTGTGACATACCTAACCCTCAACTAATTCTTGTGTATACAAAAAGAAAACTGCGTCTTCACTCTACAGACACTATACATATACAGACACAGCGAAAGACTGAACTGAACCGAACTTTTTGTCACGCAGGTATAAGCTGGCCGACTACCGTCCCAAATATTTCCCTTTTGTTCCTATTGTTATAGTCCCAAGCGTTCTCTCTTCTTCCCTTACTCCTACTTTTTGTACAATACGACTATGAGTAAGTATATATTTGTATCTGCATATTTTTGATATTATGTCAATGGTGATAAAAATCAATACAAGTTTAAACAGGTTTTTCGCGATAGCTTGCATATATAGTTATGTAAATAAATAAAAATTCGAAATATTGCAATATGGGACCTATAAAAGTAGACATTTCAAGCTTTTAATTGCTTTTTTTAAAAACTTTTCTAGCGCGATTTTTCGAAAAGTTACTACGATTTCAAGTTTAATGAAAAATGTTTTATAAAAAATTTTTTAAATTACTGAAAATGTCAATGGCAATAATGTAACGCAGCTTGTCATTCATAAAATAAGAGCATTGAAGTAAAAAACCATGCAAGATTTCCTGGCATAATAGCCTAGTCACTTTAGATAAAAATCGGCGATCCGACTAATCGGGGAAACGACTCCCGGAATTACAAGGTTCGAAAAACAAGGTTCAAAGTCTCACCTTCATGGAACTTGACAACATTCAAATTCACAATTTCGATATTCGTAACGAGTGCATGCACGATCGAACAATGAATTTTCTATTAAATAGGTTTTACACCAAGGGCAATAAGTTCATGGTGGAACCAACGAATAGAACCTATTAGTTTAGCAGAAACTCCGCTATCGCATATTAGGAGCTTATCTCATAATAGGGGACTTTCCTCTATATATTACAATAATATAAATTTTATTTCAGTATATTGGACTAGATCTAGATTAAAATTAAAAAAAAAGAGAAAAACCGCTGAATTAATTTCTTTACATAATTGATATATAATTCTTAACCATCGAACTTCCAAAATTCATTGAACAGTAAAATCGGAATTATCGCGCTAAGAATTCTATTTTTATAAATTCGCGAAACACGAATGAAACCACGAATCGTCTTACGATTCTATCGCGCCAATGCTCGCGCTACTCTTATCAGCAATAAGGTCATTGTCCCTCGGAGTTCACCGGTCGTGATTGTACCTGCAGAAAGTGCTATGGCTATCGATCGAGCGCAGCACACTTCGATACACTATTCGTACAACTAATAACGGCCAAGCTCTAGCACGGGGGCTATTGAATCACAGCGAAGCAACAAGGTGCGTAAGCATTAAACCCTTTGTAGAGTGTCACGCAATTTTCGTTGGATGACCGTGAAGTGACTATAGGGATCGGCTTTAATAGACTCATAGACCACGCAATTTTTGCTGCATAACCGTGAAGCAGCGTATCAACTACCGCAGATCTATAACCGTCAAGGATAGCAGCTATAATTAAAGAAAAACACAGCGTCTCGCAAAACTGTTCGAGCAGTCTTGTTTAATTTATAAATACATTTGATTTTACTCGCCGCTGTATTTGTAGATCTACTTTTATTATACACCAAATTATGCACAAATCCAAAAGCTTGAAAAAATTGTAGACAGTATCGTAAAATATATTTCATGCCAATTTTGGAAAATTTTATTGACCGACGTTATTGTATAATTATTATTGCATAATATTAAATTGTGAAACTAAAACACATAACGTGGAGAAGATACATCTTCGCAATTTAACATATAAATCAAATACTAGATAGGTAAATGAAATGTAAAACTATTTATCAGATATAATATATTACGCGTACAATAAAAAGTTTTTATATTAATCTATAATAATCTATAAAATATGTAAACCACAGTTATGTCTATAAATTCGTAGATATCCACAGAAGTTATTAAAATCAAGACAAATGAAATGTATAAATATGCTGGAACTCTCTTATTTCTTCCTTGCAGATCACGTTCACAAGGATGCAAAGGATCAATTTCATTGTTGACTCAAGCGACGTCCACAAAGAGAGCAACTCCATGACAGTGTCTATTATTACCATACTGTCGATGGATAGCTCTCTTCATAGCGAGCGCTTTACCCTTAAATTTTGAATTCTCTTCCACCGCCACGTTTGACACTTCCTTAACAAAATAAAAAAGATAGTTATTAATTAGAGAGAAAAACGCCATTTACAGCCCGGACTGAATCTTGATGGTCTAATAATAACATTGTGTGAATTTGGTACACTCTTTCCAAACTCAGTAAACTACGTACCGATTTTTTGTCGGTCTTTAAAATACAGCTCTTTGTTGCAACAGTGAATCCACTAAACTTACATCGATAATTGATTTAAATTTTGGTGCTAATCAGCATCCTTATTAAATTACTGTAAAGAATTTATTGCGAAAAATATCACCTTAGCCAAGGTTTCAGCCTGGACCTCTCTATATTCCGTGACGGACGTCTTTACCAATTTAATCACCGAGGCACGTGGTGATATTTATCGTAATGACCGGTTAATAATAGGAAAAACATATTTTTCAGGCGACATATATAAAAGATAATTATATGCTACACACATAAATATCGATATCTTAGTTACTCACATCGGTACACCGTACTCCTTAGTGTTCAGAAATCTCGTTCGTAAATACCGAAAACAGGTGTTCTAAAACTATCAGTAAATATTTAAACGACTATTTTCAATTATGTAAAGTCGGTATTTCTATGCCAATAACTTGTTTAGAGATCAAAAATTTATTTACATGAAATCTATCTGGAATTAACAATGACTCGTTATCTCCTCGCAGCTTATTTGAGGCTTTACTAAAATCTTTGTCTACTTATAAATAAGAAGCTATCTAACGTCTTAATATTAAGATAAGCATCATTTACTTCGCTTCTGGTATCTGTAAGTGGAACACACGTATCATCGTGCATATATTTATCACGCCTGTCCGAAAGAATGTTTTTCGCGAGAAACATTATCGCCAATAATTTATAATAAAGTCTACTTAATATGTACAATACAGTTATTTAATTTTTTTTAGAAAATGTTTTTATATAACATCGTATGCTAAGAGAAACTTTCTCGAAGAAAGAAGTTTACTAGCCGTAATAAATTTTGCGTGATAATCGTTATCGCGCGAGAGTCATTATACGCAATACAGCGATGGCGTCGTAACACGAGAACCCTGGGTAAACTCATCAGCAAGATTTTAACCTGCTCGGCGTACCGAAAGATGGATGAATTTGCCTATAAATATTTATTCGTTCTATTTGCTCTATGATGTTAACAATTCTGAATAGAAATGAAGAGGAGGCGAATTAAGAGTAACACTGAGTCGCCATTTGCAAAGTGATTAGCACATGTTTTATCTAATATAGTATAAAGATAATATAAATTTAAACGTACACATTCGATAATTTTTCAGAAACAAAAATTCTCGACAGTTGCTCTTATAAAAAGTAAAAGATCCCTTCGAGATTTTTTAGAAAAACTAATTTCCAGCTTTCTGCAGTCTCCAAGCTCAACTCTTGAATCTCAGTCCACAGCTTTCAATTTTTTAGTCTCACCTCAGTTAACCCCCATCTTACATATTTTAGTTATTGTTTGATGAAAGTCGATACTATAATTGTAAATTCTCACACAAATCAAGTACTTGATAATTATTTTATTATCTCCGCGCATTTGATTCAACCTTCTTATCCTAATTTTATTAATATTCAATGTACGTACGATATATGTGTTGCGCTGAAATGTATTCGTCACCCAACTAGTTTCTCTGTTCATTCGCGAAACTCATTATTTCAGCTTTATTTGTAATACGCCGGCCAATATTAGCGTTCTGCTAGCAATAACTGGTCCGCGATCGCAGCTCAAGGAAGGAGGCAGCCCCTGACGCTAAAGTGTGGACTGGCTTCGACTTAGCGGCACGGCTCGTTATCGGGAAGGTGCGAGGAGCCTCTTCCTCTTTAGCGCGCCGCCATCTGATTGCACCGCAAACATAACTGCTCCGCTACCAGCTCGTGCCACGACTCATTAACACATCCTTTTGGCCGCTCAACAATACCGCGAAGCACGAAAAATTGCAGGCAGTTCGGTGCCCCCTAAAATTAATCGTCAAATTAGATACAGTTTCTTTTATATTGCTTTTCGCTCCATCAAGGCGGGAAAAGTTTAACGTAAGAAACGTCAGAGAATTTGTAATAATTTGTAGTAGTCTCTATCTCTTTTGACATCTCGGTTTTTCATCGCGACAACTCGATAACTCGTACACTTATAAATATTCAATGTTAAAAAATTAGTTATAATAATTATAATAATGCGACGGACGATACATATTTCTCGTTCTCCGTTTCCCTATAAAAGATCGACATATTGTGCTTCCACCTTTAATTCTTTCTGAAATCACAATGCGGTTGGTCGCAGATATTCGACGCTCGTAAGATTCCAGAGTCGTGCCAACTTCGCGTCACCCGCGTAATTAACGTGCTTCAACTAATCCATGTACAAACCTGTATGATATAAACGCACGTCGCGACGACATGACATTCCCAATGGAGCGAGATCGTTCTGCGTTCTATTTACTCAGATGACATTTTCACCGCGGTTACAAGCAACTGCTTAAACAGTACGTTGATTCGGCGATTGCGGCGCCGAAAGGTGTTGGAATTTTAGTTGGAACTTTAGAAATTGCTCCTCTCATTTTTAACGGGTCTTCAGATTAATCTGAACAGACGCATAAAAGACAATTATATTTTTAATAAATTTAATAAATAATATAATTTCTGTAATTAAAATAAAATTATTCATAGTTGCTAATGAAATGCTATTTGATAATAAAATAGAATAATTCTGTAAATTGTGTGGACTTTCATTCTAATATTTTAGGAAAGATATTCTAAAATGTGTGACTCTAACTTTATCGCAAATAAAAAAGGCAATTTAAATATTACTAGCTTTAAACTTTAGTACTATTTTTATATATAAAAAATAAAATTTCTTTATTTTATAAGCTGGTATTAAATAGAAAAGTATGATTCTTTCAGGTTTAGCATTGCGTTCCACGCAAGAACTTCACATTTGGACTATTGAGAGACCTGTTAATAAACCATAACGTGTTCATAAATAGAAAAGTCAGCCCGCGTTTTCTATCACTTGATATCGCGCGATGAAACACGTACGAGGTATCGTCTTTGAGAGCCGCGATTGCACCTTATCAGCGGGCGATACGATAAGGCGATAACGAGGCGACTCACTCCGGTATTACCAAAAATCCTCGGCAACCTCGGCAATAATTCCTCGAGTAGTAAATTTTGATAAATTGCGCGCACAAACGTTCATCGGGGGGTACGCATACTCCGGCGGCGGCCGGAGAGTTGCCAACAGCCTGCATTAATTACAACCGCGTTAATTTACAAGTGGTTGCACGTCCTCCCCCGGTAGTTTACACGCTTGCATTACGTAATCGATTTTAGTCCATTCGCAATCGGCATATTCTTTTCTTCTGGGTTGGCTGTGACAGACAACGTCCTCCCGTTGCGGAGCACGAAAACGTTTCCTCTCTCTCTCTCTGGGGAAAATAACAAAGTCGCATGATACGCGATCGCTGAACGTTAATTTAACAAACAAGCGCAGTTAAATTAAAAAAAAATTAACCATCTAGGTATTACTATCTCTGCGATATATTATCGAAATACGATATTCTGTACTACGATACGATCATCGCTGAAATTTTCGATCGGTGATGTAATAACTCTATGCAACTAACTCGAGTTTATGCGAACGTTCACGACGAAATCTTATCTTCACTGACGAATTATTTTTAAGGAGACTCGCAAAGACTGCCGTAAAATCGTCCGACTATAAGATAAAAGAAATAAAGCGAAACGGAGCAAAACAACTCGATAATGCGAATTACGTCGCGTTTGTTCTACTTGAAGACATCTGCATTATAATTTATAGAAAAAGTATCAAACAATGATAACCAATTAATCCATTAATTAAGGTATTGTAATATATAAACGTCAATATATATGTAGTAGAATTGCTATAATAGCTTCAACTCATGTTAAAGACATAATATGTAAAACATTGTGTATTGTATATTAAAAATTATGAGTTATATATTTAAGTAAATTTTAATCATTGAAAAAATATTTATTCCTGATAGTTTGATAATATTTGTCACATTTCATACTTAATAGAAAAACATTTTATTGTAAAGTCATACTTCGTGTTATATTTCATGGTATCAATAAAATATACCACAAAGTAATTTTATGAAATTATAAAAATGCTATATGAATAATACTATAAATAAATCATTCGTTTAAAATTATCCAAATTATTTAAATTTGTTTAAAATTATTCAAATGATTCTTAAGGCTTGTTCAAAGAACGGCATCTTTAATCTTATTGCTTTATTTTAAAGCATAATATTTTTCTTTTAAAAAATAATACAAATCTGTTGTATATTTTCTATTAATTCTTTATCTCAATAAAAATCTATTTCTGTTATTTACAATTACGTAATTAGTATCGTGTTGCGCTTTCATTTTCTTTATTATTTTCTTATCGTGCAGAGCTACTGCACTGCATCGAGAGAACACTGTAGCACTGAAAATCAACTTCGCTATCACGTCTTTGCGATATCTATTATTTTTTTAAATATAGGAAGTTAAATTTAAAGTATATAAATAAATGTGTATATAACATATACATACTTGTATACTTTATGTTAAATATTTTATGCCCCATTTTTATTGTGTCGTATGTAATTTATATTTAATATATTTAATATAAATATATATTTATATGTTACATATTTAGTAAAAAGCAACATTCCTGTCGTTCCTAAATGCAGCATTATATAAAAAAGCAGCAATTTACACTCTATAATAATATAAATAAGAAATTATTAATATAATTTTTAAAATGCATTTTTCATTTTTATCAGAATTTATGATTGCAAAACATAAGTATGAAAGTTATAAACATGGACAGAAATAAATCTTAAAGATTTAATTATATCCGTGATTCTTTATTCCAAAATGCTTCAATTTATTTAATAAATTATCGTAACAGATTCCAACTATAAATATAAAAAATTGAACCGAATAAGTTATATTACGTACGTGTCTATATGAGTATATTATACGTAATAAGCGTATTAAAAGTATGTTTCAGTCAAATAATAAAGGTATTATTTCCTTATCTTATATTTGAAAAGTCAGAAGAGATAATTTTAATTCCTTTTCCATGTATCGTGTAGCGTATTTATGGGGTACAATAAACTTTCCACGTAAAATGTGACTATTGCGATTGTAGCAAAGCCGATTGCATTAAATCCAGATTTCGAAAAAACCATTTAAATTATTCCTTAATCGATCAATCTAATAGCATTGATATCTTAATAGCAGTTATTTATTTATTCGTTAATTTTATTATATATATTCATTCAATCGCTTTGATATCACCTTCATCGAATATTAATTAATCGTTAAGCTGTAATGCTTCGTTGCAGACTGCAAAGCAATAAAGAGGTATATATTTTTTTCTTTAAATCAATTTTAGCTTTAAAACAAATAAGCTACTGCTCTATTTTACTAGTATATTAGTTAATTTTCACATAATCGACATATGTACATTACAATCGCACAAAAGTTAAAAACGACGAAGAACACAGCTTAGTATCTACTTAGATAATCTTTTTCTTTTAATGAATATAAACGAAGTTCTCATATTGAAAAATTATTTCCTATGTTAAAAGCTGTATGGAAAATATATAACACATGTATATTAGGACATTAAATACCGTTTTATTTTATACTGCACGTTTAACGCTACGCGCTGTTGTTGCAAGTGTTTTTTGTATGCATATTAATTGCGTGTAATTCTTTACATCATTTTTGTGTCCGGTAAACAATATCCAATTTCATTTGAATAGTCATTTATATTTAATCAAGCTCGAGATAAGAGGCAAATGCAGTGTTAAATACGCGCTAACAAATCAAAGTTTGACTCTCGATTTTGCACCGATAAATAATCAAGCTAATCATTATCGATGAGAATCGATTTAATTATTCGCTATTAACGCCATTGCTGTACCGTCATCAATCGTATCTAGCAATAACAGAAAGGGAAAGGCACTTACTTTATATATCACATCTAGAAAAAAGAAACTGTAAAGACATTATGAAAAAATTGAATAATTATCCTTGTTCGACGTTTTGTTACATAAAGTTCTACTTCAACGGGCTTAAAAATTCTGTCCGTTGTTAACTCACGAAAGAAAAAATTAACGAATTCATCATCAATATCTGTTAATTTTAATCCTCACGATTTTCCAATCCCACGATGTGATGATCAGGATCACAATCTAATTGTGACAATAAATGTGATAATTTTCTCTTCACTTTATCACCGTCGAATATTAAACCGGTCGTAATTAACCAGTTGCCGTGTCGGCGACAAAATACCTCACTAACGTTAGGGTTGGCACGTACATCCCGAATTATCATTTCCATAGGCTGATGAGTAGCGACGGCCTCGCGACTGTGCGTTACGTAACGAAAGTGGAGCGTACGTTTCGTATTGCCCCGCGAGCGCGCGATTGTTCCTTCAAATTTGCACATGAAAAGACACGAACGGCTGAGCGAGAAAATGTATTTTCAGGAAAGACGAGCGCGCCGGTCGTGAACTCGAGATATTTCATGGAAAAACCGAAGGCGCGATCGATCTTATCATAAAATACCGATCGACAAATCTATCCTGATTCCACAATCAATTGTCACGTTTTCCGAGCAACACGAAAATCTAAAAAAAAAATGCGTACAAAAATGTCGGATATGTCTGAAAAATTAAAATGTCTCGATATTTATGGTTGTTTATCCGTTCGCTTCAGTGACTGATTCCCAGGTCGTCGTCCGATGCTATTCGCTTCGACACCCGATTCCCAAATCGATCTCGACGACGGATCGTCGTCGAGGGCGATCCATCTGGCTTACCTGCGGAAATCCGATCGAGCCGCGGAATCGATCCCCGCGCTGCGGCTGATCCTCCCAGTTTCCGGCGAATCCTCCGGATGACCCGACGACGAGATGATAGGCGCCGATATACCAGAGCGCCGATCGCGACCGGCGATACGGCGAAAAATTCGCGGTAAACGGACTTGACGGAATGAACGGACGAAGGAGGTTCAAGAACGAGTGACGTGGACGTCCCACGGCGTCGACTCATATACTCTACCCGCGCCAATCTGACGTCACGGGCGCGTTTCTTATCAGCTAGAGGAGGCCCAACACCTGTAAAGCCCACACCTGTCGGCGGTGAGCTTAAGCGCCGTCGGAAACACGCCCAGCTCGTCTGGCGACGACGACGACGACGACGACGACGACGACGACGATGACGACGACGATGATGATGATGATGATGATCGATGACGGAAGTTTTCGTGGAGCGCTACCTGCAGATCGCCCACAAGTGCATCCGGTACTCGATACCGCATTAGTAACGTTAGGGCCCCCTTATTTTGGGTGCATAATTGTCTAATTTTCTAACATTTTAGTAATAGTAATCCTTTAATATTTTAAACTATATTTTTTTTTATTTTAATCGAACAAGAGAAGTATAAGACGTCAGCCCTTGGGCCAATTAGATAATAAAAATGGCAATTTAGATACTTTATAGCTAGCCATTCACTTAATAACTCTTGCGATAAGTTAGTTTTACAGCTTCCGATTATTCAAAATATATGAAAAAATATAGATCACGTTAATTTTTTATCGGGAGATATTTTTATGAAAATTTAAATGCGTTGCGTCGAGATTTAATCTTAATAATTTAATAAATGTTAAAAAATTCTTGTTATTTTTTTCAGCGATTTGGATTGGGGTCCCGTTTAATTAATAGATCCTATTTATTTAGCAGACAAGTTATATAATTATTTTCTATAAAAACAACCACGTTTCATCTTTTTATTTCTTAGAGAAAATTAAGTGCACTCTTGACCATTGATTATCTTGCTCGAAAAACAAGAATTAGAAACAGAGAATAAGAAACGAGATAAAACTTGGCGTTTGTCACTGCAATGGTCAAAGCAGTAGAACTTCGCATTGTCATTGATGAGACGTTATGTAAAATGAACTTCCTGGTATGGAGAAAATGTTGTTAAGCTAACTAAGCAATGCTTTTAATGGTACGTACGAAAGTTTTCAGTACAAGTTAATGAATTAATTTTTCCAGCAATTAATTTTTCAAACATTAATTGCATGTTTGAAAAATTTGGAGACTCATAAAAACTGAAATATAAAATTGATATACATTCGCATGCAATTAGATCATTCCTGTTCGGTTATAAACAATCACTTTGACGTAAAATTTTATTTTTTTATTTATCCTCTAGCTACATAATTTTATAAAACTATGTTTTACAATAAAAAGCTACTAATGTTGAATTTTTACATTTTCCTTTTCTGCCATTTATACGCTATCGCGACGTATAGATCCTAATTAAGCATTCCTCCGGATGCAATCTTTCAAATTTCCGAGACTAGACTCGAGAACACGAGGTTGAGAGTCGTCTCGCTCTGCTCTTGGGTAACGAGAAGCGGGATGAATTTACGGCCGCGGTGCCGCGCCGCGTGCGATATCAATGGCAGAAGTAAACGGGTCGGCCGAGGCAAACACCGGAGCGAACGTTAAGGGAACGGTGGAGGAACGAGGTGGAGACGAAACTGTGAGTTTTACTCCGACGGTGTCACGCGGGTTTACGTGGAGGCGTTGCACCTTATCTCGTGTCCCAGTTACATCACCACGCCGCCGCGGCTTTGTTGCTGCTACATCTATTCCGATCACGAGCGACTGTTTCGTCTGCCACGTATAAGAATGTTCTATTTTATCAATAACGTACAACCATTTCTCTTACAAATTTTCAGATTCCTCGGACCAGTTTGCCTCAGATTGAATCGAACACCTTAGTTTCTTCATGCGGTATCTTTTCGTTTTCATTAAATAGTTATTGTGGAGCGACTTCCACCGGTAGCTAGTTTGTTTCTGGAAAGAAATATTTGATATGGAAGGATAACAGAAAACAATTTATTAGCCTAAAGTTAAAAATTACATTGCAAATTTGTATTATTTGAACTAATAATATAGAAAATATAATTAACCGAGTATAGATATGTTGAAGAATGATAACATAGATATTACTTAAAATAAGAGGAATATACATTGATATCTTATAAATTACTAAGAAATAATCACACAATCGATCTTATAAATAAATTTAAGACAAATTACTTTGAAAAAGAACGGCAACTGTTAGTGATTAACGAGAAGCACAGTAAATAATCATGGTAAATATCTATATCTTTTACACGGTTTGTATACCAAAAGTAATGGCACTAAAGAAGCAGAGGCAGTGAAAAATCTAAAAATAAACGCTCGGTCGTCTGCACTTCTTACACGAGAGAGAATTCCTAGAAGGCCGTATTGGAAAGTAGCAGTAAGATTAGCCAATTGTCCTTTGTAAAAGTACACATGCATATTTACGCACATGCATCGTCACCAAACGGAATTTAGATTTCGCTTATGCATATACGTAGAGTATATAAGTTTGGACACGGTCCAGATTCTCACCTGCACGCGTCTTTAAACGTCTTTCTAGCTTGATCGAGCATTCGCTTGTACATGGCGAGGTCCGATGCTTTATCCTGCTGCACGGTATCTAATCTGGCCTTCAGTGCGAGACACTCCTCTTCTAGTAATTCGATTCTACGTCAAATGTAAAAATATCGATAGTGACAGGAAATATAGACTCTAATACGTGTTAAAAAAGGAATCTGGGTAGCCAAATCTGTCGAGATTTTGAAAGCGTCTGTTATAAATTTTGTCGATAAAATGACAGCAGAGAGAGACAGAGAGAGAAATATAACAGAATCTGCTAGAATATAATGGCATTGACTGAAGAAACTGAGCAAAATCTGCCGTTTTGTAAACATTTAATGATATATTCTATTTAAATGTTTATGAAATGACAGATTTTGTTTTTACCGAGAGAAAAATAGTTACAGTTACCACAATTTTACTATAATTTTTAATTAGTTTCCAACTATACATATTTATAGTTATTTTAACAATGCGAATTATAGCTGACTCAATACATTATTGTTGTCTTAGCTTTTAACATGCATATACATGGTTTTATACACTATAACTTGTAATTTATGTATAGTAAATATAGTAAGATCATATTATAAATATGAAAATCATGAAAATCATCATAACTGAAAGATCTATGTATATAATATAATTTTCACTAATATTACAGCAATTAATAATTACTATAAGAATAAGAATCCCAACCATATAATTATTTTACTATGCAATTACAGTCGGAAATACCAAACACTTTCCTCTCAGTGCGACAATCCGCTGTCAGATTATATCGACAGGCTTTGCTAGCAAAACACGAGTTTAATGCGGACAGATGATACCGAATCTGTCGCAATATCTGAGCAAATCTGCTGTCAATCTGTTGTCATACTGCAGACAGTTTGCTTACTGAAAAAGAAACAGATTTTACTTGTGATATAACTTACTTATAACGAACTTCATCGGAATTAGTAGTTTCCTCCTCCGTTCGTAGACTCGACATCGATTTCGCGCAAGATCTCGCTCTATATCTCGTATCTACTTTAGCAAGTCCCACTCTTTCTTTTTCCGAATCTCGCAATTTCAATTCTAATTTCGCACATTTACTCTTTTCCTTGCGCAGCAATTCCTTTTAAATTAAATTAAATATTTAATTATTTAACTGAGCTATAAATTTCATAATTTACAAAATTTTCTTATCCAATATCAAATCATTCTTTGTATCAGTTTAACATGATATTATCATCAAATAACAATTGTTATTTAATTCCGAAATCAGTAAGTTAATTCTCGTTGATTAATTGTTAAATTTTATTAGATCTATAATTGTGCCACAAAATTGAAACGTCCCTTTATCGAATTAATTATCAACAAAATTCTTTAACAAATATAAAAAAAATTATAGCTTACTGCAAGTGCGTCAGCTTCGTTCCTTTCCTTGTCCAGTCGTTGATTAAGTAGTGTTACCAATTCTAACAGTCTCACGCGTTCGGCTTCAGCAGCTAGAGCCAAGGTCACATATTCATTTGGTTCGCCTAAGCTTCGAGGACTAACAGCTGGACTGATTTGCCGCTCTTCGGTTAACCGGAAATCTGGATGAAGCGAGATTCGGCACTTCAAAGATTCATCCGACAGAATGCCATTTCTAAAATTGAAAAACAAACGTATTTCCTTTTATTGGAACGGCATAACTCGTATTTATTATTTGATATGAGTGATTTGCTCATACAGACCTCAATTTGTCAATCTCGATCTCGCGTTCCTCCAATCTCCTGCGTAATCGATCGACGTGCAACTGCGTTGCTCGCAGCTCGTTCTTGATATTCGCGTTCTCACGTTCGATCTTGTGTTCCCTATTTTGTACTTCCATCTCGTGATCTTGATACCTTGCTTCGGAAATCTTCAATCGTTCCTGATAATGCTAGATATATTACACTTTGACACAATAAAACCAAAGGATTCATAATATATATTATATGCTAGAGAAAAGTTATCTTTTCGTAATGCTATATAAACACGTATTTGTAATTAATTCTTCATTAAATTCTTTACTAAATATTTTTTATTGTCACTAACGTTAAGCGCGTCAATTAGACGATCGTCGTGAGACCTTTTCTCATTCAACATCACAATGTTTCCTTTCGCGATACTCAGTTCTTGCTCCAATATTTTTATTCTCGCCTTGGAAGCATCGAGTTTCCTCTTCGAAGCCTCCAACGCTACTTCCGCTTGTCTCAGCTCTTTCGCTGTATTTTCTATCTGTTGCCGTCTTTCCTTCTCAACATTCCGGAGATATGCTAAATTTTGTCGATCTTGAAAAGCTGAATAAACAACTTAATTGTCAGCAAACAAATAAATGGCCACAATCGTATTACAAGTCTCCATTATATATTGTACGGCAATGTTAATTAACAATAAATCTGAATAAATAAACACAAATACATTGAATAAAATATTAAATAAATCTTTGTTAATAAAAATAATTCTGATCGCGGAGAATCAATTTGGTATATAGAAATAGGAATATATAATTTTTTCTTCTACCGCAAGATTCTTTCTGAGATCTTTCGTTTTCGGACAATCTTGTCTGCAGCTCCGCCAATTTCTGCTGCAGATTTCGGATTTGCTCGGCTCGTCCACGCCAACCGCCCGGTGCACTCGAAAGCGCGCTGATGCTGACGTTTTCACCCACCTCGCTGCACAATAACTGATACTTGTATCCTTAGTGATAATTACGTAGAGAAATTTTTAAAAAATCAAGTAACAAAAGACGAGACAGCACGACTCGCCTTTTTACACAATTATTTCCCAATTATAAAGATTTTATTTTCTCATATCTCTCTATCTCTTTATTTTGATCTCTTTAACTTTTTTTACTTCTCAAAAGTAATTAAAACAGATGCTTGGTACATTAAAACAGATCTTCTATAAAAACCAGTCATCTTTTCGACATTAATTTTTGCAGAGCAACAAGAATACAAAGAATACCTTCTGTGCTTTATTAATCTCTTGCCTAAGAGCGGCACACGTGTTCCTGGATTCACAAAGCTTCGCTTGGACCCGTTGCAATTTGTTCTTCAAACATCTAAATCGTTCCTCGTCACCTTTGCCTAATAAATTTTTTTGTTTTTTAATCTTTCTCACCTATATTGCATCTTGACTTCAGTTATCTTCGGCATTACAAGTACACGAAAAATATGATATATTAAAATGATCGAGTAATTACAGCAAATTATGAATTTTTAAATTAGTACAGAATCATTAATGAGTAGAAAATTGAGTTATTGACAGTGAGAAAGAAAGAAACCTAACAATTAACCACCATTTTCTCAAAAACTTCAATGATAATAACTCTTCTTCAATTTAATTTCTAAACAAAGCTAACGAGATAAATATGCGAATCCGTATATATATATTGTTTGCAAAATAGAGAGGAAATGTGAACTAACTGTCGCCGGAATCCTTGCGCACTTCGGATTTGAGAATCTGTTGCAATTCCGTTCTTTGGCGCCCTAACTCGTCGTCTTTGATGACCAGAGTGGCCTCTAAATTCTTGCATTTTGTTTTCAGCGCTTCTACCTCGGCAGTTCGGTCCCTACATTTCTTGCTGAGTTCGATTAACTTCGTTGTGGCTGGCTCAGCCGTCGTTGCATTTTGCGAATTCTGTTTTTCTCGCGACAGTTTCCGCAACTTCTCTTCCGTTTGCTCAAATGCTCGTCGCAAACATTCATTCTCCGCCGTTAAGTCCTATTATACAATTAATATCTACACGATAGTGAATTAATTATTAATTAATAAATAATTGCACGGTGTATTCAAAAGAAATATATAAATAATAATAAAAACATATACGTATAATACATTGATAAATAAAATATAAATCCATGCATAAGAACAAAGACTATTTTCGTATAATAGCGTAAAGTTTTTTAAGGGTGGGTAAGCTGTGTCTAATAAACAATTAAAAAATGATATAAATGAATTAATTATTATCCTGTAAGAATTATTGTGTACGAATTATAGCTTTCTTTATTTTTTATATTGATGTAACTTTGTAATACATTATATAAATTGGGGATTATAATAAGGAATAGAAAATTGAATATAATTCTAATATACTTACACGAATTCGATTCTGCAAAAAGTTATTTAACTCCTCTGGAAATATAATACGTTCGGAGAGTTCTTTCTACGCAAAAGTTGCATATGTGAACATTCACAAGTGAACAAAATGTACAATACGAGCACAATGAAAGAGATGTAATAAAATATTGATTATGTGTACATACACATACGTTCAGAAACTATTATATATCATTTGGGACCCACAGTTACTGCCGACACTAAGAATACGCTTAAAGACAATACCTCTACAAGTTTAGTTGACGACATATTTTCATTATCAAGAGAATCGTTTGCCTCCAGCTTGGCATCTGCCATTCTCGCATTAAGCATTTAATAAACAACGGTTCAGTTTAATCTTGTGAGATGACAGTACTCTCGAATAAATCGTCATATACATTGCATTCCTGTTTGTACGTTATCCGCCGAATGATTTGAGTGAAATTGTGCCAACGTTTCCTCCTTATGCAGAATTACGAATTATTGACAATTATTGCGAGACTGCGGAATAGTACAAATCCAGAAGTGACGATTCCGTTCCATTCATGAACGTATTATTTTTTTGCTAATGTCAAATATGTCCACGCTAAATAATAATGCGAATATGCGCTCGTTCTTTGTTTTACAAATACAATTATATGACATATGGAAGATGTGGCATTTGGATTACATTTAATGCTTCGATAAGTTCTCTCTTTTTTTGCAATTAGTATATTTAAACGAAGTATATTTAAACGGAATTACAGATATGTTTTACATGTAATTAATTGAACTAACCAATAAAGAAGGAGATCATCGCATGAAAATTGGGAGTCAATATAAGTTGATATATTTACCTAAGATTACATTTAACCGGCCTTAGGCCGGTTTTACATTGGTCACGTCGTAGCGTCGTAAATCGTAACTCATAAGAAATTGACCAACCATAGTCGATTATTCTCCTCAAATTCGACTGTAATTGGTCAATTTCTTACGACTTACGACGCTACGATACGACCAATGTAGAACCGGCCTAAAATAACATTAATGTAATCGTACAAAATAAAACATATTTAAAAGAATCTTTCATCATTGACATAAAAAATGCTTTCTTCTTGAGAGAAGTCACTCTTTCATTCATAATACTAAACGTTTGAAACAAATAATTTTGTTAATAGTTCTTTTGTTACTTAATCCTTTTTATTTCAATTTTGTTATCGGTTCTGTGACGTCTTACTTTTCCTTCTTAAATGGCTTCTTCTTCTGATTGCCGCCAGCTAATTTTCCAGCCTTCTGAAGCGCTTGCAGCTTCATATTTTTGGCTACCATGAACTTTTTCGTAGCGTCATTTGCCTTTTTACCGCCCGCAGGTAGCGAATATTGAACATTTATCCTCCTTTTGTTTAAAAATGTATGATTTAACGAGAGTCCTTTCTGTAAAAATACAAAAATTGTGTTGCAATAAGAACAATTAATAAAGATAGCGAAGACAGTATAAGATGCTCTTACCTCAAAATCTATATTATTTGTCACCTCCACATATGCAAAGCCACGTGGTGTTTTATCTGGCTTAGTCGGAATTCTGATGCTAGTTATTGAATCAATCTTGGTCAAGAAATGCCGTTTGATCTCATCTTCAGTTATACTGTAAATTAGATATTCAGATTACAATCTACCTAAAAAAACTAACAGAAATATTAAAAACTATAAAAATTTACTTACTTCAGTGGTAAATTGCCCACAAACAGGACATATCGCTTTGTCTTTTCTCCTTTTTGCTGGTTATCCAAAGATTGCGGGACTTGTTTATTCTTGTTTTGCTCTTGTTTATTCTTGTTATGTTCCTGTTTATTTTTGTTTTGCTCTTGTTTATTCTTATTTTGTTCTTGTTTATTTTTATTTTGTCCTTTCATTCTTACTTCTGAAAGTTTTGCTTTTTGAAGTATATCTTCATCATCTTCTTCATCTTCTTCATCTTCTTCATCTTCATCTTCCTCATCTTCCTCATCCTCGACATCCTCGTCATCTTCTTCATCCTCTTCATCTTCTTCATCCCCTTCATCTTCTTCATCCTCTACCTCTTCTTCATCTTCTTCGTTCTCTACCTCTTCTTCATTTTCTTCACTCTCTAACTCTTCATCTTCTTCATCTTCGTCACTTTTAAATTCTTCTAAACGTTTAAGTGCTATCTTCTCAATTTCTATGTCTTTTCTGATTGTGTCTTCTTCGTCCGAACTTTCTTCCTCAACGTCGCTATCTTCATCATCTTCCTCGATGTCACTGTCATCGTCATCTTCCTCTTGTGGTTTGCCTTTGCTCTGAATATGTTTCTTTTCTGCTTTCGTTTTACCCTCATCATTAGCTTCCTGTTTGCTCTTCATCAATACATTTTCGCGATATGCCACTTTCTTATTACTTTTCTTTCCTACTACATCTAATTTCTCTGAATTGTTTCCAGATTCCCGCAATTTTCGGTTAAGCACACCCAACAACTTTTTTGCTCTCTTCGACAATACTTCTCTGCTCTTGATTTCTGCTATCTTTTTTGTTATCTCTTCGACAGTAAGATCACGTTGGTTATAAGGACGCGCTGGACGTCTTTTGTTTCGTTTGTTAATTCTATCGCCAGTTTCTTTCTTAGATTTAACGACAGTTAATTCTGTCTTATCCCTCTTCGTTTCTGATGATTTGACAATGCTACTTTGCTGTTTTATTGCCTTATTCTGCTCCTTTCTTTGCTTATCCACTACCTTTAAGATCGGCGCTTTTTCTCCCGATGTGGGATTTCCATTTTGTTTAACGCCAGCAAGTTTGGCTTTTTTGGAGCCCTTCTTGAATTCATTGATATTTTCTTGTTTCTGATTTGATTTTATAGAAACAGAAATTTCGCTAAGCGATCGTTTCTTTGCTTTCTTATCCTCTACCTTAGTCTTCATTTTCAAACGAATATTCTGCAATGTAAAGAGAGAAATATATGGAACTAAGTGATATACATGAAACGATACGTATTCAAATCCTGAAAGCATGATTAAGAGCAGTTTGCAAAATTTTAATCTCACCACGTGAGATATATTTTAGCCACGTGTTGGAGGTTATCCAAAGCATCCGGCACATTTAAGTTATGTAAAATACGTCTGTTTCATCCATAAAATATTTGCAATACATTCGCGCGATTAACTTACCTTTCCAGGAATGACTGGAGATGCTTTTCAGTGAAAATCGTGAAATAATCGCCAACAGGACCGTTCTAAGGTTATGTTCTAAGCGGCGTGCAGCGTGGTGCAGCGTGAAAGCTCCGTAGAAGAGTAGACAGTATCTAATGGAGTAGAAGACCGCAAGATGGAGGCGGAGATTGCGGAAAACGAAATTATGGATCGAGATCTCGATCCAAGCTACTCCTGATCATAATCGATAGTGCGATTGTTGCAGACTTCGATTGATTTTAATGATTTATTTTAGCAAATAATATCAAATTATTTCGTTAATATAGAATTATTAATTATTTTAAGTTATTTAATTATAACAAATATTTATGTTCCAAAAACTGATTAAATATATATATATATATATATATATATATATATATATATATATATATATATATATATATATATATATATACCGATTTCCTTTTTCCATATTACTATAGTTTCGTGAATATGATTTTTTTTATTAACAATTAATATAATAAGACTTTTATTAAGTTCTATTTTTTAAGTTGATGGACTATAATAAATATTTATTCTCTTATTTTATTAAATATCGTGATATTGCAAATATGCGTAACCGAAAGATCCAAATTATATAAATATTGATTCACAACACGTCAAGTTCCATTTTTTTATGCCTCTATCATTTTCAACTTATTTGAACCCTGGTGAAAAAATGTCTCAGAATTTTTTATATTATTAATCAAAATTTTTATAGAAATTTTAACTCCTAGAATTTTTTAAATTTTTTAAACGAATTAGACCATTTTTCAGAAAAACTCAGAAAAAATAATAAAATACTTCAGATTTTTCCTGCCAACATATCTTTGTAGAAATCTGAATATGAGAAAATCCGCTCAATTTATTAAAAATTTTCATGCATGTAGGTACTGAGATGTTCCAAAAATCCTCATCCAATTGTTTTTAAAAGTATTTGAAAATTTTTACATAATTTTTAAGAATTTTACGTTAATCTAAAAAGAAATAAGAAATTCTTAGAAAATTTCTGAGAAAATGAGTAATTTT
This sequence comes from Temnothorax rugatulus, assembly GCA_035220575.1. Classification (NCBI taxonomy): domain Eukaryota; kingdom Metazoa; phylum Arthropoda; class Insecta; order Hymenoptera; family Formicidae; genus Temnothorax; species Temnothorax rugatulus. Next base: position 179,805 of record JASTWL010000338.1, read on the forward strand.
TTCACCAGGCGCACATCTCGTCAGATTTCATTTCTCGACTACCACTCAAAACATTAGAGCTCCAAAAAAGAAATACGTTAAAAAGAACGATGAAGTTCGGAGTTTCTCTTTATTATACTTGTCGACAATTATAAGCGATACGAGTAGGACAATCGTGTTATCCGGTATAATACGATCTAAACACACCCTGTAGGGTGGTGCATAACGCGCGTAATCGGTTACAACGTGCACAAGATAATTACATAGATACAATTAGGCGCAGTTTGGTTTGTACACGTCACTCGCGATCAATCAGACGCTAGATAAACTCATTCCCATGGTCGATCGATCATTCAAACATTTCAAACTAATGCTATATAATTCTCGTTGCCCGCCGAGTTTTGCGAGAACGAGGGCGAGCTGGCCTCGTTAATTTCGATTCAGAATTAATTTGAAAGAAAAAAAAAGAAACGGAAAACGGCAGCAAATGTCAATTTTGCAAATATTTTTATTTCCTTCGGGATTTCGTGCAGGATAAAAACTCAAAAATGAGTTTGGTGCGGGAATAAATTTAAATTACATTGGTAGAGAGAGCAAATCGCTCTCTCCCGAGTCTACGAATAGATATTTAGAGAAGTGCTTTATGCCGATCACAGACACGCCTGCGTGATGCGACCGACGCTATAATATAATGTATCATAAAGTAAAGTATGATTGCGCTAGCAGATCAGTACAACGCGTAAACGATCTTGTGTTATGATGAAAAAAAGATTTTAAATTATGAAAACATCGGGAGAAGCGAATGTGCCCTTCCACATATAATTTGCATGTAATTTTTTCTAATAAAACTATCAAAGTATTAATACTATTTGAATTATAAACAATACACTTTAATCAATTTCATGTAAATTTGCGAACTATGTCTGAACAGATTTGAAATATATTTTATCGAGATATTTAATATCCGGCCCAGGTGGTATCTTTAATTTTCCTTTAAAAAAGTCAATAATAATATCACAAAGTTACGCTTCGTGTAAAAAAAAATATATATTTTTTTAGTGCGAAAAACTTAATTATGATACTAGAGCTTAAAATTTCTTAATATAAATTTGTGTATGTTATATATTTTATTATATATTGTATTATAAATTTTTTGCGTTAAATATTTTTTTTCATAAAGCGCAACTTTATGATATCATTACTTCTTTTTAAAGAAAATTATAAAGATATTTAATAATATATTTAAAAATAAATTAAAATAAGAAACGTTAAGAAACGTTATTATGAGAAACATCAATTTTCTAGACTATCCACTCCAAAGAATTATTCTTTGTGAGCTGTACATTAAATTAGTAAAATTCAGAATCACACGTATGTGGTCCAATTTGTCGACAGTTCAATACATAACAATAAGGCTGGTATTCATAGTCCATTCTTATTTCAAGACCATCTTAAGTAATGTCTTAAGATGCTAATACAGTCATTTCATTGGCTGGATGGAGTCTTAAGACTGCCTTTGACCAGACATAAGACTTAAATATAAGATCTGACTATGAATACTGACCTAAGAGCGTATTTTTCAAGTGTTTATAGTAACTTTGGTAATATCTAAAACTGATTAATTCTCAAAAATAATACAAATAATCCCTGCTGGCACAATCTTACATGCTATATGATACGCATACAATTTAAAGCTACATATGTATATCCATATATTCTTTCAACTTTTCTTACTAATCTTCTCACGAGAGAAAGCGCGATTGATCGGGAACGTACATTATCGATTTATCGATCGTTCCAGGATGGTAGTCATTCAGGTATCCAGGCTCGAATCTCGGCAAAAGGACCATCATCCATCACCAATCGCAAGATGCGGAGTGACCACAAGTCACGCATCTCAAAAGAAAAAAAACGAAAGAAATTAAACTACAGAGTTATAAATAAATAACGTGCTCATCCTAAAACCATTTTCTTCCGCAACTGATTGGAAAAGAAAGAAAGTGATTTGCACGCGACTTACGGCACACCCGATACGCGTTTGTGTGGCATTGATGTACTGCGAGAATCCGCGTACACAATAAAAGTGACATAAATTAATCCTACGTGTGTATCCTACGCACGCGACGCTCTGTCGTTCGCAAACAGAGGGAACGCTCCGTCGTTGGTGACGAGAGAAGAGCGACGACGCAGGGCGTCTTTAGATTGACCGATCTCGAAGAGCGGACATGCACTTCACCCTATCTTACGTGATGAAATAAATACTAATATCGGTTAGTCAATCGTGGAATATTCGTCAATTTAGCGTGACGGTATTAGATGTGACGGAGCCGCCGAGCAACCTTACTGCCGTCCGTCATTATTCTTAGCTACGTGTATACATACTGCTCTACGGTTTTTCTTATTCACATTTTATTTACTTAAATCAAGAAATGCACAATCTCAAACCAATGCAATTTTAACGTCCGACTCATAAACACGTGGTGTGAGACCCGAGGATTTGGACAATCTGACGACTCGAGAAAATCCCAGGGAATTAATGAAGAGAAGCGACGAAACGTGCAAGTTTAATCCGCCGGAAGTTGACAGTATACTTTCAAGCAATATATGTACAGGATAAAAATACAATAGAATGCTCTCTTCCGTAACTCTGCAGCCTAACAAAGCCAGATGGAAATTATCCTTATCTCTATCGTACGAGTACCTAAGTTATGACAAAATATCCGATCATTAATAAAACTAAAACTTCGCAGCTATGCAATAAACTATGTATCTTACAGACGCTGCAACTTCCGGGGGATTGGCAGGAACAAATTCGCGTTGCATGATCTCCCTGACCTAAAATTTACGTAAAATTTACGTGACAAACTATTGCTGATGATCCGTACTTTCATCGCGCCAGTTTAGCGCCAAATAAGGCTGTCTGACACCCTGACTTGATTTAAGAGAAGAATATCTTAGATTGGATCTGGACAGCCGTACTACATATCGGACGATATACACAGTGAAATACAGCGAAATCCAATTATTCAGTACTAACATTATCAATTAAGTACCAATGAGCGCGCCGAAATCGGCGACGGCGCTCCTGGTTTACACGCGAATCATTTCGACTAAAGTCGCGCCGACAGCTTCGATTAGCTAACTCCAAAAATTATTTCCACCTTTCAATGTTGTAAACAAAGAAAGAGAACTTAATAAATAGTTAGCGCTAAAGCCTGATTTATATTCAGTGTTCCCTTTAAATTGGTATGTTTTTCAATATGTGTGGAATCGCTTACTTTTTGTTTTTTAATCACTTTTTTTACAAGAATTAGCCAATAAAATAGCATTCTTTAATTTGGCTATTAAATTAGCTTGTTCATTGAAAACAGCGTTGTTGTTGTTATTGACTATCGTTAGCATTCATGTAAAAAATTTGTTAACGAAAAGAACATCGTATAAATCAAGCTCAATCGATATAGTCGGCGCTAAATGGCGAGCAAGCTGCTTTCGCTTGCCGAACGAAGCCGTTGGTAGCTCCAGATCGATCTCGCATGATGTTCAAACATTGAAGCGCGTTTCCGAGCCGTCAGCGAGCATCAAAGTGACTGTGCGATTATTGATCCAAATCAGCCGTGCTAAGCGCATAGGGTTCAATCGGGCCACGTCGTTGATGGGCGCGGTACTGTAGGACTTCACGCAGCGAGTCTGCGAGTTGCCCAGGCCGAACATGCCGCTACTGGTTTGCTGGAAAATCGCGAAATAACGTCACGCATCATTTTTAAGATAAACCAGAAGAACAAATGTTATTAGAATCTTTATATCTATATATTGTACAATAGATTACTAAGAGCTAAGACAACATTAGCGTAAATATTGATAAGAATTAGACATTGTGAGATTTTGCACGCCTACCTGCCAAAAACATAGTTTATTCTCGGAACAAGAATAACTGACGAGGAATTTCCCTTCCGGTGAAAACGCCAGCGCGGTAACCGGCGCCGAGTGAGCCGAAACGGTTTGACACTTGACGTTACCTCGCAGTTCGTATAATGCTAGCTGACCGCCGCGACCACCAACCGCTATCCTGCGTGTTGCTGGACAATGACTGACCTGTAAATAAGAAAATTTAAAAAAATAACTTGCAAACACATCTATACTACATAAAATATACATCAAAATATCGAAAGAATGTTTTATACAACTCGACAAAATTTTGATAAATGAGAAAAGTTTAATCATTAAATTATAACTTGAATTAGAAGAATTGAATCATAATAAATAGTTATAATTCATTCATAAAAAATCCTAATTGTGTGTGGCTTACTTGATTAAATCTACACACTGCTGGAAATACTTCGTTCAAAGGCTTCATTTTCAGATGACCTGGATCAAGACAATGTAGAATAATGTCCATGACCTACAAACGTAATTAATTACATGAAAATTAATTTAAAAAATACAGATATATTATTGTTGTAAATATACAAAACGTGTTGCGTATATTGAATTTTCTTTTTTTCCTTACAATTAGCTTTGTTCTTAAAACAAAACTAGATTGATACCTCCACGAGAAGATCGCTCATCTCACTCTGCATCTTGTCAATTAATTGTTCGACAATCCTGAGGATCTCTGGCTTTGCCCTGGTCAAAACACTCGCACCCAGATTGACGTTTAAGGTCTGGGCATTCTGTTGGAGAGTGTTAAACCTAGCTACTTCGCGAGCCATCGTGGTGATAAAGGCAGCTGGCCTAGCGGTAGCGATCAGCGTTAAAGCATGACGTGCCGTGCGGCAAGTGTCGGCTTGCGGCGTGAGAGGAAGGCCGTATGTCAGACTCGGTACTAACTTGTCCGCATCGCAACACATTTCCAATAGGCCTAACAGAACCTAAGAAACAACATAATTAAAATTAATAAATAATTAATTTTACATGTACATTTATATGTAATATAATGGACATAAAAGATTTTATATTTAATAGATATATTCCTTTATGTAAACGTTAGTGTCTGTTCGATTTAGCGACAATAGTAATATAATCATGTTTTATTATCATCATTATCTTATTAAAATTTATTTAAGCATTCACAAAATATAATGTAAATATAAAAATATTGAAATGTTACAATACAATATTTCGAAATATTATTTACCTTGGATACATCGAGATACGGTTCCCATACGGTGAATCCTCTGCCAATAAGATCAATCGCGGCTCTTCGTAACGCTGTGTGCAACGGTAACTTCGGAGAATGAGGCGCATGCAATAAATGAGTGAGCGCCATGCTGGTATGCCTGGCAAGATTATTATTTCCTATGCCAAAGCCTTCCACAATCGAGCTCTTCCGTCTTTGCTCGTTATCCCTTCTTTGGTTTGTAGTAGTTACATCCTGACCAAATTCAGCCCCTATTACGCCCAGCAGCACTACCGCCGTGGTTTGCTTTCGCTTCAATTCCGCCACGCTTGATGGTTTCCTAGCTATACTCAGCTCTACCAAAGAAAATTACAAACTGTAATAGTTATTTTAAATGCATTTTGTGCATATATATTTCCATTATATCTATTTTTCTTTACTATTTAGTTTAGAAGAAAACCTTCTCTAATGGTCTCACCTTCCGCTAATTCCTCTTCTTCATCTTCTTCCTCCGGTTGCGACTCGGACGGTGGCACCGGACTTCCGGCTGCCGGCGAAGTCATCTGGCTCTGCGGTTGCGGCGCAATCGGCTCCTGAGTGCTATACATTGGCAAATACTGCGACCAGTTATCGACAAGCGCTTTGCGGCCCTTTGAGCCCATCCTGCCTAACTCGGCAAGAAGCAAAGCTTGCGCTGCTTCTCGAATCTAGAATACATCAAAGTGCGATGTACTTCAAAAATAAGATAAACAACAATTATATAATTTTCAATAACTCAATAATTTATATATTAAGAATAGTTAGTTCTAAAAATGAGAATTTCTTCAATGATTTAACACACAAACCTCCACACATTGATGTTGCCACCTTCGTGCCATCATCTCCACTTGCGGCCGCTTGAAGGTCTTTGCACCGCCCTGAGCCGCAACTTTATCAGGCAACAATACGCAATGCAAGGTAGCCAGGAGAGACCAACCCTGCTTGATCTGCGCTTGTTGTACCGTGTACATTTCCTCATTTTCCTCTTCTGTCTTATTCCAATTTACTGCGCTTCTATTGCCCGGCCTATTCATAAAAATTTATTTTCCAGATAATACTTTATTTCATGTTTTTGTATATTATATATTCAGATTTAAATTTCTCTTTGTTAAACATACTATACGACTGTATTACAATACAATACAATAATACAATTAGGAGTAACTAACGACAATCTAGTATTATTGATTGTATCGTAATTTAATTATTTTGCGTTAAGTTAATTCACCTATGCATCTTGCGGTTTCGCTCTTGCTCAGGTACAAAAGTTGCATTGTTCATCGACATTAAAGTATTCGATAAAGCGACTACTGCCAGTAAATGATTACTCGTTAAGGTTGTCGATAATTCCCAGTGTGCTCTCGCCGTGAACGCTCTAGTGAGTCTCTCTTGCCTAACTAGCTCAGCGGGCAAACGTTGCTCCAATTGAGTTGCAGGTTCACCGACTGGCTCGAGCTGCGTCTGCCAAGTTGGTAATAACAGCGACATGTAACCTGCAATATATATGACCTTTTTTTATTTGGCATTAAAAATATAAAAGTTCTTTCAATACTATGCTATTTTAAATATAAAAATATATTTTATATTAGACAAAGAAACTATTTGTATATATAATTTAAATGGATCCTAAGACATAAAAAGATCTTTCATAAATGTGTTTTAATCATGACTACATGTAAGTTTTAGCAGAGAGAGTTTATTTTTGAATAACGTACGTTATAACTTTATATTGAAACATACCTCCCTTGGATAGTACTCCGAAAGAGATAGGAACCATAGGCCGCAATAAACCCAACTTTCCCTCGCAAACTCTGTCCAAGTCTGGATCCATGCCCCAGGCGTGCAGAAGGCTCAAAAGCAGCTGCGCTACTTCCATTGTCGCATTTGGCTCGCTAAACGCACCGTTCCGTTTCAAATTGTTCTTTGCCGCGTCACTGTTATTCCAACTCTCGCCTGCAAAAAGTCGAATAGACATAAGTATTGTAATGATTCTTGAATAATACTCGGCAAAACAGCAAGAACAGCTATGATATAACGCAACTGGAAAAACAAGACTTTAACAAAAGAATAAATACATAAACATATTGGCAAAATCCATCAAATAAATCCATCGAAATAAAATTCCTAAAAGGTATTCACACTAGTATCAAACAGCATAATTAAAAACACACACATACACACGCGCGCGTGCTCGCGCGCATAATAATAATAATAGTTAATATATGATCCACGAACGGACACATTATAAACATAATCAGTTACTAAATTAAAGAGAAGCAAGTGGTAATTCTATGAAAACATATTAAATTTTACTTAAAGGCTTTCACACACAAGCGTGCATATCAATAAAATTAAAGCTATCTTAGTAGTAAGTAATGTCCATCTCCCTGTTTGATGACGTCCAACTTGATGTTTAGAAACCTAATGGAGTTGTTAAGAATATAATGTAGACATGATGAGGATAAAACCATTTAGTGCTCTGAAGAAACTAACTACGATTTCTATCTATTGACATACGAGAATTATAAAGTGTAAGTGGACACTCTATAATACAACATAAATTCGTGCGAGACACACTGTAACCGTGAACTATAAAAACTTGTCATTGTCAAAGATACATTGTCTAACCTTTGCCGTCAAATGTTGACGGCTTGAGGCCGACGCTTTCCGCTTTGGCCTGTAATTTAGTATGCACATTCTCCGCACCCTCCTTCATCTTAGCCAATATACCTACAGAAAGAAATCTATCTTTAGATAGCTCGATAATCGAAGAGAAACTGCAAGAAAACGTCTACCACAAATGATTGAACTGAAGAAGTCTATAAAGAAACATTAATGCTATTGCAACCTACTAAAAACAGAAGTAAGAAATCTTTGAGGATTGAATTAAATTATATTTGAATTATATTAAGATTATTCAGAATTTTATGGTTACAAAAATTTGTGAATTAGGGACTTTAAAAGATTCAATGATATGAAAAACAAAAACTTGAAAGATACTATAATAAAAGAATATAAAGACTGAACTAAAACATGATTATTGAATCGAGAAAGTTGACAGAAAAGAGATAAAACTCGGCATGACCCGCGCGAACCTATAAAAACATATTTTGCAAATAAAATATAAAACGCACGTCAAACAATTTCTTTCGATTCGAGCAATCACAAATCAAATCAAAATTTGTGACAAAGAAGGACAACAATATCATGTGTTATATGTATATGTGTCAATTAACAAGATACGCAAATAAATCATTAATAAAATATTTTCAGAATTAAAAAAAAAAAGATTATGAGAATATTGATATTTTCTTGTGAAGCTTGTAACAAATATTAATATATAGGGATTTTAGTAATCCAAAAAATTTTATACGTAAACGAAATACATGAATAAACAGAATTGCGAAACAAGTAACAATAATAAAACACGATACCGTGACGATCCTTCTCCTTCAATATTCGCTCAACATCACCCGCCTTATCCTTGACGCGACCGAAAAAGTCTACAAAGGGATACATTAATAGAGATAGCTGCAATGCTTATTCTTAAACGGATAGAACTGCGAAGAAACGTGGTTTCTTATCTACAATAGTTATATTTTAAAATACAACATTTTATCATAATACAATTAGGAATAACATGAAAAGATCCTTACCAACAATTTTCTTGTGCGCATCGGGACTGGCGGACTGAGTGAGTGCTGCGACTTTCTGATATTCGGCGGCGGAAATAAGTCCTTGCGCCTCTAAGGAACCGGGTGACATGGCACCATACTCGTCGCTGAGTAATTGTACTGCAGCGTAAAAACAAATTAAATTATTATCGTAATTATCGTATCATGTCATAACACAAATTATATAATGCAAAGACTTTCGTAATTTTTTACGTAATTTTTATATGTAAAAATTTAATTTTTTCATAGAAAATATTAAAGTTTTACGAAGATTTCATACCTATCAGCGCTTCTATGTCGAAAAATAGGATATGACTCTCTGGATCCTTCGGGTTACTTCTGAATCCTTGAATCATCAACGGCGAACCTTTGGCTTTTATCTGATTGCCGTGGTCGGGACCATGTCCACCGTGAAGCTGTTGCAATTGATGCAGCCCTCTTTGCGTCGCGTGTCTGATCGCCGACAGGTTCCGATGGCGCAAACCTCTGAGAAGTAAAAATTGGACGGACTGTAACGGAGAACGTTATCCCGGATGATTTACTACGCTGAGGAACACGCAAGATTCTCACCATCCGTGCTGCAAGATTTCATTTACCTAAAAAAATGCACGGCAGGATTAGCTAGTCCTAGCTCACCGCCGGCGGCGGATCCGCCGGCTGCTGCTATAGTGTTCTCGTCGCAAGCGTAGAGCACCTCTTCCGCGATAATGCCTAGAAAAAGAAGAAGTAATTCGCTGTTCTCATGAATTCTACACGCAATTTAAGAAACGTAGTGACATAAGGCAGAGAACATAATAAATATCTCCGAGGCTCTGAAAAAGTAAAAATTTAAGGAGTCCTAAGAAATTGAAAGATTAGGAAAATACAAATAACAATCGGGAGACTGAAACAACGTGGAGCAAACAAACCGTGCAGTACGCGATCCAAGTGACCAGTTTCCATTTGCCAGACGTACACGGCACCGTCCGAACATCCGACTATCATGAAATCATCCAGTGGTCTCCATTTGATGGTCACAACCGGGAAAAGGTGTCGCGAGGCAAGCACGACGCATTTTCTCTCCGCTAACGAGAGCAGTGTAACACTGTGGTCCGATGCGACACTGCAAACGCACTTCTGTATCCTAGGCTGCAAATACAAATATATACAACTCTTTATACATTAAATCTTAATCGATTTTTAGCAATATTTTTAATGGATTAAGACTCGACTAAAGTGCTTAGAAATTAATCGTCATTCTTATTGTACAAATTCTTATAATGAAAATAGTCATACACTGCAATTATCGGGCGGCACCATCAATTGCGTGATTTCACCGGCATGAACGCAAAACCGATGGATCAATGTGCCGGCGTATAAATCCCAGAGACAGACAGCGAAGTCCACGGAACCGGAAACGAGATGGGTACGATCGTAACGAGGTGCCGCGCCGTGAGGATAAAGCAGACAATTTACTCGTCCTGAGTGGCCCAACAAAACTTGATGCGGTGGCCAATCTGAACGTATGTAAAGAAAAATTAAAAATTTAAATCGTAAACAATTCTGATATTGATTTAAAGTGAGTTATAAAGTATGGAGTTATTACATTTTACATCATCTACTTGTACTTTTAATTAGTTTTACATCGTGTCGAATTATTGATTTAGTATTTTTACAGAGAGATGCACATCCATTATCAGTACTTCAAATATACAGATTTTATAGATAAATAATAAAAATATGATGATACCATCGTATTGCTGATGATTGCCGTGGAGTAGTTGAAGCATTACGGTTTGTGTCGCTGGCACGATGATGATGCTACCATCCTCACGACCGACGACTAGTCGACTCTGTTGCGGCAAATATATGCAAGCAGTGAGCTTAATGCCGTGGCCATCGCCGGTGTCCAACTGATCGAGTATCCCTACAGGAGGCGGCTTCATCGCATCCCAGGCAGCGGTGAGACTCGTCTTCACGGTCGGCGACAATCCCGGTGGTGACGACCCGTCGTTCTGACAGACCTGGGCGAGCTGCTGCGTCGTCACGTCCGGCACTGTCCAGAGAATAACGACGCCCTCGCTGTCCCCGCGTAACAGATACTTTAGGGTCTTGTTCTGACGCTGCACGGTGACCAGTCGCATAGCCGGCGGACAGGAAAGAGGCTGAAACACGGGAGACGAAAATCCGCGGATGTTGGAAGGCACGTAAACAACATTCGGGAATTAGAGGAAACCGAGAAATAAAGGATCAAAGAATTCAAGGAATTGGAAACTTTAGGAATAAAGTTTCCTTGGACTAGCAATCTTTAGAATCGAAGATTTTTAAGACGAAAGAAGTCTTATGTAGGAATAAAATATTTAGAGTCAAGAATTTGAAGAGTTGAACATAGAACAATTAAAAGATATGTCTGTAATAAGATTATCAAGATAGGAATACTACTTGTTATCGCTATACAATAGAAAAATATTTCTCACCTTATCTCCAGGTTGCGTTAATGTGCAGTACAGATATGGCTGATCGTACTCCGCACCGGCGGTGTGAAAGTTCTTGTTATCCGCAACGCTACTGCATACCGTGGAAAAAAAATTCGTGATTATTTTTATATAATAATAAAGATTTAAACACTATTCATGGACATTGTTTTCCACTGGAGAAAATATCGCAATATATAACATAGACATGAAAATCTTCGTACATTGAATATGCACATTCAAGAAAACTGTGTCCAAGAATAGTCCAACTATTTTTCCACATTGCATAAGCCTCATATTGCGTCGAATTGCTTCCAGTATGCGTGTTTATTTGCCGACTATGTTTACTAGCAAGCAAACGCTGCGAGTAAACGTCTTTTCGAAGCAATAGCATTTTCAGAACATTATAAACGATACACAAAGGTAGAAATATCTGTAGAAGAGATTTGATGTCAAGACTTGGACAAATTTTATCAATTAAAATTAGAATAGTCAAAATTATCCTTATGCTAGAAAGAAAGAAAAAATGACGGACTTTAAAATACGACATATATTTCGTGCCTATTATTTTCGAATTAAAACAGCAGATTTTTCTTTTAATATTGAAATATTCTGCCTTTGGGAAGACTTTTTTTTCCAATGAATTACCTTTGTGTCACGTCTGTTACTTTAATAATAATCGCACAGTTAATAATAACAGTGCAAAGCAACTTAAAGCAAACAGAATGTGAGAACATAAGTAATGAAATATGGCAATACATAATTCTTCCTCGCATTTACCTTCTTTCGCGTATCTTTACATTTTCACCTCGTTCTATATTATCTGTTTAGACTGCGATTAAGGATTGTTAATGATTATGATGGATTGAATATACGCGATTGAAATACCGCAGGATGTATATGAATGTATACAAACGTATACGAGCTCTTATACGTAAACGCCAATGAAACTTCCTGACGTTAAAAATATGAGAGAAAATGAGGAAAATGAAAGTACCATCGTATGTTTGGATGCTCACTGATAATGCATGTAATTCGCAATATAATAAAATTCGTCAGAATAAAATATGAAATTTGATGCATTCGCATAGTGACAATACAAATCCACGCTGCTGAGTTTATCATATCACCTTGTACCAAAGATGAGTAAAAGCGAATTATCGTGTTTACGAACACAAGAGAAAGGTGAAGGAGAATGACAAAACGAATAAACGTAAAGAAACGAAGAGGAAAATAAAGATTTAGAAAATTAGAAGAGAGAGCAGTATGGAGAACATGTACAAGTGATAATGCGGGTTACCTGCTGAGAGCCTTGCCCTTCAGCTTGCTAGAAGAACACCAGATCCCGCGTAGAATGCAGTAGATGTGAATAATATGAAAAAGACATTACCGTAAGATGGATCATTGTGTTAATTGTTAATTCATGTGCATGTACGAAAGTTGTGTTCTGGGACTCTACTACGCTCAGCCGAATGCTGAACCACTTCCCGAATGCCGCAAAGTTTCCCCCCAAAAAGGAACCTTCATAATTAGTTTCACATGAAAGAATAAAATATGACATAAAAGAATTTTATTTAATTAACCATTTTAACCATTGTTCAAGTTTGATCATTGTTCTATTAATAGTTCTATTAATCATACTCTCCCGATATCAACTGCTGTTAACAATTACATTCGAGGTATTCTTATTCGTATATCTCGAATGAAAGTCGAATGGAATAACTATGTGTGAAGGCAAAGAATGGGTTACTTCTTAATTCATGAAATCGGGTTATTATAATGTAGCGTATTTTAGTAAACGATAACGTGACTCCGGATATGTAGGCGCATGATAAATGGTTACAAACAAGATAAAAAATAAAATATTGAATGTGTGCATTGCCAGCAAGTGCTTCTACAGCATTCTCAGCCCTATAATTGAAAACTTGAAGAACTCATTTCCGAGTTAATGCGCCTCACAATTAAGCTAAAAATTCAGAATAATTTTGACGTTACTTTTTCAATGTTACATGTTATTTACATATATAATTAAAATATTAAAGATTAAAATATTAAAGATTAAAGAGTAAAATATTAAAGATTAAAACAACAGCTGTGAAACATCTGTGAAATCATTTCCCAAAGATGTGTCACGTAAATTGCGATTAAGTATTTAGCTATTTAAATCGTTATATCAGCATTTGTTAATCGTTATAAACTGCTTTACAAAGTCAATAAAAAGTGCGCTTTTAGTAACCATAACCATGCTACTAAACTATTAATATAACTCTTTCCTCACACAAAAATATATTGTTAGAGATTATTTGCAAAAGAATTTTAATACTTATATAAACGCGAGAATAAACTACCTGTCAAGTTGTACCAGAATCCTAGAAGCAATAAAGGGATATGTGCTAATCAATAAGATTCAACATTCGAGTATCTCGATCGAATTGTTACGTAATGTCACTCATTCGCAAATATCAAGTTCGGGGCGTAAGAGAGATAATCAGTCGTTCGTTAAGCAACGTTATTACCAGCCAGGGAGGAGAAAACCAGTGTTTAAAAAATTTATTTCTAGAATATTTCTAGAATATACTCGACAATCGTGACGTTCACCGAAGAAATTATCGTACGTTGCGTTAAAGGGGTACGTACTTCGCTGGAAGTTTATATAAATATCCGTGACCTTCGTCGCTCCACAGGATGACCCTATCAGCGGACAAGAAATCGCCTGCCATCCAACGCTCGCCACGTGGGGCCGTGATGGAGCAGAGAACCGAGAAATCGCCGGCATCAAATATCTATAAAATTATTCCAATGATATATATTAATTATGATATAAATATAGCTTTTGACTACAGATGTAATTAATACAAAAAACGCATCTTAATGCCAAAATTTTATTCTTAAAAGTATTTAATCTGACATTTCTGCAATAAAAATTCTCCAATCACATATAGCGATAAGGATAACGGTAATTACCTGCCAATACTTGGAGCATACAATCAGCACTGTTCTCTGATTGTAGGGGCAGCAAGTCATCGCGAGCGCGTTCAAGCAGCGGATCTGTTTGCTCTCGTGCTCGTACAGAGGCTCGCTGTTACGATTCTCGTGTCCCAAAAGCGTCCACACCTTCACCGTGCCCGTCGTCGTCAGAGCCAGCACGACGTCGTCTTTAAACGAATGGAAGCGCCTGTTGCGCGTTAAGTAAATCTAGGAGAGCGTTTTTTAGCATTTTTAAGCGATAGAATTTCGTTAGAATCACTAGAACAGTTCGCTGTTCGCTATGAAAAAACTTGCTAGCTTCAACGAATCGATATAATTAATTTACAAATATAAATATTTATGTCAGATATCGAATAAAGCGACCAAAGGTAGTGCTACAGGTGATTAAAGGTAGCGTTATTATTCCAATAGGTACAATATGATCCTCGTGAAGCGGTAATATAATTCTGTGTGCGTATAGTATTACGTGCATGCCAGATGTTTCCGTGGAGTAGAAACCAATAACGTATTGAATTACAGCGAAATCATGCTTAATTTCAGTTATGCAGAAACTATGTGTGTACTTAATTTATTTGACTAAGCAGAATCCAAGGATTATATTGATTAAAAAACAATTAATGTGTATTTCGTGGCCATATAAGCCGAAATAAAACTTATCTATCTATCTATCTATCAATTAATGTGTAGAGTTGCGTCCAACAGGTACTGATAATATATTTGCGTTTTCCGCAATAGTGTAATAAATTTGTCTCTCCTGTTTTTCAATATTACTTTAAGACATTCGTTTGCGATTAATCTGGTTTTACAAATATAAGTTTTATACTAGTTTTTCTGACGTATACAATGTGTATACAATCTCCACGTATACAATGTGTAAAAAAAATACAAGCAATAAATTAGCACTCTGACGTAACTGCCATAAATAGCGACATAAAAATTAGAAATTAATTTTAAAAAAATCGGTAAACATTTAAAGCTGTAAACACTGGCGTTTCCTCCAAAACTCTCTTGCAAATTAAAATTATAAATTACAAAATAGAAAAAAGAATTTAAAAAAGACATTCTCTAATTATTAGATCACATTTTTTAGTCAATGTCATATTTTGGAGAAGTAATCAATATAGTTTGAAACACATTAACATACTTTTAATTACAACAATGATACGAGATTAAATTTAGCAGTAACAGAGCGTGCAATTGTTGCCGCGTGTAAATATGTACATTATAATATATATATTATATATATTTATATATACTTACGAATAGAGATAGAAACATAGTTACCAGGTAAAAGTGTTATGAAAGTGTAATGAAATGCGATGTGTATATAGATATAAATGACGTGTCATTCATATATGTGAGTAACAGGATAGATATATGGATATTGTTACTTAATATAAAAAGAAAGAGAAGTGAGACGAATTGTTAGTAATGATTAGATTGTTCAAGTGATGATGTGCGGAGAAGAGATGTGTGAACCACAATTAGATAAAAGAAAAAAAAAAAAAATAAACGAGAAAAGTGATACAGCCTCGACTGCCAGCGCACTAGCGCTGACTTGTGTCCAGTTTCATTAACATGCTGCAACAATGTAACTGTTATTATAAGGTGTCAGTCTAAAAATATTAGATATATAAAACTGCTACTATCAAACTAGATACAATATAAATGACTTTACTCGCGAAACCGAGTAATAGGTCGAAAATCGAAAGATAATAGCTCGAAATATTCATCGACAATCCCTGTTTGTATCCAAAGCATAAAGCTTCTTCAGGTTAATTGCCTAAAAAAAAGGTAAAGTAGCAGAGTATAAAATTTAAGGTACAAAAGAAACGTCTGTACAAGTGCCTCAGATACCGTTAGTTACTTTTAAGTAATTATACTAGGTACGATCATTAATTATTATAAATGATCATTATTATCATCCAACTTAACTTCACCCGAATGAGACACAAAAATAACTGAAAAGAAGAAACTTTACTGCTAATACCCTCAAGTTCTTTATTTAAAAAGAAACAAATATAGAAGATAATGAAACACCAAAAGATACTGTTTCGCGCATTGCTAAATTTTTATTTATGCAAAAGGATATCGAGCGTCGTCTGTTATATAAGAATCATTGAGGAATAGAGAAGAAACAGTTTTAGACAGCAATAGATGCGAGATTCAAACCGAATTATTGCGTTAAACTTTCGATAATAAATCACGAAAAGCCGTATTGCAATTCACCTTTTGTACAGTATCTGTTGGCAGTGAAACTGAATAGAAGGTAGTTGTTCATGGTATAAAGCGTAGGTGTGATGGAGTGTAACTAACTTGTATGCACGTAGAACCGACCTTTCCGTTTGGCCGGCCGCAAAACGTGCAAGGCGCTAATCCAGTCCGGATTGACGCGGGAGCTTAGGGTGAACAGCACTTCCAAACTGAACGGGTCCATCACCAGAACCTCGGGATAGTATCTGAAATACTACAAAGAAGACTTGCATACATATATATCCTTGATGAAATGTGATACTACCGTATGACGTATATGGATAATGCTATTTCTACCCAGAGCAGAACAGTCTGACGTCCTCTCCACCCTGCAGAAACGTAGGGCAACATTTGCGTGTGGACGCTGTTAAGCTTCACTGTTTCGCGACACTTTCCATCGACTAGATCCCAGGTGCACATCTCCCCGCTCTCGCTGCTGCTGACGATGAAATTCTGCTCCATCACGACGCTGGCTCGGCTGAGACACATTATCGGGGCGGTATGTCCAACCAGCAAGCATCTCGGAGTCATCTACATTGAAAACCACGGCTGTAGCGTGAATCGATAATGAATATAAAGGATCCGCAACCGTTCTGTATATACCTTTAAGGTCTCCGGATCCACCTGCCACAGACATATCTGCCCGTCGTAACATCCTGTCACCAGTGTCTTTTGATCCCGAGACAAGTAGACGCAGGAAATACAATGGGTTGGCGCTATGCGTCCCCACAGCACTATGGGCACTACTAAGCTGGTGCCTGCCGTCATCTTGGCAGACAATCTGAAAATAATTATCATAATGCAACAAACAAAATCTTGATACACTTTTCTTACTGTTGTTCAGCGCTCACGTTTCTTTTATTGATCAAAGTATACTTTGAAACGACCTATATCTAGAAAAGTAAAATGCACAGTTGAAAAGGAAAGAAATAAATATCGGAGCAATTGTTTCGAAGCGAACACTGTCAATCACATATCTCTGCACTGTCAATCAGAAAAATGTCCAAAGCACGAGAGATAATTGCCAGCAATTGAATTACATTCCGGGAAACTGAAATATACAATATCGCTTGATGTGTTATCATTGGTATCGAGCGGGAGATAACCGCGCAGTAAAATAACAAACCAAATAATCACAACTCGCTGACGTCAAACGCGCACGAAACCGGCGAGGTGGATCTACGGGGAGGCGTGTCGAGCCCGTCGAGCACGTCAGGTTCGCGAAATTCATTAGGCACTCGCGAGGGGGGCAATGATTGAGAGCAATTAGAGGCGTCTGCTACATCACGTTGGCAAAATGTCACAGACGATCAAGGCTACGAGGCGCCGCTCGCGCTGCTCCCGCGTACGTCCACCTTCCGGGCGCGCTGACAAGGGTCGAGCGGGCACGTAACCCGCCGGAAATAATTACCGCGATTCGACGAAGCACCGCTGACAATCGGCCGGGACGTCGCAGTTGGCGATACCTGCCGAAAATCGCCCGGATCCGCAATTCTCACAGCACTTCCGCGACCATCGCTGTCTCGCCTGCCGTCGCCGTGAACGGTATTGGACAGTGCGGTCGAGACAGCGATCAGCTGTTCCGCCGCAAAAGTCCCTAAAAATTGGCGCGCGCAGAGCCCGGGGGCCGGACGAGTTTCCAACTTGCCGGATATATCTATAAAAAAGAAGAAAGAGGATGTGACGTCGTCGAGCCATCGAAAGGCCTTCGAGGATTTTCGATTTCGAGCACCAATCAGAAGCTTCTTCGCTCACAACACTCGTGAGCATCATTTAGCAAGAAAGGTGAAATAAAGCGTTGCGATCGTTAAGTGGAATCGTTCATCAGTGTAACGCCAAAATGAAAAAAGGAGGTTATAAAACTTGCAGCGTTCAAGACTGCCAAAATAAAAGCATACATGCAAATTACCGTTTCTTTCGTTACCCTAAGGATGGCGAAAGGTTTGTACATGTTACAGGACAATTTCTTCCCTTTAATTTCCTTTAAATCATAATACAAAAGTTCAATGATTTTAGGTCAAGACAGTGGGCGATTGCGTGTCGTCGCGAGGATCTCTTGAAAAAAACACCGGAACATGTATATTCCACATATAGAGTTTGCAGCGACCACTTCGAGGACCGAATGTATTCAAATGATTTGAAAAACCGTTTACTTCCTTCGGCTAAACCAACTCTCAATTTGGGTGAAAACTTAGAAAACGATCGGAATAATGTGGTAAGTAAAGAAATGGTCAATTAAAGAATAAGTAAAAAAAATCGAGTTAATAATATATGCTGCAGCTTATGAAGTTAATTCATTTTTCTTCCGCTCTGGATTTGTATAATCTCTACAAGAGATACAATACACAATGCTAGATTGAGACTGAAATGTGAAATACGATTAAGTTTAAATTGATCGTGAGTGGTGTTTGTCAGACACTAATGGGAAGAAAACTGAATTGAATTTTATTTATTTATAGTTTTAAGGCTGTTGCAATCATTGTCTTTGTAACAATTCTGCATGTAAACAGCTGTTTGATCTTGATAGACGTGATCTTTATGAAATCTGATTTCAGAATTGTGCAAATGTAAAAACTAACGCTTCATCTGGTATTCGACAAACCACTCATTCGTTGGAAGTGGGAGAAAGGTCGCAGCTTTCTGCAAAGCCTGATGTACGAGCGGAACACAATGTCAGCTTGGAACCAATTAACATCGCCGCCAAATCTCTTCAGCCTTCAATCGTCGTTCTTTCAGCAAATAACAGCAGTAAGGCAGATCCTAAAATTGCAGTCACTGCAGAGACCAGTGATGTTGGGGACCACAGAGGAGTCCAACTGCTACTGAAGCCAAGTATTCATAAAATTATTCAAACCTCGAACGATTTGTCTGCTCATGCTCCGAAAAAATTAAAAAAACAAGCAGAAAATAGAACACTAAAAAAAGGAAATAGAATACTAAGAAAAGAAAATAGAATATTGAAAAAAAAGAATGCTGCTTTGCATGAAATAATAAAAAAAATAACCGATATAACCGAAGAACAATTTTTGACGGCTTGTGAAAAATTTCTGTCACCGCAAGTAGCAATGTTAGTAAGAGAACAAATATTATCTGGCAAGAAACAAGTCCGCGGTCGGAGGTATTCCCTAGAATTTAAACGATTGTGCTTGAATTGGTATTTTAAAGGGCCAAGAGCGTACAGAACTTTGGCATCGATATTTTATTTGCCAGGTAGAGTAACTCTCAATAGAATGACAACTAATATTTCTATTACGAGCGGCATAAATCAAAACGTGTTCAATTTACTGGCCGTTAAATTTGCAACTACGCAAAAGTCTGGAAAAATTTGCGTGATACACTTTGATGAAATGCCATTAAAATGCTATTTGTATTATAATACAAGGACTGACGAAGTTATCGGTTTTCATGATAGTGGCAATGAAAAGCAATTCCATCCAGCAAAATTTGCATACGTCTTTACTGCAAGAGGTATTTTTGATGATTGGAAACAGCCTCTCGCGTACGAACTTTCGAATGCAGCTTGTTCAACTGAAGTTCTCAAACAATTACTCGCTCAATGTATTTTTCAATTGCAAAATATTGGTTTAATAGTTGCTGCCGTAGTGTGTGATATGAATCCTAAAAATAAGCAGCTCGCAAAAGAATTAAGAATTACGCCTACTATCCCATATTTTACGGTGAACGACCGCGAGATTTTTTTTCTATTCGATGTGCCGCATTTGATGAAGGGAATGCGAAATATGTTTTTAAAATATACTTTCATGTTTGACCAACTTTTTGTTAAGATGGAGCACGTAAGACAATTTTATGAGTTCGATAAAATAATGGAGTTCAGGTTGGCGCCGAAATTAACTGACTCTCATGTAAATCCAAGTCCACTCCAAAAAACGGAAACTCGATTAGCTACTCAGCTTCTTAGTCGATCTGTGGTGGCAGGTATATATACATATATGCATTTTGGAAAAATATCACCCGAGGCAATTGGAACGGTAACTTTCATAGACAAGATGGATAAACTTTTTGACATGTTAAATTCTACTGCGAAATACACGGAAGAAAAACCGCACACTCACGTTTTCGAAGGGAATGAATTCCAGACTGCTTTTTTAAAGGAATGTTTAGAGTTTTTCGATTCATTAATAATTATTAATCACGAGGGTCAGGACATGACAAATAAAATTAAATTCATCTATGGCTGGAAAGTTACTATTTCAGGCGTGCTGCAACTGTGGGAATGCCTCAAAGAAGAAGGATTTAATTCTGTGCAAACGAGGAGATTAAATCGAGAGCCTATAGAAAACTTTTTTGAAAAAATTCGTTTAGAAAAAGGAAACTGTTTGAACCCTCCTGCCGTGGCGTTCATTCGAGCATTCAAAAAATTGCTGTTTCACAATTTCTTTAATACGGGGAACAAAAACTGCGAGGATGATTTTGACAATATCTTGTTAGACTTAGGCGGACAGAATCAAGATAAAAACAAAGAAAGTGAAAGCGGACTTTTTGAGGAATTTATGCCGGATGACGTTGATTATCAAAAGCTCGATTTAGTTGAAAAAAATTCAATTCGTTATATATGTGAATTTTTTATTCGTAAATGTTTAAAGAAACATTCATGCACGATTTGCGAAGGATATAGTATCGATCACGTAGAATTTGAAGATTCGACAATTTTTTATTTTTTTAAGGCGTACCAAAACAAAAATTCAATTCTTGGAAATTCAGAATCGTCACATAATAATTTTATTTTTTACGTATGCTCATTGGAAGCGATTTTCAATGAGCACTTTCAAAATATTGTTTTTGAGAAAAATGTTATACAAAAATTGTTAGCAGAGGCTGAACTAACAACATTTGAGCATCCATGCAGCAATTTCCCACATTTATATTTAAAAAAATTATTTTTTAGAATGCGGTTATATTACACGTTAAAATTTATAAATCATAACTTTCGGTCATCCAATAACCCAAATAAAATGATCATTTGGAGACACGAATGATTACCGCCGTATATGTATGCATGTATGTTGTTTATTTTTTAGGGTACCTAACTAGGATATACAGTTTTTTTTTTAGTAATATTCAGCGTACAAAATAAAAAAACACGCCAACAATTTTTTTCCGCCGAATATGTATAAATACATGTATATATGTAAATGTATGTAACAAATATATGCCACCATATATGCAATAAATGTAAGTTTACAAAAATTATGTAGTTTTTGCATTATTAATTTTAATTATACTTTATCACGAATAATAAAATCTTTAACGACAAATAATAATCATTTGTATGTACTTGGTCGGAAATGAACGCGTTTTTTAAAAAGAATCTCTATATGAAATCGTTTGTATTTCGTATGAAGACTTTTGAAATACAATTGAAAAGCTTTGTGAGTCATTCGTTTAATTGTAATTAATTATTTATTTTTACAGGTTAGGCGACAGTTTCCCGAAAAGTGGTGGGGGTAATGTTGGTACGAACGAAAATTTCTATACGATTAATTTTAGTTTCTAAGAGTTAGTACCACTGTTTAAGTAGTAAAGCTGTCAGTTTACGTACCTCTTTGACATATGTGCGCGCGTGTGTATTTAAATAGCATAAATCGTATTACTGCTGTACATCCAAATATAAGTATAAAATACATTGTAGTATTTTATTAAAATAAAATTTAATAAAGATGATAAATTACTAAAAATATAAGTAAAAAGAAATTAAGTGAGAATATAAAGCGAATAACGTGAATAAGGTGAAGAACCGCGCCTCTCGCGCCTGCCTCTCGCACCTCTCGCGCCTCTCGCGCCTGCCTCTCGCGCCTCTCGCGCCTCTCGCGCGCCTCTCGCGCCTCTCGCGCCTCTCGCGCCTGCCTCTCGCGCCTCTCGCGCCTGCCTCTCGCGCCTCTCGCGCCTGCCTCTCGCGCCTCTCGCGCCTCTCGCGCCTCTCGCGCCTCTCGCGCCTCTCGCGCCTGCCTCTCGCGCCTCTCGCGCCTCTCGCGCCTCTCGCGCCTCTCGCGCCTCTCGCGCCTCTCGCGCCTCTCGCGCCTCTCGCGCCTCTCGCGCCTCTCGCGCCTCTCGCGCCTCTCGCGCCTCTCGCGCCTCTCGCGCCTCTCGCGCCTCTCGCGCCTCTCGCGCCTCTCGCGCCTCTCGCGCCTCTCGCGCCTCTCGCGCCTCTCGCGCCTCTCGGCCTCTCGCGCCTCTCGGCCTCTCGCGCCTCTCGCGCCTCTCGCGCCTCTCGCGCCTCTCGCGCCTCTCGCGCCTCTCGCGCCTCTCGCGCCTCTCGCGCCTCTCGCGCTTGCCTCTCGCGCCTCTCGCGCCTCTCGCCTCTCGCGCCTCTCGCGCCTCTCGGCCTCTCGCGCCTCTCGCGCCTCTCGCGCCTCTCGCGCCTCTCGCGCCTCTCGCGCCTCTCGCGCCTCTCGGCCTCTCGCGCCTCTCGCGCCTCTCGCGCCTCTCGCGCCTCTCGCGCCTCTCGGCCTCTCGCGCCTCTCGCGGCCTCTCGCCTCTCGCGCCTCTCGGCCTCTCGCGCCTCTCGGCCTCTCGCCCTCTTGCGCCTCTCGCGCCTCTCGCGCCTCTCGCGCTCTCGCGCCTCTCGCGCCTCTCGGCCTCTCGCGCCTCTCGGCCTCTCGCGCCTCTCGCGCCTCTCGGCCTCTCGCGCCTCTCGCGCCTCTCGCGCCTCTCGCGCCTCTCGCGCCTCTCGCGCCTCTCGGCCTCTCGCGCCTCTCGCGCCTCTCGCGCCTCTCGCGCCTCTCGCGCCTCTCGCGCCTCTCGCGCCTCTCGCGCCTCTCGCGCCTCTCGCGCCTCTCGCGCCTCTCGGCCTCTCGCGCCTCTCGCGCCTCTCGCGCCTCTCGCGCCTCTCGCGCCTCTCGCGCCTCTCGCGCCTCTCGCGCCTCTCGCCCTCTCGCGCCTCTCGCGCCTCTCGCGCCTCTCGCGCCTCTCGCGCCTCTCGCGCCTCTCGCGCCTCTCGCGCCTCTCGCGCCTCTCGCGCCTCTCGCGCCTCTCGCGCCTCTCGCGCCTCTCGCGCCTCTCGCGCCTCTCGCGCCTCTCGCGCCTCTCGCGCCTCTCGCGCCTCTCGCGCCTCTCGCGCCTCTCGCGCCTCTCGCGCCTCTCGCGCCTCTCGCGCCTCTCGGCCTCTCGCGCCTCTCGCGCCTCTCGCGCTCTCGCGCTCTCGCGCCTCTCGCCTCTCGCGCCTCTCGCGCCTCTCGCGCCTCTCGCGCCTCTCGCGCCTCTCGCGCCTCTCGCGCCTCTCGCGCCTCTCGGCTGCCTCTCGCGCCTCTCGCGCCTCTCGCGCCTCTCGCGCCTCTCGCGCCTCTCGCGCCTCTCGGCCTCTCGGCCTCTCGCGCCTCTCGCGCCTCTCGCGCCTCTCGCGCCTCTCGCGCCTCTCGCGCCTCTCGCGCCTCTCGCGCCTCTCGCGCCTCTCGCGCCTCTCGCGCCTCTCGGCCTCTCGCGCCTCTCGCGCCTCTCGGCCTCTCGCGCCTCTCGCGCCTCTCGCGCCTCTCGCGCCTCTCGCGCCTCTCGGCCTCTCGCGCCTCTCGCGCCTCTCGCGCCTCTCGCGCCTCTCGCGCCTCTCGCGCCTCTCGCGCCTCTCGCGCCTCTCGCGCCTCTCGCGCCTCTCGCGCCTCTCGCGCCTCTCGCGCCTCTCGCGCCTCTCGCGCCTCTCGCGCCTCTCGCGCCTCTCGCGCCTCTCGCGCCTCTCGCGCCTCTCGCGCCTCTCGCGCCTCTCGCGCCTCTCGCCTCTTCACGCCTCTCGCGCCTCTCGGCCTCTCGCGCCTCTCGGCCTCTCGCGCCTCTCGCGCTTGCCTCTCGCGCCTCTCGCGCCTCTCGCGCCTCTCGCGCCTCTCGGGCCTCTCGCGCCTCTCGCGCCTCTCGCGCCTCTCGCGCCTCTCGCGCCTCTCGCGCCTCTCGCGCCTCTCGCGCCTCTCGCGCCTCTCGCGCCTCTCGCGCCTCTCGCGCTCTCGCGCCTCTCGCGCCTCTCGCGCCTCTCGCGCCTCTCGCGCCTCTCGCGCCTCTCGCGCCTCTCGCGCCTCTCGCGCCTCTCGCGCCTCTCGGCCTCTCGCGCCTCTCGCGCCTCTCGCGCCTCTCGCGCCTCTCGCGCCTCTCGCGCCTCTCGCGCCTCTCGCGCCTCTCGCGCCTCTCGCGCCTCTCGCGCCTCTCGCGCCTCTCGCGCCTCTCGCGCCTCTCGCGCCTCTCGCGCTCTCGCGCCTCTCGCGCCCTCTCGCGCCTCTCGCGCCTCTCGCCGCCTCTCGGCCTCTCGCGCCTCTCGCGCCTCTCGCGCCTCTCGCGCCTCTCGCGCCTCTCGCGCCTCCGGCCCTTCGCGCCCTCTCGCGCCTCTCGCGCCTCTCGCGCCTCTCGCGCCTCTCGCGCCTCTCGCGCCTCTCGAGCCTCTCGGCCTCTCGCGCCTCTCGCGCCTCTCGGCCTCTCGCGCCTCTTCGCGCCTCTCGGCTCTCGGCCTCTCGCGCCTCTCGCGCCTTTCGGCCTCTCGCGCCTCTCGCGCCTTGCCTCTCGCGCCTCTCCGCGCCTCTCGCGGCCTCTCGCGCCTCTCGCGCCTCTCGCGCCTCTCGCGCCTCTCGCGGCCTCTCGCGCCTTCCGCCTCTCGCGCCTCTCGCGCCTCTCGCGCCTCTCGCGCCTCTCGCGCCTCTCGCGCCTCTCGCGCCTCTCGCGCCTCTCGCGCCTCTCGCGCTGCCTCTCGCGCCTCTCGCGCCTGCCTCTCGCGCCTCTCGCGCCTGCCTTCGGCCTCTCGATCCTCTCGCGCCTCTCGCGCCTCTCGCGCCCTCTCGCGCTCTCGCGCCTCTCGAGCCTCTCGCGCCTCTCGGCCTCTCGCGCCTCTCGCGCCTCTCGCGCCTCTCGCGCCTCTCGCGCCTCTCGCGCCTTCTCGCGCCTATCGCCTCTCGCGCCTCTCGCGCCTCCTCGCGCCTCTCGCGCCTGCCTCTCGCGCCTCTCGCGCCTCTCGCGCCTCTCGCGCCTGCCTCTCGCGCCTCTCGCGCCTCTCGCGCCTCTCGCGCCTCTCGCGCCTCTCGCGCCTCTCGGCCTCTCGCGCCTCTCGCGCCTCTCGCGCCTCTCGAGCCTCTCGCGCCCTCTCGGCCTCTCGCGCCTCTCGGCCTCTCGCGCCTCTCGCGCCTCTCGCGCCTCTCGCGCCTCTCGGCCTCTCGCGCCTCTCGCGCCTCTCGCGCCTCTCGCGCCTCTCGCGCCTCTCGCGCCTCTCGCGCCTCTCGCGC
Organism: Temnothorax rugatulus; assembly: GCA_035220575.1. Taxonomy (NCBI): domain Eukaryota; kingdom Metazoa; phylum Arthropoda; class Insecta; order Hymenoptera; family Formicidae; genus Temnothorax; species Temnothorax rugatulus. Next base: position 205,513 of record JASTWL010000338.1, read on the forward strand.
CTCTCGCGCCTCTCGCGCCTCTCGCGCCTGCCTCTCGCGCCTCTTCGCGCCTGCCTCTCGCGCCTCTCGCGCTCTCGCGCCTCTCGCGCCTGCCTTCGCGCCTCTCGCGCCTCTCTATCCTTTTGATCCGGCACACGCCCCGGACCACTCCAGGAGTGAAAAAGTCGTGACAAAATTTGGCGCCCAACGTGGGGCAGCCGAAAGATCGCCGAAAGGCACGTAAAGGGCTCGGTACAGCGCTGCGATATTTTCGTGCGGGTGACTCGATTCTCGCGAATTAATTATTGATTTATTTTCCTTGTGCTTGTCGAAATAAGAAGTAATCCTTTCCTTATTTGTGTTTGCGATATTATATATGCTATGTTTCTGATGCTATGTTATTTGTGCCGTGTCATATTATGTTTGCTTAACATTTTCTTTCAGCTTTAAGTGAAGTGTCGTTCGAATGATCATTAGCGTGAACGCGTATTCGGGTGGGTTAATCGTTGGATTCGTGATATTGTATTCGTGATACATGTAATGTCACTGATGCTCTGTGTCGACTAGAATCGTTTTTCACCTTATTCACGTTATTCGCTTTATATTCTCACTTAATTTCTTTTTACTTATATTTTTAGTAATTTATCATCTTTATTAAATTTTATTTTAATAAAATACTACAATGTATTTTATACTTACATTTGGATGTATAGCAGTAATACGATTTATGCTATTTAAATACACACGCGCGCACATATGTCAAAGAGGTATGTACGTAAACTGACAGCTTTACTACTTAAACAGTGGTACTAACTCTTAGAAACTAAAATTAATCGTATAGAGATTTTCGTTCGTACCAACATTACCCCCACCACTTTTCGGGAAACTGTCGCCTAAAAATTTTTACACCATGCATTTAGCCGAAATAGATAAATTAATAAAGTTTTTATATGGAATCGTTTGTATTTTGTATGAAGAGTTATGAAGTGTGATTAAAAAGGTTTGTGAGTCACCCAGCATAAAACTTAAGGGTCGGCAGGAGACCCAGGCAAACTCCGAATTGATATTGGAGACTTCGCGTGGTGACAACGCGAAACTCCGGTTTCAGTGTTTACCAACGT